>CP139503.1:261691453-262025962 GCA_021014915.2 Artemisia tridentata subsp. tridentata
ATATTGGCCCTTCCCCCTTTTAGTATATCGATAATAATTTGGAGATGATTTGTACCTAGTCAAAAGTTGAAATTTGCGAGTCTGTATTCATGATTAGAATAAACCTTTTTTCAGAAATTATATATTTTTTATTCAGATGTATAATTATTTGGATAAATTAAATTAAACAAGTCATAACAACTCAAGGCAGCTCATATAAGCAAACCATGTCCCTATATAATTTAAGCTAATCTTCAATATTATTATCAAGCTTATCTTTTCAAAATATTTTATACTGAAATTGATATTCTACATGAATTATATATGAATTTTCAGTTTTCAGACATTTTACGTATAGGTATTTTCTCAAGCTGAGTATATAAAATGGTTTATATATGTGGTTTGCTTTAACATATTTATATGCTTTAATACCTTATGTACATACATATGGAACTGTAAAGTGATAACCATATAAAAATCTCTAGCGCTGTTGCAAGTCAATTTTGGGGGGGGGGGAAGACAAGGTGATGTTCAAAAAAAAAAAAAAAAAAAAAAAAAAAAGAAAAGAAAAGAAAAGAAAGTAGGTGGATTGATGTCTCGTATAAACTCTTGGGACGAGGTTGTGGATAGTCTATGTTCTCGCCTCTCAAAGTGGAAGATGAAGACTCTCTCAATCGGTGAAAGATTAACCCTCCTGAAATCGGTCTTGGGTTCGACGCCTATTTATTATATGTCTATGTTTAAAGTACCTTCTCAGGTGTTAAAAAGAATGGAAGCTATTAGATGTCATTTCTTCAACGGGGCTGAGTCTGACGAGAAAAAAATGTGTTGGGTTAAATGGAGTAGTGTTTTGGCGTTGAAAGAGAAAGGGGGGCTGGGTGTTTCGAGTTACTTTGCTTTAAATCGAGCTTTGATGTTTAAATGGGTGTGGCGTTTTCGTAATGACGGTAAATCGTTGTGGGCTAGGTTTATTAAAGCAATGTATGGTAGAGATGGTAATCTTGGTACACCTGCCAAAACTGCATGGATGGAAATTGTTAATGAATTACATAAGCTTAAAAATCAAGACATGGATCTTATTAGTTTGATGAAGAAAAAAGTTGGTAACGGAGTCGATACGTTTTTCTGAGAGGAAGTTTGGAGGGGTGACAATATGTTCAAAGCTTGTTTTCCTAGAGTCTATGCACTTGAATCTGATAAGTCGATTACAGTGGCTGCTAAATTGGCATATGATGACTTGGGTTCTTCTTTGCGTAGGATGCCGAGGGACGGAGCAGAGATGATGCAATTTTCTGAGTTGAATGCGGCTATTGCTGGTTTGCAACTGCCTATGATTCACGATAGATGGTCATGGTCTATTGTAGGTTCGGGGGATTTTTCTGTTGCTTCGGTGAGAAAGTATATAGACGATCACCAGATAGTAGGCCACAGTTCTATAACTCGTTGGGTCAAAGCGGTTCTGATAAAAATAAATATTATGGCTTGGAAAGTAAGGCTGGATTATCTCCCTACTCACCTTAACCTTTCTAGAAGAGGTTTGGATCTTCAATCCATTCTTTTTCCGATGTGCAATAAGGAAGTTGAATATACAAATCACATATTCTTTGCTTGTTCTATGGTGTGTGATCTCTATCGTAAGATTGTTTCATGGTGGGATGTTTGTTACTCGGAGTTTTCATCGTATGAGGAATGGTTAGATTGGTTGTTAAACCTTAACATGCATTCTAATCGTAGAGCTATCTTGGAAGGTGTTGTATACATAATGTGGTGGCTTGTGTGGAGTTTTCGGAATAAAAGTCTCTTCGGTTCAATCCATCCTTCCAAAGCTATCATTTTTGATGAAGTTGTTAGCCGTTCATTTTATTGGTGTAGATATAGATGCAAGGCTAGTTTTAATTGGGTAGACTGGTTTAAAAACCTTTCTCTTGTTTCTTTGTAATGTTTTATCTAGCTTTTTGCTAGTTGTCTTATTAAATCCGCCGTTAAAAAAAAAAAAAAAAAAAAAAAAAAGTGAAAAATAAAATAAAAACCAAGTTTGTCATAACTAAAAGGTTTATTAACCACACAATTACGTTTGCACAATAACTTACTCTTTTTGTTCTCCTGTCTGTATTTGATTAATGTTTAACAAATACTATCTTCGTCTCAAAATAATTGTCAGGAGACAAGAATCACTTAGTTTAATAAAAGTGAGGCCACTTTTGTTTTCAACCACTCAAAGAGAATATTCCTCTATTATATTCTCTAGTTTTTACTTAGGGCACAAGGAGTCATGTAGTGCTACATTTCAACCCTCCCAAATTTCACCAATAACATCTCTCCAACTCATTTTACCCTTCCAACCTTCTCAACCAACCCTCCCAACTTAATTCTTAGGCATTCATCACTTTTTCAACCCTTCAAAAAAAAAATTTCATTTAATTTAATCAAATATTTATAATAAAAAACTTAAACATTTCATTAAAATAAACTTAAAAAAAAACTACATAAACGACATAAACATTACATAAACCTAAACATAATTAGAAAAACTACATAAACGACATCATTAGAAAATAAAATACTACATAAAGACACCTAAATCAATGTCTCGATCGGTGGTGGCTGATCCGCTGTGATAAAAGTGATGTATTTGGGGTGAAGATTTTAGTTGTTTGTGGTTAAATATGTGAAAGAAATGGGTTTATAAAGAGGGATTTTTTATTATTTTTTTTTTTTCTTTTTTTTTTTTTTTTTAGCCATTGCTAAATATTGAATATAGGGAGCGTTTGGGGTTTTTTTGACCGTTGAACGGTCATTTCTTGGAACAAATAACGCAACCAGCAGCTGGTAGCCAAGCCAGCAGATTTCAACCCGTTGGGCAGCCCGCTAGGTCGGCGGCGGTGTTCCCCAGCGGGTTACTCCAACCCGTTTGCAACCAGTCTACCACTCCGTGTCCTCTTAAAAAGGGAAAGTAGACAATTATTTTGAGACATCCTGAAATAAAAATATGGACAATATTTTTGAGACGGATGGAGTATTAATAAAGAACTGTTAAGTTAAAGCAAATTCGCTTGGTCGGTATAACACAATAAGGGCACAAGGAGTCATGTAGCATAAATTTTCAACCCTCCCAAATTCCACCAATAACATCTCTCCAACTCATTTTACCCTTCCAACCCTCTCAACCAACCCTCCCAATTTAATTCTTAGGCATTCATCACTTTTTCAACCCTTCCATTTTTCATTTAATTTAACGGTCCTATTTTGCAAACAATGCATACAATAGCTGGTTACACAGCCAGCCCTTCTTCAACCCGCTATGTCGGCGGCGGTTTTCTCAACGGGTTGCTCCAGCCCTCCTTCAACCAGTGTACCACTCCGTAGGCCCTAATATGTGATCGATATATTTTATTTCATAATCGATAAGATGTTGATTTTTTGAACAAATAATCGATGTTGATTGGTAGTAGTAAATACAAATATGAGAACGTTAATGTCCTCCGAAAGTGTGATGCAAAATTATACTGTATTTAAGTTTTGTGGCGGCTTAGGCAATATAGTGAGAACACCTGTCGCAATTGTAGTGAAGCCACTTCATAAAATTATGGTATTTGCCAACGTAATAAGACCGACCATCGATATTATATTAAAACCGCCCACTTTCTCTCCACCACTTATATAATTCTTTCATTAAACTAAACATGCGAAAATGGACGAATAACTTTATAATCTAATGCAGTTTAAAACTTTTATAGGAATAAATGTTCTTTTACCCCGACGTATAATGTCTATATTACGTTTGTTAGAGCACGCGATATGACACAACCATATTAACTTAGGTTGACGAACCTTATTGGTATGTGTTACCACATTATGGCCCGTGTGGTTCAGATAATGTTGATTGATAAACCGTCGTGTAGAATTGAACCTTTTAGTGATTTTTTAAAAATGTTTGAAAAGAATTTATTATTATTATTATTATTATTATTATTATTATTATTTATTTATTTTTTTTTATTATTATAACCAACACTTTTATTAAAAATTTATAGGATTTTACAAAAAATTAGTGGGGAGCCGAGAAACCAACTGGGCCCCCACACCTCTAGCAATAGCAAAACTAATCCTATTAAAAATATGAACCGCAGCCCGTGCTCCAATGTCTTGAGTCATAGAGAATCGTCGAATACGCTTTAGAAGGGTTACTGCATCTTTCTCAAGTTCTCCAAAAGAGGAGAATGAAAAGGGGAGGAACCCATATCCGACACATTTTACAACCTATATTAGCTATCTCACAAATTATATCTCACGTGTCTCCAACAAAACTTGAACCCATAACTTCTAGGTTGATGGACCACTCATATACCGCCGGGCTAAGAGACTTTTGGTTCAGTTTTTAGTATTACAATTACGAGAATGGTTCTTATTTTAATGTTGATGTGCCTGCACTTTTTGGTTGGACAGAGTTACGATACCAAATGTTCTAAATCATTATGTTGTGTATAAACAAAAACGAAGACATTATATTTCTTATGTCTTAAAATTATGTTCGTCGTACTTTTTTAGTATATTTCAAAATTAGTTTACTCTAAATTAGAATCAATTAAACATTTTATAAAACTCAACATAAAGTTTTATTTGTCATAGTGTATAGTACTATAGTGATTCATGTTAGAAGGCTGCCAAAAACAAATGAAAGTTAGATGTACAACTTATCAATGAATATATTGGGACCCATAATTCGTGAAAGACGGTATTGGGAGTTACTTTACTTTACTTCTACTTTTTTCACAATCACGAATATATTGAGACAAGTTATAACGTAGGACCAACTTATAAAAACAAAAAGAAAACAAAACAGAGAAACAACAATTAATTGCCTTGAAATTAGCTGAAATCAAACTGATGGTGTACCATTTCACCTCTGGGAGCCTAGCCTCCGATGATGCACACGTGGCACTCTGAAAGTCTTTATTGGCGTAAAGCCCACCAGGCTACCGCAAAGAAACCCGCCAATACACAAGAGTCCAAATCACAGAGCCTCAACGCTCTGAAGAGCTTTAGCCTTCGAGGAAATAAAAGCTCCGGTGCTAGAAGACAAACCGAATATTTCGTAGACCATACACGCATAACGGTTGTCCTTTATCTTCGCACATATAGACACCTGCACGTGGGAACGATCTCGGAGCCTATTCTCAGATCCTTCCTATTGGCCACAGAGACTATGCTCCATCTCAGCCAATCCAACTGAGACACATGGCAAGCCTAGATCATTTCTAGAGTTTGCCTATAAATAGCCGACTCATTTCATCCGATTGAGGTATGTCACTCACTACCTTTTTACTTTCTCTCTTTAAACATTATCCCTAAATACTAGAATGACTTACTCTCACGCCGGAGTCGGTTCGCATGGTCCATCCTTGCGCTCCGTCTAACTCAAGCATGTTCTTTTGTCTTATTGCATATACCAAGTAACTCATAGAAGTAATCAGCTTGTGTCTACCACAAGCTCTGATCCAGAAAGTGCTGTTTAATGAACTTGAGATGAAGCATCCACTACTACACAAAAGGTTATATAGATCACTTCATATAGATCGGTTATGTTAAAAACCGATCTACGTAAGGGAAAAGAGGGGAAGAAATAATAAATAGATCGGTTTTTTGGTTAATAACCGATCTAATTAGTTTCAAACTTTAATAGATCGGTTATTAACAAAAAAAACCGATCTATATACTCAAAATTATCAAAATACTTTTAGCGGGATACAACTTTTGGTTTGCCGCTTCACCAAAATTCACCCCACACAACTCTAAACATTTCCCCCAAATTTCTCTAACATCATATACTCTCACAAAAAAAAACCCTAGCCAAAAAAAAAAAAAAAAAAAAAAAAAAAAACCCTAGCCATTTTCCCAAATTTTCACATCCTATTCTCAGATCCACTCGTCATTTGCATATCGTTCATTAATTAATTACATTATTTCAATCAACACTTGTTGATCTCTATGTCAACGATGCTTTTGGAACCACACACAGAGCCCATGCCTCCACTGAGGGAGTTACAAAGTTCTTGAAGCCATCTGTTGCTGGTTTCCTTTTGCAAAAGGTTTCATATCTCATCTTCTATTGTAAACATAATAAGTATCTTCATTATGCCACTAGGTATGTATAACGATTTGTTTGTAATTGATGTAGGAATTGGACTATCTCGATGGAGCGGTTTCAAACCCAAAGAGGCCATTTGCTGCTATTGTTGGTGGTTCAAAGGTCTCGTCCAAGATTGGAGTTATCGAATCACTTTTGGAAAAATGTGACATTTTGCTTTTGGGTGGAGGTATGATCTTCACAAACAGCAAGGTTGCTTCTTTTTTCTTTTTACCTATGCCACCTTATAAACAAGCTGTTTTGGTTTTATATCATCTCTAATTTCTTTTGGGTAAAATATTACTGTATTAGCTAAAAAGGAAACGGGTTAAGCGGGTTGATAGTTGTCTCTTTTGTGATCTTTACTGGTTTTGCTTTTATGGTCAATCCATAGTTATATGGAGTATGAGTATGTCTCTTTTGTGATCATGTTGTTTCTTAAATCAAGCTCGACTGATTATTGAGCTAATGAAATAGTTGGTTTTTATGGAATTTGGTGGCAATTAAGCATTTTATCTAGATTTGTATATATCTTTGTGCAACAATCTATAGTGAAAATGTCCATTTTTTGTGATTTTCCCAATTGTTTATGGTTAGGTTTGTATAACGATTGAATCAAAGTGGACAGTTATATCAGTAAATTGCAATCAAAGGATCTCTCATTATGCCATAGTATGATTCCTTTGGGTTCATGTACAATGAAGCTTAATGCCACTACAGAGATGATGCCTGTAACGTGGCCCGCCTTTGCAAATATGCATCCATTTGCACCTACAGAACAAGCAGAAGGATTTGATTCTTTCTCGTTGCAACCAAACGCTGGTGCTGCTGGAGAGTATGCTGGACTGATGGTTATCCGAGCATACCATATGGTATTATAATTTTAATTGCTCTTTATAGCTTTTTCGTCCAAATTATAGCTGATTTTATGAAAATTTTACTTCGATCAATTGTAGGCAAGAGGAGATCACCATAGGAATGTATGCATCATTCCTGTGTCGGCACATGGAACAAATCCTGCTAGTGCTGCTATGTGCGGAATGAAAATTATTACTATTGGAACCGATGCTAAAGGTAATATTAACATTGAAGAGGTATGAAAGGCTCCTGAGGCAAACAAGGATAACTTATCGGCTCTAATGGTATGCATTTGTTTAATTAGATACTGTTTAATAGATGGTATAACATGTGTGATGTGTAAAAGATATTAACTCTCTTTGTTTCTATAAATTATCAGGTTACATATCCTTCGACTCATGGAGTTTATGAAGAGGGTATTGACGAGATTTTGTTTTACAGTTTAGTAGGTTTTAATTAATTATTTGAAATGAATTTGTTTTACGTTAATAGGTCAGAAGGTGTTTGAATGGGATCAGACATTAGACGAGGTGAACATGTACATCACTTTGCCTAAAGAGGTTCCAACTAAGCTTTTTTATTGTAAGATTCTGTCTAAACATGTCGAAGTTGGGATTAAGGGGAACCCTCCTTATATGAATGTACGTGTTCCGTTTATTCGGTTGTTTCGTAATTGTTTTGTTTGACTAAGTGTGGCTAAGTTTATTTATTGGTTTGTGCAGCATGATTTATTCGATAATTAGAAAGTCCCAAACACTTGGTCCAACCTCACACAGCAAAAGCACATCCAAACACTATATCGTGCACTTCGTTTTACTAGAGAATCTGATTCAGATGATCTCATTTCACATAATCACTTGCTGTCAAGTGTAGGTACTATGTCATTATTGTAATTTTTTCCGTGCTCACTAATCTTTTTGTTGCAAGTAGTTAACTAATCTGAATTGGTGCTCTAATTTTCGTGCAGTGCTTCAGTAACTTCTAAGAAACGGAAGTTGGAGCGATTGAGTAGTTAAGAATTAACAGAGGGTAGGTTATAAACTCGCCAGCCGTGGAAAGAAAAATACTACTGTCAAAGGTATGTTACCCCTGCAAAGATCTGTTGTGTAGGCTAGAGCGTTCTCTGAGCAAACGAACTTCAAAGGAGGTATGTTTCAAGCATCTGCATCATTAGATGTTTACAATAATTAAAAGGTTTTATGTAATTAAATATCCATCAATGGCGACATAATGGATGAATTTGGTAGTAAAAATTGTAAGCAAATAGGTAATTTAACTGCACTTATAGCCCAATGACTCTAAATTTGCAGTCGCTTAAGTCGCTTATTTATATTTATTTTTTTTGAAAATGGACTGAATAGATCGGCTATGTGGATCTGCTTCGCTGGAAGCTACTTATCAGGTGATCGTTTTATGTAGCTGAATTATTTCAAACGGGTCAGCTTTTGACTCATAGATTGATATTCAAAGAAAATTTATTTGTTAGAAATTCGTAACAAAAGTGCAATATTTAGTGATACAATTTTGTAAAATTGACATACAAGTAGTGTTAAATCTGATTTTTGGGAGTTGAGCTTTGGCCACATAACCAGAATGTTGTCATATATGGTAAAATAGTTGATGTGTTGTAGGTGTGCGGAAAGGTGGAGACTAGGTGTTTGTTTTTGGAGAAGTTAGGGATCCACCGTGTAGGAATCTGGATCTGTGAATGTAGTTGTGGGGATTCAAGTACTTCGTTGGATTATTCAAGGTTCTTATCTACTCTTTTCAGTTCTTAGTTTTCGATTTATTTACTCTTTTCAGTCCCAAAAAAGATGCTGATTTTGATTGTTATTACTAGTGGCAACTTAAATACTTTGGGTTTGGAACTTTGTCAACAAAAAGAAACGCTACATTTATCTTGTGATATGACCCGAAGCAGTTAAATTAATTTTGGGTAAAAAAGTAGAACATTTTGAAATTTGAACACAGGGCACTATATAGTTCAAAAATATGTTATATGCGACATCGTTGATGATATATCAGTGGTATGGCTGTCCTTAGCTTTTGTATTTAGTTTATTACGAAGTTACAATTGGATTATATTGCAGATGACATCTCATCGTCTTATTCATTTGACTGGAAGGTCTGATAAGGGATGGAGTCTCCCAAGTAGGTTATCCTCTTGTAGAGATAATGAGATATACTTATAAATCTTCAACACCTGTATTTTTTAATGAGGTACAATTGCTTCTTAAAGATGAAATTCACAAACGCGATATGCAGGGCCTTTGTCTATATTAAACAAGCAGTTAAGTAGTTGGAATGACTATTATGAATGGAGAGGCATCCCGTTAGATTCTCCTGTTGCTCTGCTTCTTAATTGGGTAATGTATACTTCTAACACGCTAGATATTATAACTTTATGAAGTGTATAGATGCTGGTGCTAGTTCCATACAATAATTAAAAGGTTTTATCTAATTAAATATCCATCAATGGCGACATAATGGATGAATTTGGTAGTAAAAATTGTAAGCAAATAGGTAATTTAACTGCACTTATAGCCCAATGACTCTAAATTTGCAGTCGCTTAAGTCGCTTATTTATTTATTTTTTTTTGAAAATGGACTAAATAGATCGGTTATTGGGTATCAACCGATCTATATGTGGTGTCAGTTAGATCGGTTCTCAACCGATCTATATGTCACTCGCTCATAAAGATCACCCTTAGTTAGATCGGTTCAATACCGATCTATATGTGGCATTCTAACTGATCTAACTAGCTTCTTTTGTAGTAGTGATCTAATTTTAGTTTGCTGCGCGCTAGCATTTCTTGTTGCACGATGCAATTATACAAATATTTAGCAAATATAACAGAAGTCTAATACAACATGCATGAAGGACTTGAATTATTTAATCGAGAACAATTGTGAGTGGGATATTGATAGATCGCAAAGGCGCATAGTAGTTCCTTTGTAGCTCCTTTCCAAGTGGTGCCAAAGAATTTTTCCGTGTGTATTTTGGTAGAGTTTCTTAAGGTGATTTCTGAGGTAGTCTAGGTGTTTTAATATCATTCTCATTTACTTAGTTTGATGTTTTGTACTTCGCAGCTTATCGATAGTGTTTCCAGTCTGTAGCGATGAAGACAGGAGTAATGAGCTAGTTGAATCGTTTATGGAACAAATGAAGCATGTAACACGTGTGAAAACTAGAAGGAAAAAAAGTAAGGTATCAATCAAGCCTACTATGTTTCAAAGCAATATGGCCACTTGTTTAGGTATATCATCTTAAATATTTGCTTTGGTCCAACAATTTCTTCCTCTGAAGTGATGCAATGACCCAAAGCCAACAAAGATTCAATACACCATTATACTATATATTAATTGTCTTGGAGTACGTTGTCGTTTTGATGATGGGTTTCCCGCCAAAATTGGTGGGCCATTTTTGGCCTTATGTTGCGGCCTGTTTTTGCTAAATTTGGTCCGTTTAGGTGATAGATAATACTCCCGAACCATCCACATTCATCTTCATTACTTACATACAGTCTCAAAAGTCTCACGCACAGACACACACAATCAAATCAGATCATCGAAACACGACAGTTACGGTTTCAGTTTTGGGGTTTTTTTTGTGGCGGCTATGCTTGATTCATGCTCGGTTGCAATTAATCAAAACACAAGAGCTAGGGTTTCAATTTTTAGGGGTTTTCTTTGTGCACGAATTCATTGGGTCAAGGTATGCCTTTTTTTTTGGCCGGTTATCCTTGATTCATGTTCGGTTGCAATTAATCATGTTGTGAATGACGCAACATGATAAACTCGAGTGTAAATTAGGGGTCGGTTAATTAAGGTACGCTTTTTAGTGGCGTTTCCGATTTGGATTTCGGATCTCAATTGCAGTGATAGTCTGAAGCCGGTCCTGTTGATGCTTACACTGAGGTATAACTTTTTTTATTAATCACTTTAATTTCATGTTATGCATACAAAGTGTTTGATAGATTGTCTATTTTTTTATGATTTATTTATAGTTTTTAATTAGCTTTGCTGCTTTATGCTGCTTAAACTTTTGAGAATTGGTAAATTGCTTTTAACGATTTTTAAGTATTTGAAAAGTTTTTGATTGTTGATGGAGTAAAAGAGGTATTGACTGCGCTTGTTGCGGTTGATTGTTTTGTTTTTGTTTTTTTTTTTTTTCTTTTTTTCTTTTTCTTTTTCTTCGGAGATAAGTAAAAAGCTGGCATCTTCAGGTGTTCTTGCGATTGATTCGAGGTTTTAGGCATCCAGAATCAGCGTCGTCTGATGATGGGTGTGGTTCGTAAGTAATAAGTGTGTGGAAGTCGGGTGATGGTAGTGAGCAGAGGAAAAAGTTGTGGTTTCGTTTGGTCATTTGCCTTCGAGGTAATTCTTAAAACATCTTTATAATATCAGCACCATTTTTTGAATGAAAGAAATTAATCCCAATCTTATTTTTTCAGGATATCATACAGCGTTTAAAACGCTAACGTTTCGTTGCAGGCTTTTTCTGCCAAAATTGGTGGGCAATTTTTGGCCTTATGTTGGAGCCTGTTTTTGCCAAACGACGTGTGAAACGCCGTTCTTTCCTATTTGTTTTTGGCCTATTTCGGTCAAAGATAGTGATGGGCTATGATGATTACCTATTGTTGTCTGAGTCAAATGATGTTGGTCGTTGGAGGTCTGAGCCGTAACTTGGCGGGGCAATAACCGGATGGCGTTATAGCATACTTGCAATCACGCAACCAAGTTACTTTGCAGCCATGGCGGTACTCTGACCTTATTGACCATTATTAATTTCCTTGGAATACGTTGTCGTTTTGATGATGGGTTTCCCGCCAAAATTGGTGGGCCATTTTTGGCCTTATGTTGCGGCCTGTTTTTGCTAAATTTTGTCCGTTTAGGTGATAGATAATACTCCCGAACCTTCCACATTCATCTTCATTACTTACATACAGTCTCAAAACTCTCATACACAGACACACACAATCAAATCAGATTATCGAAACACGACAGTTACGGTTTCAGTTTCGGGGTTTTTTTGTGCCGGCTACGTTTGATTCATGCTCGGTTGCAATTAATCAAAACACAAGAGCTAGGGTTTCAATTTTTAGGGGTTTTCTTTGTGCACGAATTCACTGGGTCAAGGTATGCTTTTTTTTTGGCCGGTTATCCTTGATTCATGTTCGGTTGCAATTAATGTACATTATTTTCCCATCTAAATTTTAATTATTATTTTCTTTTTGTGATTCAGAGGTGTAAGCTTTGGATTAATTGTTTCTATTTCTGGCGTTTTGGCCTAAATGGTTTTTGTTTCCCCTTTTATGACATATAAACTGTTGTTTTCTATTGGAGCAGGTTTCCGAGAAGAAAAAATGGTGGAATTTATCTGCTGGATTACGAAATCAGTTGAAGTTTGATTCTAACAAAGATTTAAACAGTTAACTAACTAGAACCAACGGCTGGTAACAAATTTGGCCCAGGTAATTGTCGATATCCAGAAACCATTTAGTTATGAATGTATCGTTCCAAGCCAAATTGTATTATGTAGCTTACTTAGCCAGCTTATAAGCTTATTTGAGTTTGATAAAGCCAATAAGCTCACTTTTTATAGCTTAGTCATAAGCTCCATTTAATTTTAACTTGGAACATTATCTCATGTAATATCGTATTTACTTGGTAGTGATTTTGTGGACTAATCCTATGCTTAACAATTTGAGTTTACAACCTGCATTAGTATCCCATTGTAATTGTTTATTGTTAGACTACTAATAGGAAAGTGGCTTAAAGATGATGCTACATACTTATATAAGAATATTTATAGTACAGGGTTGTTTTGGATTACTTATATTTTATACTTCTCTGCTTATGCACTTATTATTTAGCTGAAGTAAGTACATGTAATAAAGGGGTGTTTGGTAATACATATTTGTTCTACTTTTGTGCATAGGTGCCAAGTAACAAGGAGTGTTTGTGATTACCTGTGTTTGCGATTACTTTATTTTTTTATTCTTAACATCCTTTTTTTTCAAATGACTAGCCGGAACCTATGTTGCCGCCTTTGCAGTATCTACATGAAACAAGTTATATTTATTTCATTATTTGTAGCACTACAAGAAATTGAGATGATTCAATGCTTCTTAGCTAATATCACCTGATTCTATGCATATACAGGTCTTGCATCATAGTGCCGATTATATCAATACCAACCACATAATATGGGATATGTACTTAAGGATCTCCTTCCTAGACTGGTCTACAAAGGAAACGACTGGATCAACAGCAGCATGTGACCCCATTTGCTTGCAAGTATTGTATCAACGATTGTTAAAAAATTAATTAAAACTAATCTTGCCACATATTATTTGCACTATTGCGTTTTCCCTAAACAATTTTCAGGTGGACTTGATTGTCTATGCAATGTTACATCTGAGTGACAATGCAGGTTTTTTCTAGCATAAATTCTTCTAATTATATTTGGCATTTTTATAGCGACCTTTTTCTCAGATTGAGTTATTTAGTTATTTTTCAATCTTTGACAGCAGATTTATTGTTGAACTTGCAATTACATGCGAGAAATCAAGTCGCCGCGTGTTTGAAGGATTCACGAGAGACGGTACAATATGAAGCCAACGTAAGCAGCGAAAAACATCAAACGAAATAACGACATTATCAACAAAACGACAAGTGGGCTGCCCCGCCGCAACGCGGCAGGTTTACGTAGCATTTACTGCCGATGAGGGGTAAGCAATAGCACACACCCCTTATAATTGTTTATTATGTTTTAAGGCATCATGGACTTTGTGGTTGCAACCAACGTGGGCGTTTGATGTTGCATAAACCTTTATTTGCCGATCTCTCGCCGTAAACCACGTTTTATAATAAAACTGGTAAGTTATTTTTATTTGATTTGTTTGAACGAGGGTTTTGAATTAGGGTTCTTTAGTTGTTTTGTTAGGGGGTGTTTGGATGAACTTATTATCCCAGCTTATTAGCTTCTTTGTTTTTGCTTATGCCTTAGGGTTGTTTCGTTGTTTTGTTAAGGGGTCTTCGTATGGATTTATTTTCCAAGCTTATCAGGTTATTTGAATTTTGATTATGGGTTTAGGTTGTTTTGTTAGCTTTTATTTAATTCGCATAGCTTATTTGATTTTCCTTATGGCTTATTCATGATATATGCGTGCTTCTTATACAATATTTTCATCGGCTTGGACAGGTTACGGACTTCGTCGACAAATGGTATTGACTATGATAGGTTTCGATTAAGAATGAGATTGTTTACAGGTTGGCGACGCAACTTACTCACCTTGCAGCCACTGTCGGTGTATTTTCTTTTTTCAGAACCTGATTCATCTCACTTTCATGGTTACATTTGTCTATTTGCCTGTACATATTGTGTAATAGTTGACAACATCCGCATATTGGCAGGGTAACCTCCTAAGGTTGCAGCCATGGCGGGTGCAACGGCATGCGTACATGCCGTTTTGATGGCATTAAAAGGCAATGATGATAGTTAGCGGGCTATGACGATTGTTATAATTTGAGGGAAATGAAATGGGTCGTTGAAAACTTGATTGTAACCTGGCGAGGCAATGACCGGATGACATGGTATAAATGGTTACTATGCAACCAAGTCTGTTTGCAGCCATGGTGAAATTCATAAGTTTCTATGACTCGGTCTGCGTTTACTAATCTGAGCCTAACTTTTTATGTTTCAATGATCAACACGAGTGCATTTCCCTTTACATAACTATTAAACACTAGTAGCATCACATGTATGTCGATAGCCCTGATCTGCATTTTCTTTTTGCACAAAATTAACCTTCGCTGTTAAGAAACTACTGTTTGGCAAACACACATTTTCCCTTTTGTATTATCGAGCAGTGGATACGCGTCTTTATTGTACGATTTGAACTTGGCTGCTGCTAAATAGAAGGCATACAGTTGTGAGTTGTAACTTTCTGATTTTGTTACAGATGTTTATTATATGTTACCTATACTGCCAAAAAATACTGCTAAAATAGTCTTCATTTTTTCCTTTATTTGCAGACAAGAACGGTTCATCACCGAAATTGTTGCTGCAATATCTGAACCGCGCGCGATCCATTATGTCTTCACAACTTGCATTACATACTGGTATCAGGTTTGAATTTATTTTCTTCCCTAAATATTACAAACGTGTTGGGTTCCAGTATTGCACATACATACACAGTTACATTTATAAAAGTTGGAAACTAAAATATAGTACTTACGTGTCATGCCTATTTGTATATAATAGTCTATATATTGAAAAGACCGTTATGTATGAAGATGCCAGACTTCTAGAGTTTGTGTATGCAATAAAAAATGTTACATAGGGCTGAATTGGTTGTCTTTGGTGGTTCAAATGGGGGTTAACATAGGTCACTTTGGGACCTGAAACGGGTGTGGGATTGGGGACTGAAACCAGGGCTAAGACGGGTGCGTTTGGGTGTTAAAATGGGGCCTGCAATTGGTTTTGGAATGGGCTGGAACGGGTATGTTTGGATGGGGTTGCCCACATAAGCTTATACACTTGAAAGTAAGGTTAAACAAACACCCTCTTATTTTTCCTATGCCTTTTTTTCTGCTTATCTTTTTTACTTAGCACCTTATTGTGGCTATGGGAATTTCGGTGACGCTTTGAGGATGATTTTCCACGGGCTGCTGTGATTATTGGCTAAAGGAGAAGCTGGGAATGGTATGTTTTTATGTTATTTTTGTAACGCTTTGGTTTCATTTGCTGTTATCGGATTTCATGAATCTGCTTTTCTTGTGTTCTAAGGTTTTAGGTGATGTTTGGAATAACACAAATTGGCTAATGTTGTCACAAACTGGTATGTAAAAATTTTCAAGTTTTAAGTGGTCTTTAAAGCATATGTTGGCTTTTATAGGCCATTGGTCATACTTAAAGAGCTGCTACTTTTCAATGAATATACAAGGTAAACCGCAGAAACTAATGCTACAGTCATTTGGACTTTAGCACTACTACTGATTCAAATGGGTAGATGAGTGACTTGGCATAATCCAAAAAAATAAGAGTGTTTCAATTTTAATTGAATATGTTGGTGCCAAGTTTAAGTTGGTTTGTTTCTGTGGTTGCACTTTTTCAGTGATTTTTTGGCAACTGCATAATTGATAGAAAAAAAATAATTAAATTCAGGTTGTTAAGGACAATATAGTTGCAGGAGTTGACGTCCAGGATGCTGATGGAGATTTGCTAACCTACTATCACTACACTTTGACTAAAAAGATTCGATCAGTCAGGTTTAATAGTTTTGCAAAAAAAATCTTTAAGTTTTCCTTTGCTTATAAATTCTTATGCGGTAAGTTTCTTTTATAAACAGGTTTCTCGACCAAGTGAGCTAAATAAAATCATGTGCTGTTGCAGTTTCGACGCTAACTACATAGGTGAAGTTTGCATGAAAGACACGGTTAAGTGGAAATTCATTAGACCATGTGCAAAACGACACTTGTAATGTGAAATTTTTCACAGGTTATCCATTTCTTTGCTTTGTTACTTTGATGTTCACTGCTGTCAATGTATCAAATTGAGTAGTGTGTTTAAATGCAAGTTGTCTTTCACGGCCAAAAACACCCGCCAGGCCGCAACGCGGCCGGCCGGCGCCATTCTCGTTTATTATCGAGAAAACAATCAAAGCTCATACCTTAATACCCATTTCGTGAGCTAGTTTATGACAGAAATCTGAGTTAACCGAGTCCAGAATGCAACAGTTGACTATATGTCTTTTGTCATATTAACGACTCTTAGTTTTTAGAAAAATTCACATTTAACCAACAGCCTTGCAAATTTATAGAAAAATTCAAATGCATACCCTTTTTTTGATGCATACTAATGGACAAATCCCCACCATCCATCTAGTTTGATCTAATGGTGAGGATTAACCTAAGATTAATTATGAAAACCTAAGTCCATGTTTTTTTTCCCTCTTTCTTTGTCTTTTTGTCTTTTTAATTGTTCACTCACTTTTTTTTTTTTTTGTTTCTTTTTTTTTTTGTGTATTTTTTTTTCTAATTCACGCTTCTTTTTTTCTTTTTCTTTTTTTGTTTTTTTTGTTTCTTTTTTGTTTTTTCTTTCCTAATTCACTTTTTTTTTCTTTTCTAATTCATTTTTTTTAATTTACGTTTTTTTCTCTTCTACTTCGCTTTCATACGTTTTCGTCTGTTTTCATACATTTTCATCCGTTTTCATACGTTTTCGTCCGTTTTTTTTACGTTTTTAAACGTTTTCATCCGTTTTCAAACGTTTTCGTCTGTTTTTATACGTTTTCGTCCGTTTTTATACGTTTTTGTCCGTTTTGATACGTTTTCGCCCGTTTTCAGACGTTTTTGTCCGTTTTTTACGTTTTCGCCCATTTTTAGTCGTTTTCGTCTATTTTCAGACGTTTTTGTCCGTTTTTATACATTTTCGTCTGTTTTCATCCGTTTTCTTACGTTTTCATCTGTTTTCTTATGTTTTCGTTCGTTTTCATACGTTTTCGTCTGTTTTAATACGTTTTTGTCCGTTTTCATCTGTTTTTCTTTCGTTTTCGTCCATTTTTAATACGTTTTCGTCCATTTTCAGACGTGTTTTTACGCTTTCATACATTTTCGTCTGTTTTCTTACGTTTTCGTCCGTTTTCTTACGTTTTCGCCCATTTTCGTCCGTTTTCATACGTTTTCGTCAAATTTTTTACGTTTTCGTTCATTTTAATATGTTTTCGTCTGTTTTCTTTCGTTTTCGTCCATTTTTCATACGTTTTTGTCCGTTTTCATACGTATTCGTTCGTTTTCTTACGTTTTCGCCAGAAAACATTCATATGAGGTATCACTGGTGATATCACTGGTATCAATGGTGATATCACATTCATATGAGGTAATACCTTTGATATCACATTCACTGGTATCACTGGTGATATCACTGGTATCACTGGTGATATCACTGGTATCACTGGTGATATCACATTCATATGAGGTATCACTGGTGATATCACTTGTATCACTGGTGATATCACTGGTATCACTGGTGATATCACATTCATATCACAGAAAATCACTTCTGAAAATCACTTGTCATATTCAGAAAACCACTTATGATATTCAGAATATCACTTGTGATATTCTGAATATCACAGAATATTAATTATGATATCCAGAATATCATTTGTGGTACTCAGAATATCACTTGTGATATTCTGAATATCACTGGTATCACTGGTGATATCACATTCATATGAGGTAATACCTTTGATATCACATTCACTGGTATCACTGGTGATATCACATTCATATGAGGTATCACTGGTGATATCACTCGTATCACTGGTATCACTGGTGATATCACATTCATATCACAGAAAATCCCTTCTGAAAATCACTTGTCATATTCAGAAAATCACTTATGATATTCAGAATATCACAGAATATTAATTATGATATCCAGAATATCATTTGTGGTACTCAGAATATCACTTGTGATATTCTGAATATCACAGAATATCACTTGTGATATTCAGAATATAACTTGTGATATTCATAATATCACTTGTGATATTTATAAACATATGAAAACGTCTGAAAATGGCCAAAAACATTTAAAAACGGACGAAAACGAATGAAAAAACGGACGAAAACGTATGGAAATGGAAGAAAACGTATGAAAGTGTAAAAACATGTATGAAAAGGACAAAAACGTTTGAAAAATGGACGAAAACGAAAGAAAACGAATGAAAACGGACGAAAACGTATGAAAACGAACGAAAACGTAAGAAAACGGACGAAAACGTATAAAAACGAACGAAAATGTAAGAATACAGATGAAAACATATGAACACAGACGTTAACGGGCGAAAACGTAAGAAAGCAGACGAAAACGTATGAAACCGGACAAAAACGTATGAAAACGGACGAAAACGTAAGAAAACGGGCGAAAATATATGAAAACGGGCCAAAACGTACGAAAACAGACAAAAACGTATGAAAACGGACGAAAACGTATGAAAACAGACGAAAAGAAGCGTGAATTTGTAAAAAAAAACACAAAAAAAAGAAAAAAAAAAGAAGCGTGAATTTGTGAAAAAAGACAAAAAAAAAAAAAAAAGAAAAAAAAAAAGAAAGAAAAAAAGTGAATAATAAAAAAGACAAAAAGACAAAGAAAAAGAGAAAAAAAAAACATGGACTTAGGTTTCCATATTTAATTTTAGGTTAATCCCCACCATTAGATCAAACTAGATTGATGGTGGGGATTTGTCCCTTGGTATGCACCAAAATAGGAGTATGCAAAATAAAGTGCCTCTGCAAATTTATATTGCAATACATATTTTCAAACAAATAACACCTACTAAAAATAATCAAGACAACTAAACTTGAACTTTAACATGGACACAGTTTGCATTTAAAACTAAAACAACCAAAACAGCTAAACTTCAACTTAAACACATATATCTTCATTTAAAACTAAAACAACCAACATAACTATATTTGAACTTCAACATGGACGCAATTTCGGTCATCAAAATCTTTGATGGTAACCTCGAGATCGGTGGGAACAACAGTTAATCTTGGTCTTGCTCTTCTTGGTGTTGCTCTTGGTCTTTCTCTTGGTCTTGAAGGCGAGTAATGTCAACACCTACTTGATCACCATCCTCGAAGCCGTTGATGTTAACTTCAAGCCCTCTGGAACAAACACGCCATTGTTGAATAATGTAAACCCCTAGGTTATCTTGTTTATTAATACGGCATTTATAAATTACAAAGACATATAAACCCTAACGAGTGATAGAATGATGCCCGTATATCACTATATCTTGAAGAAAGATAAGAGTGGACAACTCACATTTACATTGTCATTACGAATGTTTTAATAGTCCTCACGTTGGGACGAGAATAAATTGATATTACGTGCAAAACTATAACTTTATAAATTAATCTGTTAAAGTTATAATTTGGTTAACATTAAGGTAATTAAAAGGAGGGGTGTAATCGAGTCAAGCCGAGCTCGAGCTTGACAGGGCTTGAGCTTAGCTTGAAATTTATAAGGTAGGCTTTGTTGGAATATTAATATCATGACAATCATAATTAAATACAATAAACATCAAAGAACACATGCGGAAGCGTAGGAACAATAACACATAATTAATTAACCAGATTTAAACGTATGTGTACCTTAATGATTCTAGCAAAACAAGAATCAATCCAAGCAACAATAGTGATGAACCCTAATTAAGGTTTATAAGGATTACACGAATTACCCCTTACCGATTTTGCAATTCAATCCAAGAATCAAACAATAGTGTGTTTGATTCATGTTCTTGTACATACGTACTAATACCTAGTAAATGATTATGCAAGTAAAGAACACAAAACGTTTTAGGTTTTGAAAACCAAAAAGTCGAAACCCTTAGGAGGGGGGTTCGGCCGATCAAATCACAAAGAAAAGAAAACACAAAGTTAGGGTTTAGTATTGTGTACAAGAGATGCAAAAACTAATAACCCTTGATGTGTTTATATAGTGTAGATTTCTTGGAGCTCAAGTTGGATTTGGGTTGGGTTTCCCCTGCCCAAACCGATCAGCCAACACCCTCTAAAGGTATTCCGGAATCTTCTTGACTTACCAAATATTTACACATATTTCTTTCCTTTTATCGGTTAACGGCCGCTAGTCATTATCCGTTAAATACTAACGGTCGTTATGTGTTTTGTGTATATAATAATTAAATATAACTTTTTATAAATAATTATTATTCATTCACTCTTCATACATAAAGTGTGCAATCCCGTGATCTCGAGTTCGATCATAACATACGACTACTAAAATAATGTCCACAAAACTAACAGCTTCCACTTGGACATATTTTAATAGTGTAATCACATCGGTTAGCGTCTTGCAACACGCCGATGCCTCTAGTACAACTCGAGTAGGTCTGCTGAAAAAACCTTTAATGATTCATCATTACATTATTATTATTATCCTTTTGTTACTAATACTACATTAAATAAATATATGGATTAAAGTCATTCTTTATTCAAATATTTTGTTTCTCGTTGTTTGTGATTGAGCAAGATTACCAAATCTTCTGAACACATTCAGGAGAGATCTTGGGCGTGGCCACGCAAATATCTTGTCAACCCTACGAGTGGCCCAGCAGTATTAAACTCCAAAATAAATTTGAAGGAACAAATTCTATCTTGACTACAAGCATAACCTATGAATTTTGTAACAATTCCGAAAACAGTCCTTGTGACTACCAGTTACGTATAGCGTTAAATTGTTTCACATAATGCACTACATTCATAACAGTTATCTGGTATCTCAAGTCTGAGGATAACTATTCATGATTTACTTAATAACAACATCCATAAAGTAACATCATGTAGTTTGGGATAAGTCCTATATTTAATTCATTGAATATCATGTGAATTTGACATGTCAACGTATCAATATACTTTCAAGTATATTATACCAAACTCAGATTTGTCTTAATTTAATGATATTCCCATATCATTAACTGACAACGAACAATTTAGAATAACTAATTTATTCAAGGATTAAACATGCAAATATAGGACAACAATATTAAATAATGAACATAAACATAACCAATACTTTATTTTATTAAAAATAATAAATGTTTACAATATCCTTCATCCAAATACTAAACACAGTCATGCATTAAACTACTAGTTAATCTAAGTCCAATGTCATTGGCAAGTTCAGTAAGCTTCTCTTTAGCTAAAGCCTTAGTGAATGGATCAGCTAAGTTATCATCTATGTGAACTTTCAAGAGATTAATTTCTCCTATGCTGACTTGCTGTCGAACATAATGATACTTCCGTAGAAAATGTCTGGTGCCCTTCATGACTCCAGGTTCATTGGCAAATATGATTGCAGTAGAATTGTCGCAATACATATTAATAGGTAATTCAATTGAAGGGATAACACCAAGCCCTGAAATGAATTTTCTAATCCAAACAGCCTCCATTGCAGCTTCTGAAGCAGCTATATATTCGGCCTCTGTCGCAGACATCGCAATTGTACTCTGCTTCTTGCTCCTCCAGTGTTGGTCCCTTCACACGCTTAGAGTTAACTATAAAGTTAATCTATTTGTGTTTATGACTAATATAATGTTATGATTAATTCTAACAGTTATAAAACGTGAATATAATAAACTCAAGGTAATTTTCAATGTTTAAATTCTTATTAGAAATGAATCAAAGAATCTATACCCAAGTGTTTTGCGGAACAAACACTTGGGATTGAATAGACAAGGTATGGTGGTGTCTCCTATCTTAACTCAAGTTTTGCTTGAGTGGTAACAATGCGACCTCACTGAGCTATCTCAGGGATGCGTTACTCTTTGTAGGAGAGAAGTTGTTTTGCAAAAGTCTAAGCTTTAATTGTACAAAACACACTCAACTTCTCTCCTTCTCAATCTATTTATACACAAGTAATCTGAGTAAAAGTAATTAAAATATTACAAGTTATTGAGCAAGCGTGTCTGACAATTACAACAGTAATTGTTATTTCCAAGAACCAATAGAAATGGCCTATTAAGTCTTTATAAGTGGTTGGTCTGACACTTCAAGACTTTAAGCCGTCTTAGGAAGGATTTCTTCCTGACAAGATAAGATTTGATCTTATCTTAAATCCTTCCTAGATATTTCTGCCTTTCTTCTCATGCACTTAGTTCTTCAAGACACGCTTCTCAGTTATCATTCATAATTACTTCATTGTTGTTGAGGAGACTGGGGTTCAGTGAGTTCTTGTCCAACACTCACTGAACCATCATCTTCTTCTTTGGCTTAAGTGCTACTTCAGGGAGTACCGCCTTCCTGTGTAGTGAATCCTTCTTCTTGAATTCGCCTTAAGCATCCTGAAGATGACTCACTGAGAGGCTGTTCTCTCAGTGACTTGAATTGTTCTCGGTTTAAGTTAACACTTAGTTAATTTGTGTCCAAATCATGTTTTAAGTATTCTTGGGGTTTTCATGACCCAACAATCTACCCCTATTTGGATATAAATTATTCCTAAGTGTTTTGATCAGTTATGAGTGAGCTAATGACTTCTACTCATACTGATTGTACTAGAATGTAAATAAGGACACTGAAATAATAAAAACATCATCTTATTGATATCATTACAAGTCCTAACAAACTAAGTACAAAAGGGATAGTGGGGGTATTCAGGAAGATCTATCAGTTCAACTTAATACCAAGGGCTTCAAGCTTGGGCTTCTTTGACTGCAGCTCTTGTTGGTCAGGATGCTCATTGATTTTCCTTTTCAGATCTTGACAAAACTTCACATTTTCAAGACTCTTGAGTGGAGAGGCCATCATTAGAAAACCAAGCATAGCTTTAATCCCTGACGAATCAATATCACTCCACCTTTGGAAGGCTTTGTCTCCGAACTCATCAATGAAGAACAAACCTCTTTCAGGTTGTTCAATGACCATATTGTTCCTGAAAGGAACACCTTCAAGGAGAGCCCTATTGCAGTCAAGACCAGGAATCTTGATCTCAGGCTCAGCTTTAATCTTCTTTCTTTTTCTTGAAGAAGACTGAGAGGGAACTGGTTGTGCTGAATCAGGAAGAAGAGATGGAGTGCCAAGTTCCTAAGGTGCAGCTGCCAATCTTTCGTACCTCAAACTCAAGGACTTCAACAGGCTAGGGACCACAACATTTGATTTCTTTGCTATTAATGGACCCAACTCATCCAATTCTGTGATCCCAAAGTCAGCGAATCTGAATGGTGTATGAACATCAAAGTTTCTCATGTCAGCACCTCTGTAGACAGTAACAGAAGCAGGATTGGTGTTTCGATGAATATGAACATCAGTGATTGGTTCTGGCTTCAACCTGTTAGTCATATACCACTGATATTTCTTAATTCTGTTCTGCCTGATCTCTTCAGCCCTTTTATTTCTTTCCTCCCTTTTCTTCCTGAGAGTGATCATCTCCTTAGTCTGAGCTTTCACAAAGGTCATACCACCCTCTCTTCCTGAGAGATCCTTAGCCTCAAGACCAATCTTCTCAGCTTCTTCATGAACAACCTTAATTATAGCAGGCTTGCTCACCTTCTCTTCCTCCTTTAACTTCTTCTTTGCTTCCTCTTTCTCTAGGTAAGCACTGAGTTCATCAGCTGAGAAGTGGTGAAGAACTCCATCAATGTCATACGGGATCCTGGGTGGTGATTCAGGATCCTTTGCTACCGAGATTGGTGCTGGTTGAGGCTCAGGATCAGTGAGGATGCCTTTGCCTTTTTCTTGATGGGTGGAAGAAGCTTCAGGAACCTCCCCCTCAGTGTGAGTAGTAGGAGAAGGAGGTTTCTGGCTTGTGAAAGCTTCAGGGACTCCAGTGTCTTTCTCCCCCTCAACTGTTGCTTGAGCCATGGTGATAGCAAGAGTTGGAGCCACTGGAGCAGCAGGACCCTTGAAAGCCTGATAGATCTCAGTCATCATTGATTTGGTGTCCAAGGTGTCTTTCTGAAGAGTTGAGATCTGATCCGCTAGAGATGCCTGAGAAGCTTCGATGCCTGACATCCTTGACCCAAGAGACCATGCCAAAGATGTTGAAGATTGTGCCGAATGTAGGAGATTCACTAACAATAAACACACGATTTGGGACACTATCTTGGATCGAATAAGAAGAAGAAGAATGTAGAGAGAGAAAGTGGAACCTAGAGAGAGAAATGTATATGTATTAGATTAATACTCAAATGAGGTCCAACCCTTCCCAAGAGTGGGAAGGGGTATTTATAGTTCTAACATATTGTGCCCCTAGCGAGCTGTGGAGCGAGCTGACAGTGGGTAAAGACCCGACCCACTCCACAATACTAATAATAACTAATCTACTAATAATATTACTGATAATCCTACGAGCTATGATGTGCTAATAAGTACTCGGGGTGACCGAGTCTTCAGCTGAATATTCATATTCCTAACAATCTCCCCCTAAGGGAGGTCACCCCGGAAGTAATGTTCTGAATTCTAGCACTTCATCCTTGGATCTTGACTTCATAGCTCGTAACCATTGATTCTTCAATTTCCTTGATCATTGTGCAGCAGCAAATCTTCATATGACTTTTCCTTCTGTCTTGGATGATCTTTGTTGATTCTTTGGAGTTATCATCCACCATGTGTTTCCATGTCATCTTTCAGTGGTATGTTTCAATGTGATGTGGTACTCTTTGAACCGACATGCTCACTCTATTCTAGGTCATGACTTTCAGCATCAGAGTTAGCAGAAGCTGTGTTGAAGGTCATTTAGGTTGTCATGACTTCATTGTTAAAGATGATGTTGTAGTGTGAACATGTGGTGGTGGAATGGCATCTTTTCTGCAACCAGCTACAACTGCAACCAGCTACAGCATCCAACAGCTACAGCCGCCAGAAGTTCCTGCATACGACAGTTAGCAATAAAACGTCCGGTACTTACAGGTTCGGACTTCGAGATTGTTAACAGCATAGTGTGAAAACTCTCTCTAATCCTTACTAAGACCGTTCCTAAATCGAAAACCCACAAAGGGTTTTTTAAGATCTTACCGTAGTAAATCAATGATTAGGTGAGTCGCTGGAGATCACTCCACAACTGTAGACCGTTTGAAACCGCCGCGACCACTAAGCGTAATCCACAAGGAACTACCGAAGTGACCTGCTTTCAAGGCTGTTTGATGTTGACCCTGGCAGGAATTTCCATTCAATCATTAAGAATTACATTTGTAAATTCTCTCATAAATGTTCTGGCAGATTGCTAAGATCTGCGTAGGACTCATAAGTTTACAACTGGTGTCCTTAATGTTGAACAACCAGTGTAGAAATAATTCGTGTTCCTATGAGATCTTATTATGCATCTCGTGGCTCTAGACTCGATAGTGCGTTTTGATTTAGTGAGCGGAGGCTGGAGAGAACTGCCACCTTTTCAATATCATCTAACTCGGAGTGAGAGAGACGATAGAAATGTATTGAACTCCGTGACAATTGAAACAAGAATCCTTTGAGGGACCTTGAGTGGCTAGGGAGGGTTGTGCAGCGTATCACTGGGTCCATGATACTTTGTCTTCAATGTCAGCAATCAACTAAGTGATTCTGACAGCATATGAATTGACCCGGTTTCTGCCTAAGTTTGTAAGGAGGGCTTCTTTCTTTTCACCCTTTATCTTTACAATTCTTTTTCATTCTTCAACCCCTTCAGTGCTTACCGAGACTTCATTACTAGAACCTTGTTGGGTTTGTTCCAGTACTAGCTCCATCTCAGTCGGCACTCTTCCCTTATTCACTTTTCTCCTTTTTTAATCATACCTAAGGACTTCTACACTAACTAGTGGATTGTCCCTGGGTAGATCCCTCCGGCTCTGGCGGGATCGTGGGAACTTGAGCCTAACCTAACCATCCTTATAACTCCATGCATTAATTAAATTGGTCGGTCTTTGGTATTCATCCACGATTGCCAAACCAAATCTTTGAAAAATTCTCTCAAAGTGTTCATGATTCTGAAACACATTTTTGCAAACACTTGAGAGTTTTATATTTTTCAAATGCTCCCCCTCAACATGTGCTCCGATGTTTTAATTATAAATTTGCACATGTTGGGTGGAGCTCGCACCTTTTGAATTGATCCACTTTCAGTGAACATGACCGATTCGAGACACGCTTACATCACTGGTTGACCCAGCTTGAAATTATTACCTGGCCTGGTCAAGTCCAAAGAAAGTTTCTCGAAATGGTACACTCTACTCAGATACGTCTTCTTCGAGACACGCTTACATCACTGGTTAGACCAACTTGAAATTATTACCCGGCCAAGACGCATCCTTTCGATTGATGACAATTTGAGTTTCGTCAATTCATTTGTAACGTCTGAGTCACGCTCGCATGAGATGCCAAATCCTTTTTGTTTCAACAAACCATTTGCTCCCCCTCAATATGTGCATTGATATACAAAAGAGTTTAGAACATATGGGAGAGCTTACTTTTACGTTCAAAACATCACATTTTATCAGATTTCATATTTAAATCACATTCTCTCCCCCGATCAAAAATTTCAAACCATTTGAGATTTGTGATCCCAATTGATTTAAATATGTTTAGAAAATTTGGGAGAAAATGTGGTCAGGTTTAAATGTATTCTGAATTCGAAGCATACTATGCTCCCCCTTAAACCACGAGAGAGTGTCACTGCTGATGTTGCACAAATTTGGCAAGGTGTCAGAAATTGGAACAAATATTCTCCCCCTCAATTAATGACCCGTTTTCTATTTAAAGAGCTGTAGTCATTCAATTGAGCGACGAGTATTTGTGAAAATTTAATTCAATTTACCACCTTGTGTAACATCAAGACTCTCTTGAAGAATCAAAGAAGATAAAGAGTTTGATGGAAAGAAGACTTCTCTTCTTATACACGAAATGATGCACTGAAACGTACATCAAGTCAGAGAAACATGGATATAAAGTAATCCATGCCCAAGTGAACATCACCCGGTTGGAGGAACAACTGTCTTTTTGGCGACATGCTTTCCCTAGAGTATAGCACGGGTTGCAGTATGAAGTAACTGCAAGCCATTAAGACATGTTTTAACTGATTAGTATAACTTCTGCTCGAGCTTCATTTAAAGATCCGTGTCATTGTTGAATGACATTTCTAGATCCGTAAATGTTATCGATAAACAGAAGACATGCCTAGGTAGGACTATTTTTGGTATTTTCTGATTTTTCGATTTTTTATGGTTTTTATAGGTTTTATATTTTTTTATTTTCTTTTTGTTTTAAGATATATACAACTATGTACAAGGATATAAGAAGACAATCCTTTACTCCTCCTTTTCTTCCCGAAGACACTTGAGGGTTTCAGGTGGCATGCTCTTCATACCAAGGCGTGGGAGAATAAATTGAAACCTTTCTCTTGGGAGAGCCTTGGTGAAGATGTCAGCTAACTGAAACTCTGTCCTCACGAAATATAGTTCCACAATACCCTTTTCCACTTGTTCCCTGATGAAGTGATGCCTGATGTCGATGTGTTTTGACCTGGAGTGCTGAACATTGTTACAACAAAGAGCAATGGCGCTTTTGTTGTCACAATATAGGGGAATTTTGTTGTATGAGAATCCATAGTCTGAAAGTTGTGATCGCATCCAAAGGATTTGAGCACAACAAGCAGACATGGCAATGTACTCAGCTTCAGTAGATGATATGGAAGTACTCATCTGCTTCTTAGAAGACCAACTAACCAACTTTTCCCCTAAAAACTGAGCTCCTCCTGAAGTACTACAACGAGTGTCTTGACATCCCGCATGATCAACATCTGCATAAGCCGTTAACTCCATTGCTGTGTCCTTAGGATACCAGAGACCCATATGAACTGTGCCTTGAAGATATCGGAAGATCCTTTTCACCGCTTCAACATGCTTTTTGGTTGGCTTGGATTGATACCGAGCACACATACACGCAGCAAACAGAAGATCTGGTCTACTAGCAGTGATGTACATCAAAGATCCAATCATGCTTCGATACTTTGTTTTATCCACTGGAATTCCTGAAGGATCTTCATCCAGCTTTGTTCTATCAACCATGGGAGTGTCAACATGCTCACTTGAATCGAATCCAAACTTTTTCAAGATCTCATTGGCGTATTTGGATTGATTAATGAATATGCCTCCGGGACTTTGAGAAACTTGTAATCCTAAGAAGAATGACATTTGTCCCATCATGGACATTTGGAACTTGGAATTCATCTCCTTTGAAAATCTATCACATTCACTAGGATCTGTTGAAGCAAAGATGATATCATCTACATAAATCTGAACAAGTAGTAGATGTTTTCTTGACTTCCTGGTGAATAGTGTGGGATCAACAACACCCTTGGAGAACCCGTTCACTAGAAGGAGCTTGGACAATGTATCGTACCATGCCCTTGGCGCCTGCTTCAACCCATAAAGAGCCTTCTTCAAGCGGTAAACATGAGTAGGATGTTCAACATCCACGAATCCTTCGGGTTGGCTCACATAAACTTCTTCCTTTAAGTCACCATTCAAGAAGGCCGTTTTTACATCCATCTGGTAGACTATCATATTCCGACTAGCAGCATTTGCAAGGAAGAATTCTTATGGATTCAATTCTAGCAACCGGAGCAAACGATTCTTCAAAATCAATGCCCTCTTCTTGTCTGAATCCTTTTGCAACTAGCCGTGCCTTGTTCTTTAACACATCACCATGCTCATCAAGTTTCACTTTGAAGATCCACTTTAAAGCTATGATCATTGCAAGCTCTGGAGGAGGCACTAATTCCCATACTTCAAGTCGATCAAATTCATGAATTTCATCCTGCATAGCCTCGAACCAGCAATCTTTTGTCATTGCTTCTTTGGCATCTTTAGGTTCGACTTTGGACAACACGGAATTGAAGAAGCACCATAGTGCATCAGTGGCTAATTGATTACGTGTGGATACTGGACGTGAGGGATTGCCTATGATGTTGTCGATTGGATGATCGCTGGTCCATTTTCTGAGATGGTCGTGAGGTTGAGGGTTTTGAACTGATGTAGCAGTGTTGTGTTCTTCAAGAGAGGATGTGTCTGATGAATGTTCAGGAGCAAATATGTTTTCAAAAGGAACCTCATCAACAGGAGCAAAAGGATTAACTTCCAAAGAATGGTTATCTGCAGATTCTTGTAGTACTGGAGAGGATTGAGTATTTGATGATGAAGGCGATTGACTAGCAGCTGGAGCATTGAGACTGACTGATACTGAAGCTGTTGGGCCTTCTGTGCCTTGCGGAGCTTGAGCCTCAGCCATAGGAAGTACAGCTGGTGTACTTGGGATGGTTCCATTCGTTGGCTCAAAGTATTCATCAAATATATGATCAAATAACTTCTTCAAGTCCTCACATGTAGGTGGTACAAAAGAATCCGCAGGCGTGGAATTCTGTACAAGTCCTGAACTAATGGGTCCAGGTGTCAAAAGTTTAAGATCGGGTCCAGAACTAATTTGTCCTGAAGCAGGTTGCTCACTCAGCTCATCGAACGTGACATGAATGGTTTCCATGATTTTACGGGTTCTCTTATTATAGATTCTATACCCTTTACTGTCTGGTGCATATCCAACAAAAATACCTACGTCTGCTTTAGCTCTTAACTTTCCCAAGTCTTGACTATCATTAGTCGGATAGCAAAGTGCGCCAAACACACGGAGAAAAGAAAGATCTGGTTTCTTGTTATGAATTAACTCGTAGGGAGTCTTTTCATGAACAGGATGAATTAGAGATCGGTTTTGGGTGAAACATGCTGTTGCAATAGCCTATGCCCAGAGAAACATCGGTGCCTTTGAAAATATAAGCATGGTTCTTGCAGCTTCCACCAGAGTACGGTTCCTTCGTTCGACAACAACGTTCTGTTGAGGAGGGCGAGGGATACTTTTCTGATGCGTGATGCCAATACTTTCATAGAAATTACGGAGTTGTTGGTTAACAAACTCAGTACCATTATCAGTGCGGATGATTCTGACAGTTTTATCGAGCCTTACTTGCAGCTGTTTTATCAGTTTAATGATAACCTCTGGAGTTTCATCCTTGGTTCTCAAAAACTTTACCCATGTGAACCGAGAATAATCATCTACTATCACCAGAACATATTTCTTTCCATTTATGGTTTGAATTCTCATTGGACCGCACAAGTCCATGTGGAGGGTAAGAAGAACTTCCAAGTTGGTGTTCATGGTTTTAGGCTTGTGGGTTTGTTTCTTGCTTTTGCCCAGTTGACATGCAGAGCAGAGATGATCTTTCTCATATTTTAGTCTGGGCATCCCTCTAACAAGATCTTTACGGGAAAGATTATTTATGGTACCGAAGTTCAAGTGGTTCAAACGACGATGCCACAGCCATGATTTTGTTTTAGAGGCTTTTGAAAGCAAGCATATGGGAGAGGACTTCAACATTTCTTCAATCGATATGGTGTATAGATTGGTGCCCCGACTGCCCTTGAGGAGATCTATACCATCCAATTCTCTGACGAAACATGTATGTTTTCTGAAAGCCATTTCCAGATCTGAATCACAAAATTGACCCACAGAAAACAGATTGTGCCCTAATCCTTCCACATAATATACCCTTGAGATTACACTGTCACCGAACACATAATCTCCATAACCCATAATCGCACCAAAGTGGTCGTTCCCGAATCTAACTGTCCCGATAAACTTTTTCACGAAGTTCTTGAGCCGTGAGCGATCCCCAGTCATATGTTTAGAGCAGCCTGAGTCCAAATACCAAAGGACCATTTGTACGACCTGCATTTGAAAACAGACAACGATGGATAACTGAAAGATGTGGATCCCCACGTGCAGTTGGGGTCCGTTTGGTTAGCACACACAAATTTAGGAGCAACAGAAGTATCAATCACTGAGGTTACTATAGTGGAATCTACCCTAGGTTCAGCAGATGACTTATGATGAAGGCATTGTGTTCCTAAGGGCAAAATTCGACCTGTTGGTCTCCATTCCTTAACTTTTACATTCTTATGTTTATTCACCTTAGGTAATGGATGTTTATTTCCTAAAGCAAATTTCTTTCCAGTGGGTCTCCATTGATACCCAACATTTGCAAAAGTTTTTCCTGTTGCCTTCCAAACTTTCTTACTTCTTTCAGTTTTTCTAACATAATTAACATGGGGTGGTGCTTGAGGCATCAGAAATGACACAACACATTCATCATGATTAGCAGAAATTAAGCATTTGTCACATGTTTTACAGACCACATTAGAATTCGAATTAATTACAGTACTTTTAATACTAGAATCAACACAATTCAATCTAGTCTTTGCAAACTTATTGTTCCTAGGTTGGGCTTCTACACTCTTCTTATGATCACTCTTAGCTGGCGTAGTCCTATCATTCCTTGTATTGCCTTTAGGCTTTGACCCACAAGCTTGGGTGTCACTTTTCACTCCTGTAGAAGTAACGATGGGAACATTAGTTTGTTTCACTAACACATGTTTTCCTGATTTTGATGTGCTGGGTTCTGATGTTGTACATGGTAAATCAAAGGCTACATGTTTGTTCTTAACAGTGGATGATGATGCAGCAAATCTATCTCTATGGCTGTTAATCTTAGGGACTGAGCCTATGGCATATTCTAAGTTTTCCTGAATCCTTTTCGTGAGTTTGCAGGCATAAACAACTGCCCTATCAAGTGGCTTTTCAGTTCTATCCTCTTCAACTACCTCACGAAGTGTGTCAAGGCCCTCTATAAGATGATCGAGATATGTTTGATGGGCAAAGCTATTATTTCTAAGGTTAAATGGAATACGCCCAACATCAACATCAAACTTTTTACTAGCAGTAGCCTTTGGTGCATCACAATTACAAGTGGTGCATGGCATTTTACCTTTCACCTGAGCCTTAAGATTCTTAATTTCATTTGACAAAGAGGTTATTTGATCATTCTGATTGCTTCTTGTAACTTTAATAGAATCATATAACTCTTTGTAATGTTGTTTGATTTTAGAATTTTCTTCTCGAAAACACTCATTTTCATGATGTAACTTATTTATGGTGTTTTGATATTGAAAATACTGAGAATCTAAAGGCGGAGGTTTATTGGAGCCATACTCATCACACTTGTTGGATTTCAATTGGGCAATTTGGGCCCTCAGCAGTCGAATCGTGTTCGTATGAGCTTGAATTTTCTCATCTCGTTTGCTTAATTCAAAATAAGTATCAAATTCAGGAGCATCCAAGGATGTCTTGTCATTTGATATTTTGTGTTTTTCATTTAAATGTTGATGTTTCATTTGCAAATTTAGATAATCAACTTCTAATTTTGAAAAACATTTAACCATATTATCATGGTCATCATTTTGAATTTTTTCAAGCAATTTTAAATTCTCCCCCTCAAGCTCAACAACACGATTCTGGGTGACATTTAATGTAATAGCATACTCATGAAATTGACAAGCAGACAATGCAGAATCAGTAGCAGTGTAAAATACATCTTGTGCAATACATTTAGCAATCAAGTTGTCATTAGTGATGAGTATGTTTTTTCTTTCAATCTCACGACTCTTAAGTTCTATTGCATATTCATTCACCACATTTTCCATATCTTTAAACACTACTTTCATTTCTTTTATTTCTGTGTTGAGGGCAGTTTGCAGCCCTTCAAAATGTTCTTTGAGTAGTTTAAAGAATGGCATGACCTCAGTTAAGTAACACCTTTTTGCATGTTCAAAACACCTTTCCCCCTCAGTAATGCTGGTTGGTGTGATTCTCTTCTTACATGTTTTATCGAAATCAGCAAACAGTTGCCAAAGCACATATAAGCTAATAAAGGTTTTGCATTCAGTGGGAAGAGACAAAGGCACCAAATTCCTAGGTGTATTGGGAGGATACACCGTTATGGACGCAACTTTTCTAATGAGAGGGGTGTTGACCTTAAGTTTTTCTTCCTTAAGTTTTTTCATTATCTTGTTTCTAGAATATCTGTTCAGGTATTAACTTCTTTTGAGGAGCAAACACAGTCAAACGATTTTCCTCACTATAGTCATGGGGCTTGATTATTATTCGTCTGGCTATGCACTCGGGATCCCTCATTTTCTCATTCATTCTTTCCCTTGTTCTCTCACTTATCTCATCCTCCTCTTTAGTGTAGATATGCTCAGGCGGGTCATGATTAGGCATAAACATCACATTAGAATCATTTAATGCAGGTTGGGCTATCTTAGCAATCTCATGAATAGCTAATTTAGATTTACCTACATTGCTTTCACTATGCTTGTCACTTAACTTTCTGTGCTTATACATCATTTGGGCAGTCTGTCTGGTTTGGTCTTGTGTGTACAATTTATCCTCAAGCTTATTCTTTAAGGTTTTGAGTCTAGAAAAATCATTTAAGAGTTCCTTTTCTTTTTCTTTGAATTCTAGCTTAAGTGTAGTTATACACTTTTGTACTTCCTGTTTCTGTTTGACAGACTGTTCTAGCTGATTTTTCAAAGAATTCAACTCTTGTTTTAATGTTTCTTCTCTTACTCTAGACTCTTTAATAAGTGTACTCATTTGACCTTCTAATTTCTGCTCACGTTCATTAAGCTCAAACTTAGCACGCTGTTCATACATAGCCACTTGTTCTTTATAAATGTTTAGTCTAGTGATCAAGTGATCATCAGGGACAGGCAAGTTGTACTCATGGCACTCACATGCATTATCTATGTTACACGCATTATCTAAGGCACACACATTACTTATAACACAAGCATTATTATTTACAGAAGATTCACCATTTGGTACATCAGGCGAGTTGTTGTGATTCAAATATTGTTCATATGAAATAATATTGCTATTTTCCATGTCAACATTATTTGAATCAGAAACATCTGCCTGTTGTACTTCTTTGGGATTCTTTTGTCCATCAACTATATCATATGTGTCATAAATTTTTAGTACCTCAGATATCACAGATGCACTAGAGGAACCAGCTTGTCGAGGTGATGAAGCCAAGGAAGACAAGTTGGCCATGAAGATGGTTTGAGCAATAGGTTCATCATCTACATCTGAGTCAAATGCATCACAATCATCCGCTTTGAAGATGTTGGGGTCGTTAAGAGCTAGATCCTGAACTGGTTGCTCATCCACATCTTCATCAAACGTATTTCCCCCATCACCAGCCAAGAACAATAACTCTTCCTCATCCAATACAACTCCATTCTCTTGAGCTTGCATTAACAGCATCTTGTCTTTGAAGTAATCTGAGTTCTGAGGACGTTTAGGTTGATTGCAGTTTCTGGCAATATGTCCAAGCCCCCCCACAATTATAACACTTGATCTGTTTCCCTTGCCCTTGATTGGCATTCCCGGCTCTATTCTGCACATAACCTCGACCCATGTTTCGTCCAGCTCTCCCTTGCACATTCTGAACCACAATTTTCCCATCCTCCACCATTGCTAGATTGCGTGGGTTGGATGAATTCCTTAACTGATTGTTGGTCTGAGGGAGTGATGTTTTAAACTGTTGAACCAGTAGTGATACTTGATTGGTGAGGTTGTCAATCATTTTGTCGGTCTGAGAGTAGCCTGAGTCAAGTTGAGAACTCATAGCAAGTGCTGGTGAGTGAAGTTGATGATAGCTTGGGTTGGATGATGATTGGGTTGTTGGTAGAACATTTGTCATAAAAGCCAGTGGATCATTTGGAGTTGAAGGATTTAACTTTTCTCTCAGCACCCGATCGTAGGCAGCATGCTTCTCATGTTGTTGCAGGTAGGCATATAGCTGTTCATAGTTGGTATCCCTTAAACCTTTGTTGAGTTTGACAACAGTAACAAATCTGTCCCATTCAGGAGTCATGTTGTTCACAAACTTTGAGTTTAGTTGGATGTTGGGCATAGTCATTCTGATCATCCTCATATCATTTACCAACTTATGAAATCTCACATAGTAGTCTGTGATATTCTCTCCTGGGTTCATTTTGAAATGCTCGAACTCATCATACAGCTGTGACTCACGGTCTTCCTTTGTGAGTTCTGACCCTGCCAACAACATTTTAACATTGTCCCACACAGCTTTAGCTTCAGTGTTGAAATTGATGAGCTTGTATACATCCTTTGGCAGACCTTGAATGACAATGTTTGAAGCTCTAATGTCAGCATCATACCTCTTCTTTTCTTCATCATTAAGATCATTGTAGTTTCTAGGTCTGTCGATTCCCAAAGTTACAGTCCCATCTTCACCAGTTGTAACAGCATCTCTGGTGGTACCCATCTGATATGGTCCTTCGTTAATTGACTTGAGAATGTTAACTCCATTTTCTTTTCCCAAGCAGTAAAGTCTTATCCGTTGTGCCCAAGACTCATAATCCGTCCTATCTAGCATAGGTGGACGAGTGTCAGATCCTGCTGCTTGAATATCATCTGATGAGGTGCTTGATATGGTAGCCATAGTAAATACGGGATTTTACAGATCTTGTGATTTAACCGAGAAATCGAATCTTTCGCGGGAATTTCTAAAATCACCAAGACACAAACCGCAATGGGCAACTAGCAACCTTGAGGATACAAACCGCAAGATACAAGCCGCACAGACAAACCACACAACACAAACCGCACAGACAAACCGCACAGACAAACCGCACAACACAAACCGCACAGACAAACCGCACAACACAAGCCGCACAGACAAACCGCACAGACAAACCGCACAACACAAACCGCACAGACAAACCACACAACACAATCCGCCAAACACGTCGCTTTCTAAGCATTTTGTCGTTATTTGCCAAAACCGGTAATAAGACAAACCGCTACTTCGAGGTAACACAAACCGCACCTTAGAACTTGTCTCCGAGAGACAAACAGCAACGAAGAACACTTTTTCAAAAACACACGATGCAGCCAAAAATCACCACACGAAGCTTGAAACAACGATTCCAAACACCAAACACTACTTCTATGCTATCCCTAAGCTAGAAAGTACAAGATTAAACAACTTCTAACCACTAAACAAAGCACAAAATAGGATATTTGGTGATAGTTTATTCGAACCAAAATAACCCAAAAACTAGTCAAATCCGTGAATCCTAACACACATGGACCTAACCATGGCTCTTGATACCAATTGTAGGAGATTCACTAACAATAAACACACGATTTGGGACACTATCTTGGATCGAATAAGAAGAAGAAGAATGTAGAAAGAGAAAGTGGAACCTAGAGAGAGAAATGTATATGCATTAGATTAATACTCAAATGAGGTCCAACCCTTCCCAAGAGTGGGAAGGTGTATTTATAGTTCTAACATATTGTGCCCCTAGCGAGCTGTGGAGCGAGCTGACAGTGGGTAAAGACCCGACCCACTCCACAATACTAATAATAACTAATCTATTAATAATATTACTGATAATCCTACGAGCTATGATGTGCTAATAAGTACTCGGGGTGACCAAGTCTTCAGCTGAATATTCATATTCCTAACACCCAAGTACCCAGATGTTTTTCCTGAAGACCTAAGGAAGTCCTGATTGAGTCCAATGAAGAGGTAAGACCTTGAATCTTAGAATCCTTCAGTAAGCTGAGAAGACCACTGAATTCAGCTGATTGCTTCTGGTAAGTCTCAGCAGCCTGAAGGACCTTCTTGTTGAGTACGGGGTCATCCTTGACAGCTATTTGAATAGTTCCAAGGCTTTTGTTGATGCCTTCAAGAGTAAGATTGAACTTCTGGAAATGAAGATCAATAGCTGTCAGGGAGTTATTGGTTTCAGAATGTATCTCGATCACATCATCATGAAAACTTTCAACATCTGCCTTCAGGTTGGCATAGTGAACAGCAGCTTCAGTGTGATGATCGAACATCTCTTCAGTGAGACCATTGTAAAGAGCTCTATTGGTCTTGAGTAGGAACTTGACCAATTTTCTTTTAGTGAGGGGAAGAGAGTCATCATACTTTTTGAGGATGTCCCCAGTATCAGAAGAATCAGAAGATTGAGAACCTGACTCTTCACTTTGGCGTGGAGATGACTGATGTGATTGTTCAGGTTGTTCGGGTTGTACATCAGTTTCCATATCCTCACCTGCCTCAAAATTTTCCTCTTCACTCTCTTCCCTGAGCTCTTCATCAGACTCAATAAAAACCTGAAAGTCCCCCATGGACTCAATACCCAAAAATTCAACCGGCTCCTCTTTATAAAAAGACTCGCCTTTGGTTTGGTCAGGTCCTGACCCCGTTGTCATAATAACTGAGTGGGTTTGCTCAGCCTGACTAGCCATAATAACTGGGGTAACACCAGCCTGGCTTTTGGGGGCAGGTCCTGAGAGGATTGGACCGCCTGAGGGGTTTATGGGTTCCGTATCAGCGGGTTGTTTCTTTCCCTCTGAGTCTTTGTCCCCCTTAGCACCTTCAACCACTGATGGGTGTTTTTCAGTGGTATCACTAGGTACTGATTGTGAAAGTTGGTGGACCCCCTTCCCATCAGGATTGTGCTGTCCTTTTGGGGATTTAGGGTCCTTTTCTCCCTGAGATCCTGAGGGTGATTGCTCTAGAACGTTAACGGGATGTGAATGTTTGTGGGTTCCCTTCTCTGTAAGGTAGTGTTGCCTTACCGAGGATTTAGAACCTTTTGCTCCCTTGGGAACTAATTGTTTTTTGACAGTTCCTTCATCGGGATGTGAGGGGGTGTGGGTCCTCTTCCCAGTAGGGTGGTGCTGCCCTACCGAGGATTCAGGACCCTTTCCTCCCTTGGGCACTGATTGTAATTTATCAGTACCTTCATCGGGATGTGAGGGGGGAATGCTTCCTGATCCCTCTAACTTGTTTATGTCAGTTGAACCATGTGGAACGGGTGTGCCCGAGGTCACTGAGGATGATTGCTCAGTGACCTCCGTTGGCCTTTGTTTTGAGGTCAAGAGGGTCTCAGAAATGGGTGTCTCAGAGGTCTCGGCCTTTTTCAACCTCTTTTTAAGGTTTAGTTGGTTTTGAGGATCAGTCTCAGTGGCGAGTGGCTTGGGTCTAACCACCTGGCTGGACTGACCCTTCTTTGTCTTCTTCACCTTTTTGGTTGGTGAAGGAACTGGTGAGATAGCGTCGTTACCCTGAATGACTGATTGCATGTATTCAGTCAGGGCAATATTTGTAACCTCACTGATGCTACTAGTGAAGTTTGACTTGTGCAGGACGTCAGGCTTCGTACCTTCTGCATCAGGCCTCACGTTTTCAGAACCAAGTAGGTCCTGAAGCACACAGGAAACAAATCTAGGGTAGGACATATGCCTTTGCCTATGTTTTCCTGAGAGCTTAGCAACAAGGTCTCGGAAGATTATTCCTCCGATGTCAATTTTTGTACCCTCAAGGAGACTGAACAGCATCAATTGTTGTGATGAGTTCAATTATTCCGTAGAGGATTTATTTCCACCCAGGACCTGAATGACAAATGTCATCAGTATCCTCCAGATAGGATGGAACCATGTTTTGACTACTGGAGCCTACTCCAATAAGCCTCCCACAGACGTTGTAGGATGTCTGGGGTCATGGGGAGCAAGAAAGATCAGTTCATTCTTTATGTCCTGATCAGTAGGGTTGGGTGCAAACTCTTCAGCAAAGTCAAGGCATGTGGCTTTGATGAAGGTTGAGTAGTCAAAGGAGAGGGTTCTGCTCCCATTCATCACCGTGAAGGTGATGATTGACTCTTTGGTGTCTTTGGGGCTGGTAGCCACAACCGTGCACCAGAATTCCCTCAAAAAGTCATGGTAGATGACTGAGGGGGTGTGGGTGAAAGCCTTTGCAAGAAAACAATTACGAAGAAATTTCATAACGTTCTTGTAGGCTGGATAGTTTTGTGGATAGGAGAAATTTCCTACCACATTGTTCTTTGTTAGGTCAACGTCCCCAGTGAGGAATTCCACATTGGGGGCGTATGCTATAGCTCTAGAAGAAGCCATTGTGGGTAAGTCTGGGTTTGACTAAGGTTTCTGGGTTTCTAAAGCTTAAGAATACACACACAATTTGTTTTTGAGAATTAAAATGGCAGAGTTTTGCTTAAGTTCTATAAAAACGCGTGTGTGTTTTCTTTTGGTTGGGTTATTTATAGGGAAGTGGAGATGGGGGTGTTTTAGACATTTGAGCGATCTTAATTTATTCAAAAAGAATTATTGGAAATTGTTTTGAATAATATGTTTTGGGATCCGCATTTAATGCCAACACTCCACTTTCCTGGTTTGGCCTAACAGTCGAAGTGAACAGTTGAGCAGTTCTGCAAAAGTGTAATTTGCAGAGATGAGTCATCACATATTTGTAATGTGATTGGAGAGGCATTTAATGCCAAGTGGGAATGTGGTGGCCTAGAGGTGGAAGCCAGAAAGGCAAAAAGAACAAATATTCTTGAATTAAATATGAGTTCAGTTACCAACCTCGGACATTTACTAACTAGTTACTTAGAGCATTTAAGTTAGTATTTAATGTCTCTTTTCAGGGCCCTGAATGACTTTTCATTCAGTGATGGTTTTTCAGGGACTTGGGATTAGTCACTGATGATTCAGGAATATGGAATGATTCCTGAGCAACAAGGATTCAGGAACTTGGGTTTAGTTCCTGAACCCTAAAGATTTCAGGAACTTGGGTTTAGTTCCTGAGGTTGAGGATTCAGTGAGATGTTTTCACTGATGTACACATTGAGTCAGGGACCTAAGGTTTTAAGAATTATACTTCAGTTGGAAGGATTCAATCAGTGGACTGATTCTCTATATCCAACATTCCTAATTCAGCTTTCAGCCTTGTGAAAGTTGGTTCATCCAAAGGTTTGGTGAAGATATCAGCTAACTGATATTCAGTAGGGATGAAGTGTAATTCAATGTCACCATTCATGACATGGTCCCTGATGAAGTGATATCTGATATCAATGTGTTTTGTTCTCTGATGAAGAACAGGGTTGTTTGAGATTGCAATTGCACTTGTGTTATCACAAAAGATGGGTACCATCTTATACTGAATTCCATAGTCACTGAGTTGACTTTTCATCCAGAGTACATTTGTACAACAACTAGCTGCTGCAACATATTCAGCCTCAGCTGAGGACAAGGCAACTGATTGTTGCTTCTTAGCACTCCAACAGACTAGTTTCCCACCAAGTATTTGGCAAGAGCCTAAGGTGCTTTTTCTGTCCATGTTGCATCAAGCATAGTCAGAGTCTGAGTATCCTTTAAGATCAAGTCCTGAGCACTTTGGATAGTATAATCCAAGGTTAGGAGTGCCTTTCAGGTACCTGAATATCCTTTTTACAGCAGTGATGTGTGATTCTCTTGGGTCAGATTGATATCTGGCACACAGACATACTGAGAATTGGATATCAGGCCTTGATGCAAGTAGATACATCAGTGATCCTATCAATCCTCTAAAGAGAGTTTGATTTACTGGTTTACCAGTGACATCAGGACCAAGGTTGTTTGGGGGGACCATGGGAGTTTTGACTGAGGCACAGTCACTGAGATCATACTTCTTCAGTAGATTCTTTACATACTTCTCTTGACTGATAGTGGTTCCTCTATCAGTCTGCTTGATCTGTAGACCAAGGAAGTATGTCAGTTCTCCCATCATGCTCATTTCAAACTTCTTTGCCATTAGTTTTTCAAATTGTTTGCAAAGTTTGAAACTTGTTGAGCCAAAGATTATGTCATCAACATACACTTGTACTAGTATGACATCAGTATTTGTCTTATAGATAAACAATGTGTTGTCTATCTTGCCTCTGACAAATTTGTTTTGGATTAAGAAGGCTGAGAGAGTCTCATACCATGCCCTGGGAGCTTGCTTCAGTCCATAAAGGGCTTTGTTAAGCTTACAGACATGATCAGGAGACTCATGGCTTTCAAATCCAGGAGGTTGCTGAACATAAACTTCTTCTTTCAGTGAACCATTTAAGAATGCACTTTTAACATCCATTTGGTACACCTTGAAGTTCATGTATGTAGCAAAAGCAAGGAAGATCCTGATGGCTTCCATCCTTGCTACTGGTGCAAATGTTTCTTCATAGTCAATGCCTTCTTGTTGATTATAGCCTTTGGCTACAAGTCTGGCTTTGTTTTTAATGACTATGCCATTTTCATCAGTTTTGTTTTTGAATACCCATTTCATGCCAATGACTGAGACATTCTCAGGACATTTGACCAAGGTCATTACCTTGTTTCTGTTAAATTGTTCCAGTTCATCATGCATGGCTTGAACCCAACTTGGATGTGTAAGTGCTTCTTTAACACTTTTGGGTTCAATTGTGGAAATGAAGTCCGCAAATAGGCATTCATTGGCTGAGGCTGCTCTTAGACTAGCAGCCATGCTCCTGGTGAGCATGCCTTCAGTAGGCTCTCCAATAATATTGACAAGTTCAATGTCCTGAGACCTAGTCCAACTTTCTTGAGGTCCTGGATACTGATTTGAACTTGTGGAGGCCTGATTGGGTGGAGGGGTTGGTTCTGGAGTAGACACATGATCATTGATTGGATCTTGAGTGTCTAACAGATCACTGAGATTGTTTGGTTCTTGAGTATTTTGAACAGACTGATTGATTTCATTAGTGTTTGCATGTGCCTCAACAAACTCAATGATGGTTGGGTTAGGTAGGTTGTGGGGGATTATGTAATAGGAGAGGTTAGCATCATCTTGATACTGAGTAGAAGGATTGTTTTCAGGAAGATATTCATCAGGAGGATATCTTGAAGAATTATCAATTCCTATCTCTTCTACTGAGGCAGTTGAGAACCTGATTGCATCAGTGCTCTCATCAAAGGTAACATGAAATGTTTCCTCAGTCTGCTGTCTCCTTGTGTTGAACACTCTGAAGGCTTTTGAGACAAGTGAGTATCCCAGGAAGTATCCATCATCAGCTTTTGCATCAAATTTCCCTAAGTGATCCTTGTGATTATGAATAAACACAGGACACCCAAAGACATGAAAGTAGCTGATGTCAGGGATTCTTCCTTTGAATAACTCATATGGGGTTTTCCCATGTCTCTTGACAATGATGGATCTGTTTTGTGTATAACAGGCAGTTTTGACTGCATCAGTCCAAAAATGGTTGGAAAGGACTGATCCACATAGCATTGTCCTAGCAGCTTCAATGAGTGTTCTATTTTTCCTTTCAGCAACACCATTTTGTTCAGGTGTGTATGGAGAGGAAAAGTTTTGGGAAATACCTTTCTCATCACAGAAACATTCAAGTTCATAATTTTTGAACTCAGTCCCATTGTCAGTTCTAATCTGTTTGACCTTAATGTCATTTTGATTTTCAATGTTCCTGACAAAGGACATGATTGTTTCAGCTGCCTGACTCTTTTTGATCAGGAAGAATACCCAAGTGTATCTAGAGTATTCATCCACTATGACCAGAGTATACTTCTCATGGTTAGTAGACCTTGGACTGATAGGTCCAAATAGATCCATATGGAGAAGATGTAGGCAGTTCCTGATGGAAAAGTTGGTTTTGGTTTTAAAGGATGCTCTATGATGTTTACCTTTTTCACAAGCTGAGCATGGTTTATCCTTTGAAAACACAAGTGATGGTAAGCCAAGGACCTTGTTTTATTTTACAAGATTGTTTATGTTTTTAAAGTTCAGGTGGGTGAGTCTCTTATGCCAAAGCCAGTTGAGTGTATTAGTGGCCTTAGCGAAGAGACAAGTTCCATTCTGAGTTAGACTGGACATGTCTAGTACATAAACATCTTGTCTTCTTGGTGCAATGAAGACAATTTCCTTATTTGCATTGAAGATGGTTCCTTGCTTATCATCAAACTAAACTATGTATTTTGCATCACATAGTTGACTGACACTGATCAGATTGTACTTAAGACCATTTACATAAGCTATCCTAGTAAAGACAATACCATTGCAGTTTACTGAACCATAACCCTCATTGAGACATGTTGAATTGTCTGCAAATATCACTTTGGGTCCTGGTTCTTCCACATATTTGTGCAGATACTCCTTAACACCAGTCATGCTCCTTGAATATCCACTGTCTAGATGCCAAATAGGATCCCTGGCATGCTTCTGCACAAATAGTAAACTGGGTCAGTTCTTTCTAGGACTCCATTTCATGGAGGGTTTGGTTTAGTAGGTCTTTATGAAAGTATTAATTGATTCATGGTCAGTGGTTGAGTGGACTGAGCTACCACATGTTTTACATTTAGTTGCAGGGGTAGCCTCAGTAGTCTGAGAGGATTGTTTATTCATTCCTCTTTTTGACTGAATGACCCTCTCTTTTCCTGAGGATTTCTGAGTGGAACTTCCACTAGATTCACAGTGTTTGTCAATTTGACAATCCTCAGGATGATGATCATTGAATCCACACAATGGGCAAGGTGGAAAAGGCTTTGCCTTTTGCTTCTGTTTCTGCTTAGAATCAGAAGGGTAGTTCAAGCACTGAGCCTTAAGTCCTGAAAAGTTTGACATGACTGAGCATTTTTTATGATCAGAGGTCCTGTGATCTTCCTTTTTGCAAATCATGCAGTAAAGGACTCTATAGCAGTCATCAGTGAGATGATTTGTATAGTTGCACAGTTCACACTTTTTCAGGGGTTTGGTTGGTTTGGGTTTGGTCTTTGAGGTGGCTAGTTTTTGTTCCTTCTTTAATTGAGAAGGTTTTTCAGAAGATACAATCTTCTCACTTAGCTTCCTGACCATTTCAGTCAACTGATCAATTCTTGGATCAGGACTTTGGGTTGTTACTTCAGAAGGGACTGAAGTTGATGAGTCGTCAGTATTTACTGAGACTTCAAGGGGTGGTCTTCTCAGGAGGATTCTACCTTTTCCTGATCTCTCTTTTGGAGAGTGTGGGGAGTAGACCAATGGTGGGAGGTCTGAGCTTGGTGCAGCACCCTGAAGGGTATTTAGTGGAGGGAGTGGAGGAGTTGATTCTGATTCAGGCTCACTGATTGGATCAGAAATACTAAGTTGGTCAAAGTGTCCAAGCATACCTTTCAGAGCCTGACTTTTAGGGAGCAAGATGTTTCCAGTCTCAAAGTTTGGCAACTTACTGACTGGGTTGTCCCTGACAATCCAGTCATTTGACTTGGGTTCCATCTCTTGCTCAAAGGATATGCCAGCTGGAACAAAGGTCATTTCACTGGGACTCTCACTGGAGGTTTCAGTGAGGTGGTCAATTCCTATAGTTATCTTAGGAATTAAGCCCACAGAATCAAAGACCTTAGGGTTCTTTTTGGTCCAGCTTTCAATGACAGCTTTTTCTTTCTTAAGTTCTGTTTGAAGGGCTTGGTTTTGTTTCAAAATTTCAGTGTTCTGAATTTGTAGAGTAATAGATTCTAGTTTGGCTTGTTTCAATGCAAGCAGTTCATCTCTACATTTATTCAATTCTGACACAATATTGTTGTATTTTGAAAACAGGTTAAGCCTTTGTTCCTCAACAAACTTTAGATCAACAAAAATATAACTCATGTAAGACTGCCAATCAGAATCATCATCCATAGAAAGTAAAGTATTTACCTTCTTCATGGTGATGTTGACCCACTCTCCATTCCTAGCATGGCTTTTTCCCACAGCCACTTGATCCTCTTCAGAAAGTGCCATCAGTGCACTAACTCTTATTTCCTCATCTGAGGAAACCTCTTCATCATCCCAGTCATATGCTTCAGCTACTAATACCTTGTTCTTTGTCTGAATAGGTTTAGATGTTTGAGCATCCTGAGACAATATGGGATTAGTTTCAAGAAGTGCAAGTTTAGCTTTGATTTTCCTATATTTTGTTTCAAAATCCTTTTGACCCTTGTTTTGAAATTGTTGGGTGGACTGAAACATTTTAGGTTGAAACTTGCTAGTTCCTGAGGAACTGTTTCCTGAGAATTTGTAAGAGGGTTCTGAGATAGTTTTAGAATAACAGTCCCTAGCAAAATGACCCTTTTTACCACATTTAAAGCATTCAGTGGTCTCATTTGCTTTTGGTTTTGTAAAGTTGGACTGATTTCTTTTGATGAAACGTCTTGAACTAGCAAGGAGTGCCCTTTCTTGGAATTCCAAGTTCAAGTCGTTCAGGTACTCCTCACCAGTCCTTTCATCAATTTCTTCTTCAGAATCCTCTTGAATATCCTGTACAACACCATTAGAATAGAAAGCAGTTGATATGGGTGTGGAGCTTAAGGCCTTTTTGGACTCAAGAGCTTTTGAGTCAGGGTATCTCCTTGAGATCAAGTTGTCTTCATAGACAAACTTCCCATAAATTTCAGGGAGCTCAAGGGTCTGAATGTGGTTAGCATTCCTCAGGCCTTGTGAGAAGTTGAGCCACTTCTCAGGGAGACTGTTGACAAAGCTAACATTTGTCTCATGCTTAGACAGTACAACACCATTATTTGATAATTCATTTATCAAAGTCTTGTATCTGGTGTAGGTCTGTGAGAGACTTTCAGAGTCTTTTGCCCTGAAAGTATTATACTCAAGTTTAAGGTCCATGACCCTATTTTCCTTGGTATCTGAGGGACCCTCAAAGCTGTTTACCAAGTCATCCCAAGTTTGCTTGGCTGTTAGACAGTTGATGACTGATTCCATTATATTGTCAGGAAGACATGATATAAGGATGCTTTTCAGGCGTTGGTCTTGATTAACCACCCTCCTCTCATCAATGGTCCATTGGGCCTCAGGCTTGTTTAGCCCTTCGGCTGTCTTAGGGACAAATGGGCCATCCCTGATATAGGTGATGTAGTAGGGTTCCATACCGGTAAGATAACAAATCATACGCTTCTTCCATTTGCTAAATTTCCCAGCTTCAAGTCTGGGTGCAACAGCGGAGTAGCTGCCACCCTTTTTGTCGACTAGCTGGGGTACATTGATATCAGCCATAGTAGGATCTTGGTTTTAAAAACCTAGAGCACTCTTGGTTAGTTTAAAAAGATTTTATAAACCAGAGGCTCTGATACCACTTGTTGGTCCCTTCACACGCTTAGAGTTAACTATAAAGTTAATCTATTTGTGTTTATGACTAATATAATGTTATGATTAATTCTAACAGTTATAAAACATGAATATAATAAACTCAAGGTAATTTTCAACGTTTAAATTCTTATTAGAAATGAATCAAAGAATCTATACCCAAGTGTTTTGCGGAACAAACACTTGGGATTGAATAGACAAGGTATGGTGGTGTCTCCTATCTAAACTCAAATTTTGCTTGAGTGGTAACAATGCGACCTCACTGAGCTATCTCAGGGATGCGTTACTCTTTGTAGGAGAGAAGTTGTTTTGCAAAAGTCTAAGATTTAATTGTACAAAACACACTCAACTTCTCTCCTTCTCAATCTATTTATACACAAGTAATCTGAGTAAAAGTAATTAAAATATTACAAGTGTAGAACCTAAGACCTTGATAGATCTTTGAACGCTCGTGGATCGATAGTAATGTCTATGTAATCACAAACACACTAATAGAAAGTCTCTATTACTTGTATTCTAAAGCGGAAATCAAACACAAGTAAAAACACAAATAACTAAGAATGGTTTGATCCTCTATGGATCTTTGATTAATACTAAAACTTGTTTTTCAAAACTCGTACATCATACATAATAATGTGTTCCTTTTATAGATAAGGAACCCTAAACCGTTTCACAAGAAACGTATATTCTAAAAACTAATAGAAGATATGCATTATAATTTCCTAATAAAACTCGTGCATATCCTAACTAATAACAAAATACGCGGAAAAACCAACTTACTTCACGCAGAAACAAATCTGCAGCAGAATCTACTACTTCGCAGAATCACACAGTATTTTTCAGCAGAATTCTTACTTAGCATAATTCCCACATCCATCCTAATCTTGTTTGACAGATTTAGAAGTTCAAGATTCTTGATAGATCTTTAATACTTCAGAAAAAGAGGATTGAATTCGAACATCAACAGCAAAGAATCAAATGAACCATATCTCTATGAATGGCAAAACTTTAAACTTCAGGTCTTTGCAGCAACAAATGACAAAGTGTACATCAAAACAGATTAGTTTCATACTATTCTCATCACTTCCAGGTGTGTTAACTCCTGTGAGAGGTGAATCATTAAAAATAATGGATTTGATGTCTCTTTACCAATAGCCATTACTATTGGAGTAGCCAAATGTTTAAGTTCGAAAACTATGGTACACTGATAACCATATGATTTTTAGCAAATCATCAGCTATAAACGGATTTGAGATGTCTTTACCTGTAGCCGTTTGCTCAGGACTAGTCAATTCTTGGTTGCAATTGAACCTTGGTGAATTGAATACCAAATATGGATACCAAATGTCTTTACCACAAATCATACTTTTGTGGACTAGCCAATTCTTTGGATCCCATAAAGGGTTACATCCATGGTGAATTGAGAACCATTTCAACTCTCAGGAATAAACCATGGGTGAGTTGAAGTACCCTATAGCTTTGAGCAAGCTATTACAGCTATCAACAGATTTGATGTGTCTTTACCAAAGCTGTACCCTTTGGACTAGCCAACTCTTTGATGGACACAAGTCACATCTGGTTAGTTGATAACCATCAACAGAGTGATATACAACAAACCTGCAGAAAAGTTAGTACAAATATACAAAGGTTTTTTTTTTTTTTTTTTTTTTTTTTTTTTTTTTTTTTTTTTTATTAATTAAGAAATAAATGAAATAAAACACACAACAAGGATACAAGATACCAGAATCAAGTAGAAGCTTTGTGTTGCAGAAGCTTGGACTTGATTAACCCAATCAACTGTTCAGCATTAGTCATATCATTTGCCACTGGATTAGGAGGAACTTCCAATTTCCTTCTTAGCAATCGTTTCATCAGCTCAATGGACAAAGGATAATGCTGATCAGAAAACATACACACCCTAATCCCAGACTTTGTCTCAACAACATGCACATTTGGATTAGGGTAAAATCTCCAAGTATCAACCTTCCACTTATGAGAATTCTTCCAAATTGAGTACCCTTTTCCATTTGGAGACTGAGAATCAAAAAGAACTTGAAGATCTCCCAGTAAGTATAAACCAGAACCCTGTGGTGTATGAGTAGCATAATATTCTGTGACAAGTCTGTTGAGAGTAATCAAATCTTGCTTATCCACCAAGTGAAGTATTTCTTGTAAGAAAGTAAAATGCATATAGGAATTATCAATCCTATATATGGTGTTAAGCTGTCCATCAGTCAATATCCATTGTATCAAAACACTACAAGAACCCTCAGGAAAAGTTTCAGAAGAACCCACTTTGATAAATGTTGTATCAGCAGAGTTTAGGTCCAAATGCTTAGAAGAACTACCCTTATGAAACTTATGAACTCCAGAGGTCTGCTTCCTAGCTAATCTTACTGATCTCCTGATGACAATGTGTCTTCTGTGTGACATCCTTTTCTTCCTCCTACCAGGTATATAAATTCCCATAGAGAGAGGAGAAGGAGAAGTAACCTTCTCAGATGCACCAGAGGCATCTTCACTAGGAATAGAAAATGTAGGAACAGAGGAAATTGGAACAGAACTACCTTCTTCAAACAATTTTTCTAACTCATCTCTGGCCTGTCTAGACTTAGCAGCTTCTTGTTCAGCTCTCCTAACCATATCTGCATTATAGTTGGAAAGATGTGATCCTTCTTGTTCAGCAGATGCAGAAGAAGGAATGGTATCAGGCTCAATGGATGTGTCAGTAGCACTGGGTATATCTCCAGGAGAAACAAGAATAGAAGGATTCTCAGCAATCATTGATGGTTGTCTCTCAGAGGTTTCCTCAGTGGAAATGGAAGGTGCAGTAACAGGTTCAGCAGATTGTATCCCTTCAGGAGTTGGCTCAGTAGAAACAGCATGAGTGCTCATCTGTTCTCTATCACCAGTAAATGAAGTAAGAATCTCAACTGTCTTGAGTCGTTTAGCTTCTGAAGCATGCACACTTGTAACAATCCTCTTCAATTGATTAGAAGCTGGTTTAATACTCTTCATAATCCTGTTATATAGACTTGTCAATTCAGATTCAGGTAAAGCCCAGACTTGCTTCTTGGTCAAACCATAGGTATAGATAGAAGTATATTGGTTATAGACCACATTTCTCATATAAGTCTTCATTTGGGCCTCAGTCTGTGGTTTCTCTCTCTTTGCTTTGGCCTTCTGTGCAGCAATAGCCTTTCTCTTTTCAGCTGCAGCTTTCTTCTTTTGTTGACCAATAGCCATCATTTGTGCAGGAAAGTTCTCACTATTAAAATCAGCTCCCAAAATACTTTGAGCAAGAGTAGGATTTGAAGCAGCTTGTAAAGTGTAAGAATCCCACTGCTCATCAGTAAAATGAACGGATTGTTCATCCAGTTCTCTTTGTCTTTCAGGAGGCAAATTTGAAGTAAACTGATCTGCAAGCTTTTGTGCCAATGCCTGACTCTTCATCAGATCTTCATAATCTTTCAGCATTCTTGCTTGCTCAATCCTCTCTTTGTCAGTCACAAGGTCAGGACCAAGATCTTCCTCATCCAACACTCCTTTCCTCTTGGTAGCAAGCTCATCAGAAGAATCATCATGAGAAATATCAACAATTGGAACTGTGTCAATATCCTCAGTAGGAACATCAGAAGAAGCATCAATATTAGAAACATGTTGAGAAGTATCTTCAACATGTGTAGGAGAGACAACAGCATCAGGATCCAGGACAAAAGTTCTCCCAGCAACAAATATTACAGAAGGAACTTCTGAAGGTGTAACACTTGGCACCTTAGAAGTCTCAGTGGAATCCTTGCTCAAATACTGTCTTCTCTTCTTTCTATAGAACTTGAGAGGCTCTTTTGATTTTGATGATTCAGCAGCTTTGGGTGAAGAAGCATGAGTCTGCTGAGCAGCTTCAGCCAATAACTCAAGATGATCCAATTGTATATCCTCCTGCTCTTCATCAGAGGCAAACACAAACTTCCTTTTCTTTTTCTGCCCAAGTTGATCTTCTAACTCCTGAACCCTCTTTTTCAACACCACAATCTCACCCCCAAGTGAGGATTTGGTATCTGCAAGCTCCTTCTTTAACTTGTTAACTTCTTGAACATTCCTGTTGAGCAAATCATATATAGATGTGAGAGTAATAGGGTCCTCAGCTCCACCAGCAGATTGCTCAGTGGGAATGGGAGCTTCATTGGGCCTTTCAGAAGAAATATGTATATGCTCAAAAGTAGGAGAGCTTTCATCAATAGGCTCTCTAACAGGACTAGGTGTGGACAGTCTAGTAACCTCAGGTTCAAGAGGTGAAGGTACTTGGGTACCAAGAGACTGAATTGTCTCCTCAACCTCAGGAACAAGCTCATCAAGAGCAACATGAGATGGTGTTGGACTTGGACCAGGTGAAACATGTAAAGGTGAAGGTGTAGGATGGGCAGGAAAAACATTAGATGCTTCAGCAGTCATAGAAGGGCCCTCATCAATGGCAACTAATGTATTACCATCAGCAGCAACACTAGAAGATGATGGATTACCATCATCAGCAGCATTTGGAGAGGGTGGAGCATCAGCAGCATTACCCTCACCAGCATCATCATTGCCATGTGGCAACATAGCTGGTAGCAGAGGGTGATGTGCCCCAACATAATGAGTTTTTATAGAAGCAAACAATTTAGCACTAAGAGCTCCTATGGGACAATAGACTCTTTCTTGGGTTGTTGTGCCTAAAATCATTTGAAGAAACCTAGGGTACATAAGAAACTTATGCTTTTTCTTTTGAATATTTTCAACCATATTATCAAAGATAAACTTAGAAAAATTATAAGTCAAACCCTGTGAAAGACATACAATACCACAACCCAATTGGGTAGAAAATTGATCCCATCCTCCAGACTTGTTGCTGATACACTGAAGTAATGTGTGCACCAAAAACCTCCACATGGGGTAAAACATATTCTTGTGCCACATATCTGTGTCAGTATTTTGATAACCAGCAGCTCTTAACCCAGCAAGTATCTCTACAGGGTTGGTGTGATAGACACCACCTTCATCATCCAGTTGCAATCTTGTCCTAATCAAAGATTCAGTCACCACATACTCTGCTCCATCAATCGTAGCTACTATCTCTGTCTCAGAACGTTTGGCAGCAGATGCCCAAAATTGTCTAACCAAAGATTCATGTATCACATTTGGAGAATGTGTTAGTGCATAATGAATCTTGGAACGCTTCAAGAAATCCACCATAGGTGCATACAGTTCATGTCCCTTTGCTTTACCCAGAAAAGCAACTTTGTTGTGATCTTTCTTAAATTGTAGTGCCTCCATTAAAGAAATTGTGAGAAATCGGTTATGAATCAAGTGAATGGAAAATAGGTTGAAATTGGTTGAAGAGGGAATCAGTTGATTTTGGGCGAAGATTATACGAAGTAGGTTATAAATAGAAGTTACCCAATCATGGTCAAAAATATCAGAACTAATTGTTGACCGGATCTGACGTGTAAAATAACTCCAATATTTGAAATTAACGCTTCAGCCGAAATGACGGTCAATCTGCTGATGGAAAGTCAATCAGCAGAATCAACTCAAGAGTAAAAATATCTTCAGTAAATATCTTGAGTTTTACTGTGCCACCCAACTCGCATTAATTACCGTCAACCCTTGACTTCGCCTATAAAATAACCCCAAATCACATATCAATTACCCCCAAATTAACATCAAACCCTAATTTCTCAATATTACCATAATTAGTCACAACAAACATGTCTTCCAAACCAGAAATCATCAATCTAACCTCCTCCTCCTCATCATCATCATCCAGTGATGGTTGGAGCACTTACTTTCCACCCAGTGCTCAACCATGGACACTCCAATTAACCAAAAAAACAAGTGAGAAGAAACATGATGTGGGGGAACCAAGCAAAGCCCCCATTCCTGCTGAGTCTGATTCTTCTGCTGGTTCACGTCCCTTGTTCCCTTACCCAGTAACACAATGAGAGTATGTCTCTCCTTTTCTTTGTACCTCTGATGAGGAATCTTCGGAGGATGAAGATGAAGATCCAACATTTATCCCTCCTTCCACACCAGAGAGATCCCAACCAAAGCCACGGAAGTCTAACCTTTCACTTCCAAAATCACGGGAAGTGGTGATTGGTCTTCCTGCTCCAGGAGCTGGTGCTACATACCATGGAAGCAGTAGAAAGGGCAAAGGAAAAGGGAAGGTGGAGTAGAAGGTGATGTGATGTTGCCAGGGACCAAAGACATAAAGCAAGGTTCTTGAGCATCATCATCGTTTTCATCAATCCATCCTTTCCATTTTCATCTTCAGCTTCTTCATCGTACTGGTCATGCATATCCACCAGCTTTTGTAATAGATGATAGGAGCTAGAATATGTTTGGTAGATTTTGTATAGGGATGGTCTTGTATTTCATTTGAAGTTGATTATAAGCTGTAAATTGTTTCTTGAATGAATGAACAAGACTTCTTTTATATCTCATTGAGTAGCACTTTTACATTACTTCAGTATTTCTTTTCAGTAGAAATAATTATCTTCACTTGTACCAGTGATTATGACTTGTGCTTCTCTTCAGTAGAAACAGACATTAAGCTTTCATGACCATGCTCCCAATTAACCAATCATGTGAACTTCAACATAAAATCAGCAACTTCTCATAAAGACATTCTGCAAAACAGACACTAAGTAGCAAACAAACCAAACCAAACCACACAAAACTCAAAGAACATTAGCTGGTTAGTGTTAGCAAACATAAACATAAATAATAATCTACAAATTATTACAAGTTTTACAACTACAGTCCTCCCCTGAGGCATATGCCTCCCCTGAGGCTTATGCCTCCCCTCAAACTTTGCAGCTAAGGGTTAAGCATCCCAATATGGACAACTAAGTGTTGAAACCTAGGTCCATCAAAGGCTTTAGTCAATAAATCTGCCACATTATCATCTGTGTGAATCTTAATCACCTTTATCAAATATTTTCATATGCATCTCTTATAAAATGGTGCCTGATCTCAATATGCTTAGTTCTATTATGAAAAACAGGATTGTTAACTATGCATATGGTACTTTGATTATCAATAAAGATTGTGGTGTTCATGAAATTAAACCCATAATCCAGCAATTGATTTTGTATCCAAAGTACCTGACCACAACAATTGGCAGCAGCAACATACTCTGCTTCAGTAGATGAGGTAGCAACAATAGTTTGTTTCTTGCATTGCCAAGAAATCAATCTCCTTCCAAGAAATTGGAAACCTCCAGTTGTGGATCTCCTATCCAGATTTGCACCAGCATAATCACTATCACTATATGCTTTCAACTTAAAAGGAGACTCTTTCGAGTACCAAAGACCTAAGTTGGGTTGGCCTTTGAGGTACTTGAAGATCTTTTTGACTGCATTCAAATGGGAAGTAAGTGGAGTGACCTAATGTCTAGAACAAGCACTCACAGCAAATGTAATGTCAGGCCTTGAAGCTGTCAAATACATCAATGAACCAATCATGGATCTGTATAGGTGAACATTCACAGCAGGATCTGGTTCAAGATTGTTCTTTGGTTTTGGAGCTTCATAAGGTGTAGTGGCAGTTCTGACATTGTCCATATCAAACTTCTTCAAAATGTCTCTCACATATTTATCCTGACTGATAAATATACCATCAGGTTTCTGCTTAACTTGTAGACCCAAAAAGAAAGTAAGCTCCCCCATAGCACTCATCTGAAACTCTCCCTTCATCAATTCCTCAAACTCCCTGCACCAAGCTTCTTTAGTGGAGCCAAAGATAATGTCATCCACATAAACTTGCACAAGAATGATGTCTCTGGAATTCTTCTTTATGAAGAGTGTTTTGTCAATGGCACCTCTTCTGTAACCATGCTTCAGCAGAAATGCAGAAAGCCTAGCATACCAAGCTCTTGGTGCCTGATGTAGTCCATAGAGAGCTTTTACAACCTTGTAAACATGCTTTGGATTATCTGGGTCTTCAAAACCTTTGGGTTGAGTGACATATACCTCCTCTTCAATTTCACCATACAGAAAAGCACCTTTCACATCCATCTGATATACCATGAAACCCATATAAGATGCATAGGCCAAGAAGATTCTAATGGCCTCAACTCTAGCTACAGGTTCAAAAACTTCATCATAATCAATTCCTTCCTCTTGGCTGAACCCCCGAGCTACTAACCTTGCTTTGTTTTTGACCACAATACCGCTTGCATCTCTTTTATTCTTCAAAATCCATTTTGTCCCAATTGCAATCTTCCCATCAGGTAGTGGTACCAGTATCCAAACCTGCTGATTCTTGAATTGTTGCATCTCATCTTGCATTGCTTCAATCCAACTTGAGTCTTCAAGAGCTTGAGTAACACTGGTTGGTTCCACTTGAGAAAGAAAACAAGCAAACAGACAATGCTTAAAGTCTGTGTGATTGTCCCTTTGCTGATTGGAGACATAGGAAAGAAAAGCAACTTGACCATACTTAGAACTTTTCACAGTACTTCTAGTTCTAACAGATGCTTGAGGATCACCAAGAATATTTGATTGGGGATGAGCAATGTTGATCCTTTTTGTAGCAGTGGGGTTGACATCAATTGTGGTGTCAAGATTGTTCACAGTTGGTCCAAAATCACTGTCATAGGAAGATGAGGTGAAGATGCCAGCTTTGGGTTGGTGATTACCAAGGTCTGAAGGACTTGGAAATCGTGTATATGGTTCTTCGAAGTCTGTGGACACACTAGTAGACATGGGAATATGTGCAATAGGACTGTCAGCAGATTTGATGATGTCAGGAGAAATAGGAGAACTGTCAGCAGAATCCTGGTTTCCACTGACTGCTTGTGCTGACTCCACACCAAGCCTTACAGCTTCTTGATTGGCTGCATGCTCTTGCTTCTTGAGTCTAGCAAGGTCCTCTGCATAGTGTGACTCATCTTCAATCTCATCAGAAGTTTCTTTAGAGCTATCACCTGCAAAATGGTTAGGAGAAAAAGAAGGGACAACAATTGTTTGTTCATCATGCTCAGACTCACTATCTGAGTCATCATCCAGGGTACCTGCATTGTTAGTGGGAGACTTTTGAGAACCTGCAGATTGGTTAGCAACATATCTGGTATAGCCCAAGTAATCAGTTAAGTAATCCAGGTCAAAATACCAAGCATGACCTTGACCCTGAACATTAGGCTTGTCTTCTAGGTATCTCAGGTTAAGGGTCTCCTCAATCTTTTTAGCATTTAAATTATATACCCTATAAGCCTTACTATGAGCTGAATATCCCACAATATACCCGTCATCAGCTTTCTCATCAAACTTTCCTAGTGGATCACTAGTGTTCAAAATGGTCACTTGACATCCAAAAGGTTTGAGATAATGAATATCATGAACTTTCCCAGTGAGAAGTTCATAAGGTGTCTTGAAATGAGGTCTAGTGATGGATACCCTGTTCAAAACATAACAAGCAGTGCTTACTGCTTCAGTCCAGAACATAGTAGGTAATTTAGAGTCTGCAAGCATGGATCTTGCTGCCTCTATTAAGGTCCTATTCTTTCGTTCAACAACCCCATTTTGCTGTGGGGTTCTTGGATTGCTATAGTCCCTTTTTATCCCTTTAGACTGACAGAGGTCTATTAAAACAACATTTTTGAACTCTGTTCCATTATCACACCTAATACCTTTAACCTTTTTGTTTAGCTGGTTTTCAAAAAGGGTAATGAATTCTTTTAAAATTGGAGATGTTTCATCTTTAGTTTTCAAATAGAATACCCAACAAAACCTGCTATAGTCATCAGTGATTACCAGGCAGAAGTACTTGTGATCAATACTTCTGATTTGAGTTGGACCAAAGAGATCCATATGCAGCAACTGAAGAGGTTCTGAGATAGTTCTCACAGCAGTAATGGCTTTGTATGAGGCTCTGTGTTGCTTTCCTTTGTTGCAGGCAACACAATTGTGCTCATTGGTGAAGACTTTGGAAGGAAGTCCATGAACTAGACCAAGTTTAGAAAGCTTGTTAATAGTCTTGAAATTCACATGAGCCATCCTTCTATGCCATTTTGTAGACTCATCCAGGGATGCTTTAGCCACCAAACATGTTAGGTCACCTTCAGGTTGAACATCATTCAAATTGAATGTGTATAAATTGTAGCTTCTGGGAACTCTCAGCAGAATAGTTGTATCTTCTGGAAGCTTGAAGTCTTTAGAGAGCACAAGACATTCATCCTCAGAGAAGAATACTTTGTTCTTGGTGTCACATATTTGTGATACTGAGAACAAGTTGAAATGTTGCAGTTCCTTCACATTATACACATTCTCAAAGTCCAAATTAGGTGTTCTGATGGTTCCTTTCCCAGTGATTCTACCATCTCCTCCACCAAAAGTCACATTGCCTCCTCCTTCAATGGGTACAAAATCATGCATCATCTCAATGTTTCCTGACATACTCCTGGAACAACCACTATCTACTATGCATACTTCTTTACTTTTCAGAGGATGATCCTACAACAACAACAAAAATATACAAAATATAAGTACACAGTGGAGACTAAAGTCATTACTGACTTGAGCCTGCCTTGTGGATCATAAGATGTAGGCCATGTAGATGTATAAGATCCACCATTGTTCTTGGGCCTTCTTTGAAAATAGGGTCCCTTTTTAGTCCAAGAACAACCTGCTGAGGGCTTCACAACAGTATCCGAATATCCCCTTCCCTCATACATTGGGTCAATAAATCCAGGCCAATAACCATTCTGAAAATATGAACTAGTTGGTCTCACATATGGTCTAGCAACAGATCTTCTCCAAGCAGATGGAGAAGGTCTATCAGCAGAATTGCTGGTTTTATGAGTTGCTTGTGGAACATATGGTGGTATATCATTAACATTTTTCCACATTGGTCTAGGTTTATTTTGACCAGCACATACACCCATTCTTTGCTCATGAAAATTACAATCCTTAATCAAATGAAATTTACTTCCACAAACAAAACATTTCTTCTTTTTAGAAGATTTATTAAAAGTGAAAGATGTTCCGTTACATGCAAAATTATTCAAACCACTAACATTAACAGAATTGCTTTTGACAGAATTAAAAACATTGTTTTGCAAAGAATTAAATGACAAGTCTTCAGAGGAAACTGTCTTTGAATTTGATTCATCAGCAGTAACTCTAACAGGCTTGTAGGGAGTCTTGGGTGTAGGCTTGGGTGAGGTCTTGGTAAGGTCTGACTTTTCACTTGAATCTAGGGATGAGCATATCGAACCGAATCCCGAAACTGTCCCGATCCTGTCCCGATCCCGTCCCGAAACCATACCGAGTCTCGATATACGGTACGGTACCGGGACTACTAAATGAGGCCAAAAAAAATTCGGGACATTTCGGGTTCGGGACGGGAATTATTCGGGAAATCCCGATTTTGTATCGAAATTAGAATAGTCCATGTTTTTTTAATGAATTGTGTTATCCATACACCCATTTATTCCATCCAACAAGCAAACCAAAGGTAAAAAAAAAAAAAAAAAAAAAAAAAAAAAAAAAAAAAAAAAAAAAAAAAAAAAACCTATTGTTACTAACAAATAACCACCAAAGTTCTTTCACAAAATCTCCCAAAAAATTAAACCCTAATTTATTATCAATCACATAAGTCATCTCAATCTTTATCATTGGAAAAGTATGGAGGTATGTTAGTAACACCAATCGTTGATTATTTTATTGTGCCATGTAGTTTTCATCTTGGATGTCCGGGTTGTCTTGAGTCTGTTATACGTCCAGTTCAGTTTAAATAATGATTCTTGGTCTGGCTACAACTTGTGTGACAAAGTATGATCGTTGTATAATTAAAAGTAACATTACGAGGAAAACTATAAAACAATTATTGTGGTTGCATAATACGCACATACATCACATACAAGCGTGCATATAAACATGTGTAATCCAATAGCTAATTTGTACAACTAATGCAACAAGTAATGAGCTCCTTTTAGATACAAGGATGTTTTATGTTTAGCATTTGATACACCGCTAGTGAAAATGAGAAGCCAAATGAATGTAGTCAAAGGAGCATGTATTTTCAAGATAAAAACCGGCTAAGAAACATGTGGGGTTGCTTATGCATTTATGTGCAGTTTATGATTGTCATCAGAGTTTATTGCTCTATGTAAAATTATTTTACCAGTTTTATCTAAACTAAAACGGGAATATCCCGATACGTACCGATTTCCCGGTACCGAATCCCGGAACCGGTACCGGTACCGAAATCCCGTTCGGTACGGTACCGGGATACACTTTTCATGCTCGGTAAAAATTCGGGAGCATCAATTCGGGACGGGATCGGGACGGGATTGGTCCCGAGCTCATCCCTACTTGAATCACAACTGGTATAGGTAGTAGACCCTTGGTCAGAGGACTTGTCACTGTCAGAACAAGAGACAAAGTCAGTAGAATTAGAATCAGGGTCTGGCAAGTCACTTGACTTTTTGCCATAAAGATGGTGCGATCCATCAAAGTCTGTGGTGGTGTTGGTAGTGGGCATGTGTTTCCTCTAATAGGTCCAGGTACAGCATGTAATTTTCCTTCTTTAACATAATTTGCTAAGCCAGCTGGTGTAGATTTACCCATATCATTCCTAGCCTCTAAACCAACATATTTTTTAAAACCTAAACCTATACTAGAGTTTACAGCTTGACTACCATAGAGACAGCTAGCTAACTTATCACCTGACATTAACCAAGTTTTATGATTAGCTACTTCCTTCTCTAGTTTCTCTTTCAGCACTTGGTTTTCTGAATCTATATTAGCTTTTTCTTTCTCAGTACGCTTTAAATCAATTCTAGTACAATCTAAATCACTTTCTAACACCCTTATCTTTTCATCATAAGCAAGCTGATTCTTTTGAAACCAAACTTTTTGTCTTTCTAAAGTTTTTAAAGCCTGTTTGTAAGCCTCAACTTCTACATAACATTCATTATATTTAGGTTTCAATTCATCATAAGCCTCCTTAAGTTCATTATATCTTTCACTACAACCAAAAACACAATTATGTACCTGAGAGATGCCCATAAAGGCAACTTGATCATGTTGATCCTCTGTAGTACAGCTGGCCAGCAATCCACTCAACTCAGGACCAGAAGCTTCATCATTATCAGGCTCATGCGCCTTCCAGTTGACATGATCATCCAGAGTGACCAAAGCTTTGGAAGATCCATCTTTCACTTGATTCTGCTGATAGGTAGAATACCTAACCCCATCACCAGTCTTCCTATCCTAGCACTCTCTTGAGAAGTGACCCATCTGACCACATGTATAGCATTTGATCTTGCTCCTGTCAAATCTAGCTGGATCTCTTCCCTGGATACCAAACTTTCTCCCTGACTTATTTTCAAACCTTTTGATGTTCATAGTGAGCATGGCCACCTGCCACTTCAAGTTCATCTCTTCCATATCCAGAGGATCCACCTGTTCAAAATCCTCAAAAGCAAGTTGCTGCTGATTTTCATAATCAGCAACAAAAGAGTGAAGTACATCTTCCAATACACCACTGGACTGTGGTTGATAATTTGATCTGGTGTTGGTGTAGGAAGATGATACTGAGGAGCTTGGGCTTGAAGCTTGAGTCATCTTATTGGAGGTGGTGCTAACAAAAGCTGAGTAAGTGGGAGTGGATGAACGAATGGGACTTCTGACATCGGGCTCAAGAGTTTTAAGCTTGTTGTAGAGATCATCAAAAGAGAGCATATCCAGTCCACCTTTAGCTTTGAGTGCAATGCTCACTTGCAGCCAAGATGGAGGCAAAGATCGCAAGAACTTTGCATTACAATCCTCATTGTCTGGCCTGGCCTTCAGCTGATTCAATTGACTCAAAATCCTATGGAACCTGTCATACCCCTTGTGGATACCTTCTTCCTCAGAGACTTGAAATTCTTGAAACTGCTGTTTCAGCATCGATTTCCTCATCCTCTTTGACTCATCGTTCCCACCAAACCTAGCCTTGATGGCCATCCAGATGTCCTTTGCATCCTCCATGAAGTGAAAGTCACCCATGTGATCATCTGGAATAGCCTGAAGGAGAATAGTTCTAACTTTATTCTCTCTCTGTACAGTAAGAATCTCTTCAGCAGTTTTAGGATCAACAATGGTAACTATACCATCAGCATCTTTGATGTGCTTCTTCAAACTATTTCCCTTTTTGACAATTTCCCAAAGATTCCAATCAATATTAGTGATCCAGTTCTGCATCTTCATAGCCTACAATTCATACTCTTCCTTCATGAGGTATGGGAACTTTGCATTGCTGTTGGTGAGAGTGAGTTGTTGCATAGATGAAGATGTGGTGTTATGGTTGTTGTTAACTTCTGATCCATCGTCTGATCCAGGCATTGTTTTGGTTGTTTTGTTTGAGAGGGTGTAAAAGAAAAGATGTTCTTAGTATCACAGAGACTCTCCCGAGGCTCTGATACCACTTGTAGAACCTAAGACCTTGATAGATCTTTGAGCGCTCGTGGATCGATAGTAATGTCTATGTAATCACAAACACACTAATAGAAAGTCTCTATTACTTGTATTCTAAAGCGGAAATCAAACACAAGTAAAAACACAAATAACTAAGAATGGTTTGATCCTCTATGGATCTTTGATTAATACTAAAACTTGTTTTTCAAAACTCGTACATCATACATAATAATGTGTTCCTTTTATAGATAAGGAACCCTAAACCGTTTCACAAGAAACGTATATTCTAAAAACTAATAGAAGATATGCATTATAACTTCCTAATAAAACTCGTGCATATCCTAACTAATAACAAAATACGCGGAAACACTTCTTCAGCAGAAACATAATACGTGGAATCTCTACTTCCGCAGAAACACTTCTTCAGCAGATTCTAGCTCTTCAGCAGAATCCATCAGCAGTATTTTTCAGCAGAATTCTTACTTAGCAGAATTCCCAACAACAAGTTGTTGAGCAAGCGTGTCTGAAAATTACAACAGTAATTGTTATTTCCAAGAACCAATAGAAATGGCCTATTAAGTCTTTATAAGTGGTTGGTCTGACACTTCAAGACTTTAAGCCGTCTTAGGAAGGATTTCTTCCTGACAAGATAAGATTTGATCTTATCTTAAATCCTTCCTAGATATTTCTGCCTTTCTTCTCAGGCACTTAGTTCTTCAGGACATGCTTCTCAGTTATCATTCATAATTACTTCATTGTTGATGAGGAGACTGGGGTTCAGTGAGTTCTTGTCCAACACTCACTGAACCATCATCTTCTTCTTTGGCTTAAGTGCTACTTCAGGGAGTACCGCCTTCCTGTGTAGTGAATCCTTCTTCTTGAATTCCCCTTAAGCATCCTGAAGATGACTCACTGAGAGGCTGTTCTCTCAGTGACTTGAATTGTTCTCGGTTTAAGTTAACACTTAGTTAATTTGTGTCCAAATCATGTTTTAAGTATTCTTGGGGTTTTCATGACCCAACATCCAGTCTACTGCTCCTCCATTGATAACAAAGACATAACCAGTCTGAGACTTCGCATTATCTTTGTCACATTGCCAGGACGCATCACAGTAACCTGTAACATTATGTTCTGTAGCTGGATTTCCACCATACACAAGAAACATATCTTTCGTATGCCCAAGATACTTAAGAATATGTTTAACAGCAATCCAATGTTTTTCACCTGGATTCTGTTGAAATTGACTGGTGATATTCTGAGCAAACGCCACATCTGGCCTTATGCATCTCACCGCATACATAATAGATCCTACAGCCGAAGCATAAGGAACTTTGCTCATGCATGCCACCTCTGCAGGTGTTGAAGCACATAACTCACTGCTCAAGCCATGTTTCACTTCCATTGGTAAATATCCTTTCTTGGAATTTTGCATATTGAATCTCTTTAATATTTTGTCAATGTAAGCACTATGACTTAATCTAATTAACCGCCTTGATCTATCTCTATAGATCTTGATTCCCAGAATGTATGCAGCTTCCCCTAAATCCATCATAGAAAAGCACTTTCCAAGATATGCCTTAACCTTTTGCAAACTTGGAATGTCTTTTCCCATGATCAATATGTCATCAACATATAGGATAAGGAAAATTATGTTACTCCCACTAGCTTTTTGATATACACATGGCTCATCAAGATTCTGAGTAAATCTAAACTTTTGGTTTCTTCAACAAATCTTTTATTCCATTTCCTTGATGCTTGCTTCAATCCATAAATGGATCTTTGAAGTTTGCATACACGGTTTGGAAATTTTTGATTCACAAACCCCTCAGGCTGCGCCATATAGATGTCTTCATCTAGGCAACCATTTAAGAAGGCGGTTTTGACATCCATTTGCCAAATCTCATAGTCATAGTACGCTCCTATAGCTATGAGAATCCTAATAGCCCAAATGTCAGCTACAGGAGAAAAGTTCTCCTGGTAGTCAATACCATATGTTTGAGTAAAGCCTTTAGCTACCAAACGAGCCTTATAGGTATGTACCTTGCCATCCATGTCAGTTTTCTTTTTGAAAAGCCACTTACTTCCAACTACCTTGGCATTGGGAGGAAGGTCTACTTCAATCCAGACATTGTTATCTTTCATGGATTGCATTTCCCCATTCATAGCAACTACCCATTTATCCTTTTCGGGACTCTCAATGGCAGCCCTATAATTAGTAGGTTCATCAAGATCCCCTAATATAGTTTCCTCAACTTCTACATTAAGACATAGATATTCAGGAGTTTTCACTTGTCTTGAAGACTTGAGAATGGGAACAATTTCAACTTCAGGTGGAGGACCAAGACTTTCAGGTTTCACAAGAAGTACGCTAGTGTTTATAGAGTGTAGATTTCTTGGAGCTCAAGTTGGATTTAGATTGGGTTTCCCCTCCCCAAACCGATCGGCCAACACTCTCTAAAGGTATTCCGGAATCTTCTTGACTTACCAAATATTTACACATATTTCTTTCCTTTTATCGATTAACGGTCGTTAGTCATTATCTGTTAAATACTAACGGTCGTTATGTGTTTTGTGTATATAATAATTAAATATAACTTTTTATAAATAATTATTATTCATTCACTCTTCATATATAAAGTGTGCAATCCCGTGATCTTGAGTTCGATCCTAACATACGACTACTAAAATAATGTCCACAAAACTAACAGGCTTGAGCTTGGCTTGATAGCTTGACGAGCTTTAATCATCCAGGATTGAGCTCGGCTCAAAAAGCTTGAATTCATAATAAACATTAAATTTGATAGTCAAACTCTTGCATAAATTCATGAAAATACGTGATGAACTTGAGAGGAAATAACTTATACAAAACATTCGGGAGAATTAGGGTTTAAATGGTCCTTCTACAAATATTTAATTATTATACCAATATTCATGTTAGTTTTAAGTTGTTTATATAAACATGTATACTAAAAATATATATGTTCTTGAAAGTTTGAAAAGCTTGAGCTCGGCTCGTTATATGTTTCGAGCTTGTTTATTTGGCTTCGGCTCGGGCTTTAGCTCGATAAAAGCTCGACTCGATCGAGTCAAGCTCAAGATCAAGCTCGAGTTGCTTGATAAAAGCTTGGCTTTTTTGCACTCCAAATTAAAAGTATACAAAGTTTAGCGCAAGGAAAGTTTAGATAAAACTAAAAGGGTAAAGATACAAAATTACAAATCATATGAAACTTATCTCGAAATGTTAACTTTATAAATTGACTTGAATGGGCTTAAAAAATAGTACAACCTTAAAGCAAACACGAGCAATTTTCTACCATAATACCGAGTAATTTTAAATAGGGGTTGATACTTACACCTTTTTTTAATGCACACACCACAATGTTACATCATTAATGTACATATTACAACATGCTATATGCATAATTATGATGTGTGCATCAATAAAAGTGGTGTAAGTATCACTACCTTTTTAAATAGCTTCTAGTGATACAAATCATAAGACATGTGCAAGTCTTTAATTGGTATAAAGCAACTCACACGGATTGCAATCCACACCATCCAATCTCCACAGATCCAACCGTTCCACGTACTCCAAAAGAAACACATTTCACTCCCAATTATTTCATATATTCCTTCCTATTCTTCATTCTCCCCCAAACCTACCATTAAATCATCCACAACTACTCCCCTCTTACATATCCCCAAAACCTCACCATTAAAAGCAGACACTTACACCAACTCAAACAAACCACTTGTTCAACTCTCATCTTCTTCTCAAAATTAATATCACATATACATCATACTTCCATAGTCACCAACCAACATAGAACAACCGTAGAACCACTACATCAGTATGTTATTGATAGGATGTAGGATCTTTAGAAATTACAATGGAAATGAAAAGATCCAAGATTCAGTAATAGAAAGTTCAATAAGGAAGAATGAACAATGAATTAAAGAATCAATGCTTTGTTATTGAAAGATGAAGGTTACAAAGAGAAAGAGAATTCAGTTATCATACATGAGTACAAATGAACAATTACAAGGGAATTTATACAAGGGAAATGGGTTATAAAAGATGGGCGGGAAATTCTGTTATTTGAGTTCTTGTTGACTTTTGGGATCTTTGACTTTCTTCATTGACTTTATTGACTTCTCCAAATTGACTTCTATCAATGCTTCCTCCTTCTAAGGATTCTTGCCCTCAAGGATCCCATGAGAACTGTGGAAACCTTGTCATCACATCTTCCAGTAATTCCCATGTAGCATCTTCATTGTTATCATTTACCCATTGGACCAAAACATAGGCTGTGGGAGTACCATTTCTTTGAATAAGCTTTTTGTCCAAAACAGCTTGAGGTTTGTGGGAAACTAGAAGGGGGGTTGAATAGTTTACCGGTTTAAAAACTTCTTTTAAAAATCTTGTTTTAAAAGTATGCTATTGGAAACTTTGATTCGAACTCTATGTATAATCAATCAACACCAATATGAACTACACACTAAGCTAAGTAATAATAACAAATAAAAGTAAAGAGTAGAGTTGGAAAGATCAAACCGAGACAGAGGATTTATAGTGGTTCGGCTACGAAGCTCTTCTTCGCCCTACTCCACTCCCCGAGTACCACACTCGAGAGTTTAAAATACTATATCAACAACCTCCCTTCAGGCGGAGAAAATCGTACACGTCGCTTATCCTATTACCGACACTAAGCTAGATGTCGAGTGCTAATCTTAGCTAGCACCAATCTACCAAGGTCCACGTGACCAAACACTCAAGCCCAGTGGCTTCAAGAGATCACCAAGATCTCAACACGATCACAATGATCAACACTCACTTCACTCTACTCAACTAACACTAACCTAATGACCCTTGATCTTCTTGATCAATCACACAAGCCCAATGGCTTCAAGAGATGTTCACTATCTCTATAGATCACACTTGATCTTCACTCTCACTCACAAAAAGGAAATAAACTTGATGTATGCTAAGACACAACAAGGTTGTAACAAGTGTTACAAAAACCTATCAACTATAACTCTAGTATCTTCTTGATTACTTGAGTTCTTCTCTTGCTAATGAAGAGGGATGACAACACCTTGTATCAACTTTGATACTTGTGTTCTTCTCTTGCTAGTGAAGAGGTATGAAGAGGATCACTTGAAGGATGATTGGATCACTCTTGAAACAAAGAAAAACTAATCTAAATGACCCTAATAAGTGAAAGGTGTGAGAGGATTTAGCTAAGGGATTTTTCTGTGTGTGAAGGGTGCCTAAAACTGTGAAAGGGGTTGGTATTTACAGGCAAAGAAAATCTGAACGTTACAGAAAAATTAGTACGGACGGCTCCTTTAAATAACCCACGGCTCCGTTAAATTTAACGGTACTGTGGAGCCGTGGTAGACTAGGACGCTCCAAATTTTGTCTTTTCTGGTGAAAACTTATTTGGGGAAGGTTGGAGCTGATTTTGGGGGGAAAAATAGCTGTTGTGATTTTCAAACTAATTTTTCCATTAAAACATTTCTTAATATTTCAAAAATAATTTGTCATGTGTATTTTTGAAAAATGTTTTGTCCCATTTAAAATGTGAATTTTCAAAACATGAATTCACTTCTTTGATCACTAGTTCAAGTTGTAACTTTGTTCAAGAGTGATTTGCGTAGAAACGGGATCTTCCGATTAAAAACTTGTTAACGTTAATTTTAACGTAACGTGAGTTCACATTTTGTCATCCTCAAAACGTGAAGTAATCGAAAGATATAAATAACGTTTTTAGAACATTATTTGCATCAACAATCTCCCCCTTTTTGATGATGACAAAATATAAACTCATTTTAGGTTAAAATTAGTTTTAACAAGTTTTTAATGAGTTTACTCCCATTTCTCCCCCTTTTTGTCAAATCAAAAAGGTGGTTAAGGCTCCCCCTTGATGTGTACTCCCCCTTATTTGGAGAACACCAAGGAATCGAGCAATGGATCGTGCTACAAAACAAAGTTAGACGACAAATATACAATATCTAACAAGTAGCACATTGTGACAAATATCCAACCACAATAAAAGAATTATGGCTAAGTAGCCAAAATGAAAAGCCTAATTCATAAATATGAAATAAATGTCATACATAAGTATGACTACAATAGGAAAGCAAATTAAACTAACAAGAAGACACATAAACATCTAAAGTAACATGAGGCTTCTAGATTTGCTTCCAACTTCAAAAGTGTTCCTAATCATTTATTGAGAGGGACTAAACATAACCATGTTTAGTTTGGGCTATTGGGTGGTGGAGGTGGTGGAAGGATGATGGGTCCTATGGGTGGTGTGAGAAGGTGTTCTAGGTATGAAAACCTAAAGCTAAGCTCATCTCTAAGGTTCATGATGAGCTCAAAGTTGTGATGACAACAAGCACAACTTAAGGTGTGTGTGTGTAGGGGATAAAGGATGGGATAACCCATTAAGTGTTGAGGTGATGGTGATATGGAAGGTGATGATGTGTTGCTCCCAAATGGAGTTATTGGTGATAAGGTGAGGGTGAGAGCAAGAGGTTGTGGTGATGGTGAAAGTGATGAGGGTGTTGTGTTAGTTCCCAATTCAAGGGAAGTTGATGGTGATGAGTTTAGTGCTAAGGCTAAAGGTTGAATGGGACTAGGTTGAGATGAGTGTGTGTTGGTTCTTGTTGTGGAGGATGAGGATGTTGGTTTGTTAGAGGTTGCCTTGGATGGAGCTAGGGGTGTAGTGAAGGAAGATGATGATTTGGTAGAGGTTATAGGTGTATGGGTTTCATCTTCATCATCCAAGGTGAGATCAATGAGGGGAATGTCATTGGTGATAGGTTTAGTTGATGATTGGGGTGTGTTGACATTCTTGATCCATTGATTAACTAGAGTGGTTTGGTTGGTTGGTTTGATGTTGAATCTAGGTTTCTTGAACACTCTTGATCCCATGATGGTTGTGTGGTGAGTGTGAAGGTGAGTGTGAAGGTGTAAGGATGGTTGTAAGAATGGCAATGCATGATGTTAGCTTAAATAGCCAAATCATAAGCATGCAAGTTTGAAATGTTGGATTTGGGGATTTGGGTGCATGGGAATCAGGTTTTGTTTGCAGATTTTCAGGAAAAGAGAGTCAAAAAGTGGAAGAGAATAGCAGTTTTCGTCTTCCAGAGGCACGGCACCACTAAATTTAGTGGAGCCGTGGCCTATTTAATGGAGCCGTGGGCTCTTTTGACCTTCTTTCCAGGTCTGCAGGTTTTAGGCAGCCTAAATGGGGAAATTTCTGGGGAATCCATTGGCTGCAAATCTCAAAGCCTCAAATTACTAAACACATAGAATTCCTAAAGCTAGTTTCAACTAGCAACTAACATGATCATGTGATCATCTATGTATTTAGGCAACTATTAAGCATGCATAAATTCAAGCATTTTTAACATCTAGTGCATGTAATAAAATAAGAGGATCATGCATGAAGAAGGCAAAGCTTATCAATATTGATTAATTTGTCAAAGTAACCAATATTAATCTAGATATGTTAATTAATACATACTAGTTAGAGTTAGATGGCCATGCACAAAACCATATTAATAGTAACTAGTAATACTTAAGTTAGTTATACTACTTAAGTTCAAGCCTTCTAATGTCTTCACTTCATCACACCTTCATTCATCATCGCTTGATGACACATCATAGCACGGTATTGGATCATCATTATGATCACCTCGAGATGATGTACATTCCCAATATAGAGAAGTGTAGGTGTTTTGGGTTAGAGGTGACATGACTGGTTTGACGAGAAGATATTTATTGTTTTGAAGATGAGGAAAAGTGTTCATGACAAAACGATAGAGACGAGTTAGCAACATGCCATATGGTATTGCCTTATCGACTCGTCCCCTGATGCCGGCAATTCTTCTTGCCATAAAGTAGGCAAGGTTGTAAGGTTGCTCGGTGACTAGACAATACAACATGTGAGCACAACACGCCGGGAGTTGCTCACGGTTGTGAGGAAGACAAAAGACATTTTCACGGATGACTTCTATCCATCTCCGTAAGTGTGGATGAACTTCATCAACACAAACTTTAAGGAGGTCTAAGTCATACACATGAGACTCACGAAACTCAACTTCACCGTTTTCCTTAAGAAAATCGTGAACTTTCTGAGAGAGACAGATGTGCTCTTTAATGGCACAGGGAGTGGGAATAAGAGTGCTATAAGGACTCGACTCAATTTGGTGACTTGTGAGAAATTTGAGTGACCAATTTTCAGTGTAGGAACATTGTCCATAGTTAGGCACTTGAAGAATGTTGGCAAATTGATCAAGAGTGAGTGAGATATGTTGGTTTTGAATGACAAACTGGATAGACAAAGTTTGATCCTCGTTATGTACGAGTTTGACTTGTCTATAAAACTCTAGGATGAAACGAGGACAGATGTGATCATTGACTCTAAACAAGCAATCGAATTCTGATTCCTTGAAACATGGTTTGAATGTGATCATGGTTTAGAAAGGGGGGTTCAACAATACGTCCTTCATGGAAAAGACGAGACTCAAGTTGACGAAAGGTTTGAATGTGAGAAAGTGGGGTTTCAGGTTCAAGTGATGGTGTGGGAATGTACTCTTCTGTGAGTTCATGGTCGTAATTAAACATATGAAGTCTCATGTTACCTATAAAATCATTTATTAATGGTTAAGATTTAAAGATTTCATTAAATCATAAGTGCCAAGTGTGTGCTTATATGCAACCAATGTGGAGGTGCGGTAATCTCGACTCTAAAACTATCCTAAAGAGATTACCCAAACGCTCCTAACTTCACTTTTGCTCAATCAAATATGTCGAACAATACATATCAATTATGTACTTCGAGTCATATTTGAGAGTTCATGTATGCATGCAAAAACGTTTTAATTTGCATCAACAATGCATGAAAAAAAAAATTTCATGATCTTGGACTTGTGAAGTTTTTCGAAAAAAGATCGAATTGGGGTGTTTGGCAAATGCCTCAACATGGCGCCAACAAGCTTTAAGATTGAAAAGCTTTAATGCAGAACGTTCCTAATCCAATTTTAATCATCCTAAACATGATTCCACTACAAGCGATCAACCATAATCCGATTTTAGTTGTTAATTTCGGATTAGGTTTTGCAACACAAATGGGTTTTTGGAAATCCTAGGTTTAGGGAATCATGTGTATGCTACATTGTCTAATCCTAGTCTTAATTTCACAAAGGATTAACAAAATTAGAAAATCCCCAATTCGGATTTATACTTAAGAACAAACCCTAGACCCAAATTAAAAAGTAATTAAGAGTAATTAACTTACAATTTGTGTTGTGGTGACTTGAAGTGTTTGATTACAAAACCTTGATCTTGATTAGCAAGAGTTTAGTTGAATTTTGGCGTTTGGTTTCAGTTTTGACAGCAAGAGGAAATGGTTTTGGGTGAGTTTAAAAAGCTGTGCAGAAGAAAAGAGTGACTGGGCGCGTTTTTCAGATGCACGGCTCCACGGTTCCACTAAACATTAGTGGAGCCGTGGCTCTTTAGTGGAGCCGTATGTCTGATGGTCCAGTTTTTCTTCTGTTTTGACTTTTGGCTGATTAATCTTACTTATTTAGTAAGACTTTTTGACACGAGGAAAAAGTTTATACCTAATAAACTTTTTGACGAAAGATGATTAAATGGGATGACCGAAAATGACCTTAGTGTTTCCGAGGAAATTGACTAAGTTGTCATTGGATGAGGATTTAGTTCTAGTATTTCCCGTGAAATAAATAGAAGTTATGAGTTATGTTTAGGAGGATGGCTATAATATTTCCCATGAAATATTTAATTAGTCGGAATACGTGACACAAGGAATGACTTGATATTTCCCGTGAAATATTCATGAGTCATGTGACGAGTGAAAAATATGACTTAAAAAGTCATGAGCGATTTGAAGAGAATGACTTCAATGTTTCCCGCGAAACTTTCGAGAGGTCATAGAAGGGATGAAAGGTTATGAGGTATGACGTGACGGATGACTTTAATATTTCCGAAGGAATATTCAAATAGTCATGAGCGGGATGAGAGGAATGACTTGAAAAGTCATATGACGAGATGCGAGGAATGACGTTAATATTTCCAGTGAAATATTAAGAAGTCATGAGATGAGGCTTAGGGAATGACTTGACATTTCCAATGAAATATTCAAGGGTCATGAGTCGAGAATAAGATGGATGTGTGAGATGACTTCAATATTTCCGGAGAAATATTCAAATAGTCATAAGAGGGGATGAAAGGTTATAAGGTATGACGCGAGGGATGACTTTAATATTTCCATAGGAGTATTAAGAGGTCATTTGACGAGAATGTAAAGGTTAAGGTGAGAAGAGATACTTTTCAAAGAAAAGATTTCTCTTTCGACGTTATCATGACGGAGGAGATGTCTTTCCGCGGGGAGATGACGTACTTCGACGAGCTTCGTTCATGAGCAAACTATAGGGTTCCCGGACAAGTCTAATGGCATCTTGACTGCTACTCTTCACAGGGAGTTGTCTCATCTATAGTGTTTGTTGTCATGCCTTTCCGGCGCTTGCGTACTCGGCTTCGGTCGTGGAAATAGCAAGAGTAGTTTGTTTCTTGGGGAACCAAGAAGTTTGTTAACAAACCTATGAAGGTACAAACATTGCTCTTTATGCCTCAATCCACATCAACTCTCGCATTATCAGAGTTGGTATAGAAACATTTTCTACAACCGTCTCCTTGAGATATCGTAGTCTCAAGTGTGTAGTATCTTCAATGCATCGTATGATACATTGAACACTTTGATGTAAGAAGTTTTGGGACACTTCTTACAAGTGGGCACAAAGCCAACACTATTCATGATAATGGACCTACTTGTCGTTAGGTAAACTACTTTACCTATTATGCCCCTAACCTAGTTATATCCGTGCACTCACCTTCTTCGTCTCTTGTGAGTTTCGCATTTGCGGATATGGGCGTTATTGTCAATAAAGACTATTACTTAAACTATGTATCTCATACATATAGTATACATAAGTTTAAAGGGATACTTAATTTAGGCAAGATTACATATGTGCAAGGAAGGGAACTTGATTCACTCATCAATGCTTAATTCAAACTTGTCGCGCATGATCTTCAAGCGATCATCGAACATTTCTGGACAAGATGAATTTGGCATGATGAGATGTGAATAGAGTTTCTGTGTTATAGTGCCTACCATGTTAGATTCTAACTACACTATTTCATGCCAAACATTACTACTAACAAATGGTGTTTTAAGAAAGCGTACCTGTGCCTGAGGTGTTGCCCTTAAAACTAGAGGATTAGACTACCTTTGTTGAATGTTGAGCATATAAGACACGACTTGACTTTTGCGTCACCAGACTTGTTTGATAACACATCATACTCCTTTTGTAAGACTCTGAAATTTATTTACACTCATGTTTTCCTAGCAAAACAAATGTTCAAACATCTGGTCCCCAATATCTCATGGGTCCAAAGTTGTTAGAGTTAAACATCCTACGCATTTGTTGCGTTAGTTTAGGATGTGAGAATGGAGGACACATTTCCCATGGTAAGTAACTTTGTGGTGGACGATCATTTCAAGTTACGGGAAAGTTACTTGGATGATTTTGTCTTCTAAAGTTACCTCTCGATAGAGGAGTTCTAGACCGAGGTTTGGGAGAGTTTATCTTTCTAGGTGGAGGAGTAGTTGACCTAGTGTCACGCTTTACAAATCCATGTTCGGGAGATGACAATGGTTTTTTAAAGCCTTTGGTTTCCTCTCTACTTGGAGTAGACACTTTAGTTCTATTTACAACTACGTGACTTGGTTTAGGACTTAAGTTACTTTTCAGAATTGACCCAGTTTTGTCCTCAGCACCACACGGTACCACGGTACCACTAAATTTAGTATTGCCGTCTGTACCTTTAGTGATGCCGTCACCTTCAGACATGGACTTTTCAGGCATTACAAATTTTACTTGTTTAGTACCACTTGTAGAAGCCTGATTTGGGTCAAATCCTAAACCCGAACGGTCATGTTCACTATATCTAATATTTTCAAGTATATCATTAAGCTTTTTAGTTCCTTCATCAAACTTAATGATTCTTAAAGTATTTTCTTTAAGTTTTTTATTTTCTACTTGAAGACTAATACATGACCCGCATCCTACGTCTACTTCCTTGTTTTTCTCAAGTCTCTTGACCTGATCATTTAGTTCTAAGACTTGTAGTTCTAGTTCTTTTAATTTTAATTTTAGCTTTATGTTTCTACCTAAGATCTTAGTACTAACTACGCATAGTTTTTTGTATTCGTCATGTAATTCACTGTCATCTACTGACGAATTATTATCACTATAATAAGAAGAGTCGGAATGTACCTCGTTAGAAGCTTGAGCCATTAGGCACGTTTCATCGTTAGGCTTCTTCTCTTCTTCTTCACCGCTATCACTCCAAGAACCTCCTACAAAGGCTCTTTGGTTGTTGGATTTTGGTGGCTTAGGACATTCTCCTATGAAGTGATTAGGATCTCCGCATCTAAAGCATCTCCTATCACTTGTCCCTTTTCTTTCATCATGCTTTCTTTGGGATGACTTCTTCTCATCGCGAAATTGTCTAGGAAATCTACCTTTCCTTCTAAAGAACTTTCTAAAGTTCCTAACGGCTAGTGCGTACTCTTCATCTTCACTACCGGAACTCGAACATTCCTCATCACTAGACTCCTTCTTGGCTTTTAATGCTAGAGATCTAACTCTCTCGCTTTTGCCTTTGACAATGTCGGAATCCTTCTTGATGATCATCTCGTGAACTTTCAAATTTCCTATAAGTTCATCGAGTGACAATGCCGCCAAGTCCTTTGACTCTTCTATGGCGGTGACCTTTGCTCTCCATTTAGGATGTAGAGCTCTAAGAAACTTTCTAACATAGTTCTTACTAGAATAACCTTCATCAAGAGCTTTAAGACTAGTGATAATAGTATTAAATCTAGCAAAAACATTATCTATTGACTCATCCTCCGAAATGGAGAATTGTTCATATTGTTGAACAAGAAGATCTATCTTGTTCTCTTTGACTTGGTTATTACCTTGGTGAGTGACTAACAAGGTTTTCCAAATATCTTTTGCCGTATTACACATGAAAATTCTTTCAAACTCCTTTTTAGGCAAAGCATTATAAATCATCATTTTAGCCTCATTAGTTTTGGCTAATTTCCTTTTTAGTTCATCACTTTGTTTATCATAAGAAACTATTTCATCCTTTTTAGTTTTCGGATTCTTTTGAATAGGTTGAAAGTCACCCTCGGTAATAACATGCCAAAGATCAATGTCATTTGATTTCACATACGTTTCGAATCTTGTTTTCCAATAAATAAAACAATCGGTTTCGAAAAGTGGTGGTCTTTGCATAGATTGCCCTTCTAGATATTTGTCGGAATCCATTGATCGGTTCAAGCTTTAAAATACAGTATACTTTAAAAACTTGACTAACCTGGTTCTGATACCAATTGTGGGAAACTAGAAGGGGGGTTGAATAGTTTACCGGTTTAAAAACTTCTTTTAAAAATCTTGTTTTAAAAGTATGCTATTGGAAACTTTGATTCGAACTCTATGTATAATCAATCAACACCAATATGAACTACACACTAAGCTAAGTAATAATAACAAATAAAAGTAAAGAATAGAGTTGGAAAGATCAAACCGAGACAGAGGATTTATAGTGGTTCGGCTACGAAGCTCTTCTTCGCCCTACTCCACTCCCCGAGTACCACACTCGAATGTTTCAAACACTATATCAACAACCTCCCTTCAGGCGGAGAAAACCGTACACGTCGCTTATCCTATTACCAACACTAAGCTAGATGTCGAGTGCTAATCTTAGCTAGCACCAATCTACCAAGGTCCACGTGACCAAACACTCAAGCCCAGTGGCTTCAAGAGATCACCAAGATCTCAACACGATCACAATGATCAACACTCACTTCACTCTACTCAACTAACACTAACCTAATGACCCTTGATCTTCTTGATCAATCACACAAGCCCAATGGCTTCAAGAGATGTTCACTATCTCTATAGATCACACTTGATCTTCACTCTCACTCACAAAAAGGAAATAAACTTGATGTATGCTAAGACACAACAAGGTTGTAACAAGTGTTACAAAAACCTATCAACTATAACTCTAGTATCTTCTTGATTACTTGAGTTCTTCTCTTGCTAATGAAGAGGGATGACAACACCATGTATCAACTTTGATACTTATGTTCTTCTCTTGCTAGTGAAGAGGTATGAAGAGGATCACTTGAAGGATGATTGGATCACTCTTGAAACAAAGAAAAACTAATCTAAATGACCCTAAGAAGTGAAAGGTGTGAGAGGATTTAGCTAAGGGATTTTTCTGTGTGTGAAGGGTGCCTAAAACTGTGAAAGGGGTTGGTATTTATAGGAAAAGAAAATCTGAACGTTACAGAAAAATTAGTACGGACGGCTCCTTTAAATAACCCACGGCTCCGTTAAATTTAACGGTACCATGGAGCCGTGGTAGACTAGGACGCTCCAAATTTTGTCTTTTCTGGTGAAAACTTATTTGGGGAAGGTTGGAGCTGATTTTGGGGGGAAAAATAGCTGTTGTGATTTTCAAACTAATTTTTCCATTAAAACATTTCTTAATATTTCAAAAATAATTTGTCATGTGTATTTTTGAAAAAATGTTTTGTCCCATTTAAAATGTGAATTTTTAAAACATGAATTCACTTCTTTGATCACTAGTTCAAGTTGTAACTTTGTTCAAGAGTGATTTGCGTAGAAACGGGATCTTCCGATTAAAAACTTGTTAACGTTAATTTTAACATGACGTGAGTTCACATTTTGTCATCCTCAAAACGTAAAGTATTCGAAAGATATAAATAACGTTTTTAGAACATTATTTGCATCAACAAGGTTGATTAATCAGAACATCTTCATCATTCAGTTGTGGCAAGGCTTGTGTTGCTGGATCATTCCCATGGTGTTTCTTCAGTTGTGATACATGAAATACATGATGTATTTGTGAGTCACTAGGAAGTTGCAGTTTATAAGCCACCTTGCCCACCTTAGCAATGACTTGATATGGACCAAAGTACTTAGGAGAAAGTTTGTTTTGCTTTGCCTTCCTCAAAGTAATTTGTCTGTAGGGCTGCAATTTCACATACACCCAGTCTTGAACTTCAAATTCTCTATCACTTCTTTTTCTATCAGCCATTGTTTTCATCCTATGTTGTGACCTCTTCATGTGGAACTTTAGCATTGAAATGGATTCTTCTCTTGCACTGAGTGATCTGCCCACCACCTCCACACTACTCTCACCAGGAACATAAGCTATGTGAGGCAAAGGAGCTTGACCATAAAGGACTTCAAAGGGTGTAGTGTTGATGGCAGTATGATAATTGGTGTTGTACCAGTATTCAACTAATGAAAGCCATTAAACCCACTCTTTTGGTCTTTTACCTGTCACACACCTGAGATAACCTTCCAAACATCTGTTAACCACCTTAGTTTGACCATCTGTTTATGGATGGTATGCAGTGGACATCTGCAGGCTAACATCCAACAATTTGAATAATTCTTGCCAAAACCTGCTTAAGAATACCTTATCTCTCTCACTGATGATCACTTTTGGCAACCCATGAAGCTTATAGATGTTGTCCAAGAACAATTGAGCTACGTGAGTGGCAGTGTAAGGGTGTGATAAAGGTATAAAGTGACTGTACTTGCTCAACTTATCACCACTACCATGATCACAGTCTTACCTTTTGAAATGGGTAGACCATCAATAAAGTCCATGGAAATTTCTAACCACACTCTCTGAGGTATTGGTAATGGTTGTAGCAGACCAGGAGAAGCTGCTAAATCCACCTTGTTCAATTGACAGACTGAGCATTCCCTAACAAACTGTTTGATGTGCTTCCTCATCTTCTTCCAATACAACAGTGTACACAAACTGTGAGTGGTAACCTTGACTCCTGAGTGTCCACCCATTGTTCCAGCATGGAAATACTCTATTAAATCTTGTTGCAGACCACTGTCATTCCCCACTACTAATTTTCCCTTCCTTGTCAACATACCATTATTCCAAGAGTAGTGTTTGGCACAAGGTGTATTTGTTTGCAGTTTCTTAATTATGCCTTGTATCTCTGCATCACCTTCCCAACTAGCCATAATTCTTTGTTGTACATCACTAGAAACTATGGACATGACCATTTGCAACAACTGAGCACTATTGTGAATCCTGGATAATGCATCAACAACAACATTTTCTTTCCCTTTCTTTTACAAAATTTCATAGTCAAACCCCATTAGCTTTGGTAACCACTTCATTTGAGTAGGAGTAGATATTCTTTGATCCAATAAGTATTTGAGACTGAAATGGTCTGTTTTGATTTTGAAGTGGCTATCAAACAGATAACCTCTCCACTTATCCAAAGCATGCAACACAGCTAAAAATTCCTTTTCATAAGTGGATAATGACTGGAGTTTGGGAGAAAGTGTTTTGCTCAGGTATGCAACTGGATGGCCTTGTTGTTGTAACACTGCCCCTATTACACCACCAGAGGCATCCGTTTCAACCACAAAGTCTTCATTGAAATCTGGTAGCTTAAGTACTGGTGCAGTCATCATGGCTTGTTTCAACTTCTCAAATGCTAACTGTGCTTCCTTGCCCCAAACAAAGGCATTCTTCCTGAGCAATTTTGTGAATGGATGACTGATCATGGCATAATCCTTTATGAATCTTCTATAGTACCCTGTGAGACCTAAGAAACCCCTGAGCTGTTTCAAAGTCTTAGGAATTGGCCATTCTCTCATAGCTTGGATCTTAGCAGGGTCAGTAGCCACTCCCACATCAGATATAACATGGCCTAAGTACTCAACTTGTGATGCCCCAAAAACACATTTACTTAGCTTAGCCATTAACTTGTTTTGTCTCATAGTTTGCAGTACTAACCTTAAATGCTCCACATGAGATTCCATAGTTGGACTGTATACTAATATGTCATCAAAGAAGGCTAAAGTAAACTTCCTCATAAATGGTTTAAACACCTGATTCATGAGAGATTGGAAGTTAGATGGGGCATTTGTTAGTCCAAATGGCATAACTAGGAACTCATAATGGCCTTGATGAGTTTGAAAAGCTGTTTTAGCTATGTCATCAGGGAACATTCTAATTTGGTGATAACCAGATCTCAGGTCCAATTTAGAGAAAAGTTTTGAACCAAACAGCTCATCTATCAACTCTTCAATTAAAGGAATAGGAAACTTATCTTTAATTGTTTGCTTGTTGATTTGTCTGTAATCAATGCACATTCTCCAGCTGCCATCTTTCTTTTTAACCATCACCACAGGAGAAGATAAGGGAATTTGACTGTGTCTAATCACCCCTGAATCTAACAGCTCTTGCACCATACTTTCAATTGCATCTTTTTGAGTAGCAGGGTGTCTATAAGGCCTAATGTTGATTGGCTGAGTACCCTCCTTCAAAGGAATCATGTGATCATGACTTCTCATTGGTGGGAGCTCCTTAGGAATGGCAAACACATCTGAGTACTCATCCACCAAGCTCTGCACAGGTTGAGGAGCAGGATTTGTAGCTGTGGTAGTTGCAGAGATCATGTTATGGGTTATAAAAGATGGGCGGGAAATTCTCTTATTTGAGTTCTTGTTGACTTTTGGGATCTTTGACTTTCTTCAATGACTTTATTTGACTTCTCCAAATTGACTTCTATCAGTTATTATCAAGTGTTGATCACACAACCAATGTTATCTCTCGACCGAATATTTTCAAACCAAAATCAATACGAAACTCACACCGCACATGCTCAAACCCGTTTATATTTTTCCTTTTATTTTAGAGTAAATTACATGGATGGTCCCTGTGGTTTGTCGAAAATTTCACCTATCGTCCCTCAAACTTAAAAGTTGCATGTATCGTCCCTATCGTTGCCAAAGAATAACATTCATGTTATTCTTTGGTTTGTCGAAAATTTCACCTATCGTCCCTCAAAGGGACCATTCATGTTATTCTTTGGCAGCGATAGGGACGATACATGCAACTTTTAAGTTTGAGGGACGATAGGTGAAATTTTAGACAAACCACAGGGACCATCCGTGTAATTTACTCTTTATTTTACGATAAACAAGCAACAAATCTATCTATCATTGTTGAAATAGGTGGTCTTGGAATTAGCACAAGGAAGGTTGTAACAACAAAGCCAATACAAGCCGAACCAAACCATATGAAGTAGTCTCTTAACTTCGAATTTTCATTAAGGCCGGCAGCTACGAGAAAGAAGAGAATTGAGGCGATGTTGTAGACCCCGGCATAGATGACGGTTTTTTTCACTTAGTGCTTCAATTTTCAGCTTGCTATATACACCAAATCCGCACAAAAGTATGGAGTTGAATTTAATAGCATAACTTATCATTTTGCTTATTTTCAACGGAAAATTTCGTTTCACACGATATGTTTCATATTCTTGGACGGTCATCATTTTTTGATTGTGTGTTTAGTGTGAGAATTGGTTTGTGTTTGATGCTGACTTTAAAGAGGAAGAAATTGTTTGAAGTAATGAAACTCTCAACCATCATAGTCCCTTTTGAGGAAATCTTTCACTTCAATTCACGCAATAAATTTTCTACCTGCAAAATGTTTCCTATATTAGCTTTCATCAAATCTCTCTTTGGAGAGAGACCATTGAAATCATCATGAATGCCAACCACATCTGCTTTCCATTAAATCACCAATGCCAACATGAAGAAATCCATTTTAGTGAAAGGCAGGGTAATTTTTTTATTTGAATTTTGCTACAAAATGGTGATAGCAGTAGTAAATGAAGGGTGAAAGATCTGGGTTGATTTCATTAATAAATGGTGTATGTATGTGTTGGTTTGATGTGTATGTAGAGAGGGTGGTGGAATCCATATTTCTTTGGTCAATGGAGATACAATTATCTTTATAATATTAAAAAGAGTAAATTACACGGATGGTCTATGTGGTTTGTCGAAAATTTTACCTATCGTCCCTCAAATTTAAAAGTTGCATGTATCGTCCCTATCGTTGCCAAAGAATAACATGAATGGTCCCTCAAGGGACCATTCATATTATTCTTTGGTTTGTCGAAAATTTCACCTATCGTCCCTCAAAGGGACCATTCATGTTATTCTTTGGCAGCGATAGAGATGATACATGTAACTTTTAAGTTTGAGAGACGATAGGTGAAATTTTAGACAAACCACAAGGACCATCCGTGTAATTTACTCTATTAAAAAGGTCATGGAAATGCACTGCACCTAGATTAGTTATAACACACTCAATTAATTCAAATAAAAACATATAAAATCCAAACAAATAAAAACATATAAAATCCAAACAAGAGAATGAACAAAATATCAACGGATGATGGTGGCCGAATCTAGTAGGGTAGACCGGTAGAGTGTGAGACGGCAATTAAATGACAGTAGTAACAATAAATTGTTTTTGTGATGGTGTTGTAGGATTTAATTTCGTTTTTAAGTTTTTGTAATTAGAGAAGGTGATTTTAATAGTATTATAGAAAGAGTGTTCAAGTGTTTTAACTTTTATTACATCCGTCCCAAAATAAGTGTCTAGTTTGACTTTTCAGAGTCAAACTGGTTCAACTTTGACCTTCTTTATTTTTGCAGGTATTATATAATACTTGATGCAAAATATATGAATGAATTGGGTTTTAAGTGTATTTTTCATTGGTATAATTTTTCATCAAATATTATATAACACAAAAAAAATATTTAAGGTTAAAGTTGAACCAGTTTGACTCTGAAAAGTCAAACTTAACACTTATTTTGAGACGGATGGGGTAATTGTTTATTTGTTTTTTTATTTTTGTTCAATGCTTTTACAAATACAAATTCAATGTTTGACCCTTTAATAAGTTTAGCTGCAGACTTTTACTTTGAAAATATGCGCTGGCAGGTTAAAAAGATAAGTCTAATTAGAGCAAAGGTGTCCCACCCACTGGCAGATTTAACCTTTTCACTTTTAACTAAAAAAAAACCCCATATTATAACTCAACTTTAACTCAATTATTTTCAAATTCAACCCCTAAATTAAAACTAATACGTCATTTATTAAAAAAACATAACATTAATTCTTAAACATATTACAATACGAAATTAAAAAACATAACATTGGATTTTTTGGCCTTTCGTTTACCACCACATTTGAATGGCTTTGGAGGAGACGTAGGTGTTTCCGGAACTTCATTTGTTTCGGTTTGTGAATGATGTGATTGTTGTGAGAATTGTAGATTTTGGAAATTGTTATTTAGTGTGTTTTGTCGGTTTTGTTCCCAATATAGAAATCGTTGATGTTGTACGTAAAGTTCTTGGCTCGACAAGCCGAGTGGGTTAGGGAAAGAGATGTTGGGTGATGATGAACCCGCGTTCGGGTTTGAAGATGAACCCGCGTTTGAGTTATTCCACCCACCGATGAGATTCATGAAACTTTCATCGTTGTTGTTAAATCCCGACATTTTTTTTAGAAATGGAAGTATACGATAGAATAGATTGAGTTGTGGAAGTGTGAAAAAAATGTTGTGTTAGGCTGCCCACAGTAAGGCAACCCAATCCCCCCATTTTTCTCTGCCACGTCAGCTTTCTCTCTCCAGCGACCTACTGGCGATTAGGTGCCCCAGTAAGGGCGACCAAGTTCATTTTTTTTTACAAAAAAAAAAAGAAAAAAAAAATTAAACGTGTCGCATGCTCACAGCCAAATTAACATCCATTTAACAAAAAAAAAAAAAAAAAAAAAAAAAAAAAAAAAAAAAAAAAAAAAAAGTTAGTCATCTTCTCCCTCCCCACTGAAAACACACCCACCCACATATTAAACACACACAATCAATATATTTCTCATTCTCTTACAAAATTTTTTTTGTTGCATGCCAAACTTCAATTAATTATCATATATGCAGTGATCAAAGAAAAAAAAAAGGTGGAATCCTCACACAAAAAGAAAGAAAAAAAAAAGAAAAAAGATAGCAATGTTATTTTCAATCGATCGGATACATGACCAAGTTGAGGAGATCGAATTTGGGGATCAAGTCTTCACAGTAAGGCGATCGAGTAGTGATCGAGCGATCGACTCTACTGTGGGCAACCTTAATTGGGTATTTATAGTGGTGGGAAAATGGTTTTGAATAGGGATGAGCTCGGGACCAATCCCGTCCCGATCCCGTCCCGAATTGATGCTCCCGAATTTTTCCCGAGCATGAAAATTGTATCCCGGTACGTATCGGGTTATTCCCGTTTTAGTTTAGATAAAAGTAGGGATGTAGGAATGGGTCATTTTGGGTTGTGTTCAAGTTCATATTCATATAGAAACATACCAAAGGGGAGGAAATGGAGATGAAAAATCGAGGAAGGTATATGGCCACCTGCAATATCAAGAATCATATAGATACATATATACGCACTTGCACATAAGAAAAGTTACAACAATTTTGTAAAGTTAGGATATGGAAATGCATTTGTATTCCTATAGTATCACTGCATAAGTTCATGACGAGGAAACTAAACAACCATAATTCAGTTAAGATGAACTGATTAAAAATTTATATAGACATGCATCCAACTAAATGAAGCGGGGTAGCTTAGGTAGCCTAAACATAGATATACGCATAAGAGATTATAGCCTAAATTGAGCTAATTAATATTGAAATGTAAATATACCATCAGAATAATACCATCAAAATACATGTTTGCAGGTGGTCTCATGTATCATCAGTAATACCATCAAAATAAACAAACTAAATCATGTTCAACAAAACAATTAATCTTGTGCAACTCCCATCCCTTTTCCTTTAGCGTTTTGCTTGGCAATCTCTTCTTCTATATCTATAGATTAGGGTTTAATTTTTTGGAAGATTTTGTGAAAGAACTTTGGTGGTTATTTGTTAGTAACAACTGGGTTTTTTTTTTACCTTTGGTTTGCTTGTTAGATGGAATAAATGGGTGTTTGGATAACACAATTCATGGACTATTCTAATTTCGGTACCAAATCGGGATTTCCCGAATAATTCCCGTCCCGAACCCGAAATGTCCCAAATTTTTTTTGGGCTCATTTAGTAGTCCCGGTACCGTACCGTATATCGAGACTCGGTACGGTTTCGGGACGGTTTCGGGACGGTTTCGGGATTCGGTTCGATATGCTCATCCCTAGTTTTGAATTTTTATTTTTTTTAGTCAAACTAGCCGTTTTTATACGTCGATGGGGTAAAAGGATATATATATATATATATATATATATATATATATATATATATATATATATATATATATATATATATATATATATATATATATATATATATATATATATATATATATATATATATTTAAATCAAAATAGCTTTAACGTAGCGTTAAAGGTTTAACGTGGGTGGTTCACTTTTCGCTTCATCAATACATCTTTAACGCAAGACCACAGTGTGGTTAATGCACTCTTAACGCAGAAACGTGAAACTTTAACGTGTGAATATAGTCGAGACACCGAATCCTCTTAAAGAGAAGGAGCGGGTGGGTATTTATGAACCCCATAGCTTTGAAAATATGCGCTGAAAATATGCCTGGTCTTTGTATTTATGAACCCCATAGGTTTTTTTTAGGTGATATCCACACACACAAAGGACAGATCTGATTTGCATCAGAATGTTCAAGTTGGGAGCTGTAATTAAAAACATTCCCACAAGCAACAGTCAGTTTCTCATCTATAAGTTTCTTAGGACTTGAAATATTGGATGATGTCTATTTTCAGTATACTTCTGTAAATAATTTTGTTTATTTCTTGTAATATTGTCTCTCAGCGTAGAGCTTCGATAGAGAGCCTATTCAGCGTGGTGGACAAAGGTAGAAATGGAAATGTCAGCAAGAATGATAAAATGGACATTCTGTTCAAACGTGTTTAACATATTAATAATCTATAAGCATTTCCTTTTGGAGAATGTAAAAAACGTCTTTTAACTAGTACCAATATTACCCGTTACCCAACCTGGTGTTAGAGTTTGTGGATATAAATTAATATTTGTATGTCCGGTTTCGAACCCGAGACTCGGGATTGCACACAATACGTGAGAGTTCCAATGGTTTGAATAAATTAAATATATTTTATATTTTATTTATTCATTTCACAAAACAATACTTAACGACAGTTAGTACTTAACAGAGTTAGAGATAACGGTCGTTAAAGGACTAAATGTGTAAAGTAGCAAGAGAAGGATCTAGAACCCCTAACTTGGGGAGAAAGTTGTCCGACATACCCCTAGGGGTTTATGGGCGTTGTCTTGGGGAGCAAGATATGTGTTGCCTATAAATACAATTCATTGTATTCATTGTTTCACTAATCTTGAATCCCATACAAGCCAAATTTCTCTTCTTCTCCTTCTCCTAGCATAGAACCGATCGGCCAATTTTTAATACCACTAGGTATTGCCGATCTTAGTAGTGCTTGCAAGTGTTTGGTTTGTTTTATGATTCTTGAACCAAGCTTTTCCCATTGGAACGCTAGCATTGCGTGTGTACAAGAACGGGTAACAAGCTTATTTTAGCTTGTGGTGATTTCCCTAATTCGATCCATCATTAGATCGATCCATACCATAAACCCTAATTAGGGTTTATCTTGTTCTTGTAGATCCGATTCCTTGTTCTTGCTAGGAATCAAAAGGTACGCTTTCTATTTAATTTTTAGTTAATTAATTTACATGTTATGTAGATCTTTCCGCTGTGTTACTTGTGATGATTATGTGTTTATAGTTTATTTATGATTCACATATTCCAACAGTGGCATCATGAGCCGCGTTTTTAACATGTAATTAATTACTAAAAAAGCTTAAAAATTGAATCTTGTAAGATAGATACATGCAATCTTTATTAATCTAGGGTTTGGATTTTGTAAACCCTAATTTTGTTTTAATTTTGGGTCGACACCCAATTATAAAATTTAGGGTTTTAGTTTTTGTAGAAAACTTGTAGAAACCCTAGGATTGCATGCAATTTTTAGGGAATTAATTAATGAGTACCTTATGTGATGTCGTTAATTAATTAGATTGCGTATAGATATTGACATGATAATATGTGACTACATGATTATATGTGCAATATGGGATCCATGACAAATCTTGCATATTTTGTCATGGAATGGTTTGTGGTTTAATTGCTACATGATTTTTATGATAAATCTTAAATTAGGGAAGACCCTAATATATTAATTAAAATTGGTTATGTGCAATGTGGTATCTAGTTAATTAAAACTTACGCGGCCAAATTTATTTGGCGTCTGTGGTCCATTGGGTACAATGAGCTCGAAAACCAATGGGAGTTTTATTGATTAGATACATTAAAGATTCACATAGATAATTAATAGGATTTATCAAAAAGGTTTGCATGTGGCTATATGATATTGTTAATGATCATATACGTGTTATTGAGTGTTTATTTTTTATTTTTTTAATTACTTGTTCTTTGCTTTCAATTATGATGGATTGTTACAACAAAGAGGGTAATTTTTCAATAAAAAATAAATGAACCTAATAACTATGAAACCTTTGTAGTAAACCATTTAATTGCCAAGTCTTATGTGCCGACAGTGGTTCGCTTCGCACGGTAATTTGCTCCCAGGCGAGACTAGCAATTAATAATTTACTACATAAAATTGTTTTAAGCAAGAAAATCATAAGTTTTAGTTGATTGATGCGACTGTACTAAGTGGTCGAAGCGGCGGACCTAAAATTGACAAACTAAAAAGTGGGTATAAGGAGGCTTGACATTAAATTGTCATCCGAAAGAGGCGCGTTTTTAACTACCTTAGGGTAGACGTTTGCCTCTCCGCTCGCCTGTGCGTCAATTTTAGACTTACCAAGTACACCATGATACATACGAAGCATCTTAAGGCAAAGTTGTAATTTGCTCAACGCATCAATTAAAAACTTTGATGATTTGAGCTTACGAATGAGTAAACATTTTTTTTTAAGAAAACATATGATACAAAGATGAATGCATGACATCTTTGTACATATTTTTTTGATAACATACATCAAAAATTTTATACCCTTAAAAATTTAAGTAATATGCCAACCAACTATAAAAAGAAACACCTAAGGTTTCATCCTACATCACTAGCAGCCAAAGCTGAATGTGATGTTTTCAAAGGGTGGTTATCTAAGGGTAAATTGAGTACTTTCGTTGCTAGCAGCCAAAGCTGAATGAAATGAAACGACGTCAATTTACAGTTTCTTAAGTTGGTGAACTTAATTGGGCACTTTCATTACTAGCAGCCAAAGCTGATGTAATGGGACGACGCCAAGGCATAAAGATTTGGGGATGAAACATGTTTACATTTTGCAACTGATGTTGGCAATATAATGTAAGTCCCATGATTCTAGGAATTGCAATTGTATATTGGCAATTGAGTGTAGCTCTACCTTATTGAGTACTTTCATTGCTAGCAGCCAAAGCTGATGTGATGAAACGACGTCAATTTGGATCCTAATTTTCAATGAAAATTAAATGGTGAAATTTTATTTACCGTGGTTGTTTAATTTTCTTGAAAAGTTATTATCAAAAATACTAAATTGAATTTTGAAAATTCTTTTAATGTATTTAATGCAACGTTAAAACCGTAAACATGGGATATTCTTTTAGTAGTAAATTGATCTACACCTGTAGGGGTTTTGGATAGAGTCAATTTTTGCTGAAAAGAATAAACCGATTCCACTTTCCGTGTGAAGAGTGAGACTTAATCCTATTCCTTTTCATGGATGAGAAAGGTATAATAGGATAATTAGAATTGTCTAAATTATAAGAAATAACTCGTGGCGAATTTCTTAAGAAATTGCATGGTTAGGAGTTATTAAAATTAGAAGCTAGACTAATTACCGCGTAATTGGTAAAAGGCAAACTAGAGTGTTTGATCTAGTTGTTATGCTTTAACCTTTTAAAGGTGTTACATACCATGATGGGGATGGTAGACCTAACTAAGGAAGAAATTACATACCCAATTCTTTCAAGTTAATTGCATTGATGGATATTCCATCATTGACAAGTAGAATACATTCTTTGAGTACCTTAGTAACGTTACGTAAGGGATTCATCAAAGGTGTAGGAAAGTAAACAGCATGCTATTTGCTTTTATTGGTGATGCAACACTTACAATGTTGTCAAAGCCAGTGGGAGCATTGTGTTGTAATTACTGAATAATAAGTTCATGTAGTGATCTTAAATTCAGTGGGAGCTACAAGTCTTGGTATCTAAATATCCTGACAGTAACTCAGATTATCTCTAGAATTTCTTGAGATGATTACTTTCCAAATATAGACACTTGTGGTATTAAGGATAGTGGTGTACGTTTCCTTACTAGACGAGGTGATTCTATATCTACTTATATCTATGACACAATCATATTGATCAAATAAGCAAACTATTGACGTGTTGTTTATCTGATACGTGATGTTGTTCCATGCACAAGTGGGAGAAATCTTATTGTGTGCAAGCAACAACATAATGGAATATGATTTATAGGTTTCTCTTAACTGTAAGGTAAGAGATCAATGTTCTAATGTGTTTTATACACATTCTAATTTATAGAACACTTGGAGTTAATATCTACTTTCATTACTAGATATTAATGACAAGGTAAATTACATACTTTCATTTTATCAGCCCCAGCTGATGTGATGAAACTATGTTAATTTACAAGTTTATAAATTAGATTCTTATTAGAACAAGTGTCAAAATGATTATAAGACTACTTCAAACATAAATATTTATGTATTGTTGGAATGACATAAATAAATGAAGTAATCTTAAACTACTTCAAATTTGAATGTTTATGTATTCTTTGAATGACATAAATATATGAAGTAATAAATTAACTTGAAATACTATTGAAACCAAGTTGTGGGTTTCATAATTACTTTAGTTATGCATATTTATATTTTAGTATAAAGATATAAATATGAAGTCTTTTATTATTATAAGACTCATAACAAAGTAAGACGTTAACTTGTTATGTTTTTTAATTAATACATATACAAGAAGTCATTGAGTTGATCAATGATCTATAACGTACATTGGGATTATAACAGTTTATGTTTTTTGGTAAGACATAAAAATTAAGTGGCTTGGGCTAAAAGGCACTTATGTTATAAAGTATGCAATTGGCTTGAAAAATCTATTGTACCATTAAAGTGATTTAGTTGGTAAATAGGTAAGCCAATACGATATGTATATTTATCTTATATATTGTAAGTATGAACTTACAATATTAATCCTAATGAAATACATAGTATGTATGGTATATTCAGTTAGGTAAATCAAACTCTTGTTATATTGTTTGATTAAAGATAACTATATTTTCTATTCTTCCTAAAGATATCAAGGTTAGAAAATTGAGTATGAATTGGATATACTCAAAATTAAGACTCCAACCTAGAAGATTAATAAGACACCATTCAATATGGAATGCGATCAATCACATTAAGTCTTAAAATTGAAGTTCAGAATTTGTTAAACTACTTGATGGGTAGGTTATTAACAAATTAAGGTTAGGAACTGTCAATTTGTATATGCAAAGTCTCAAAAGAGAACAAGTTTTGTGTTGCTCTATTTGCTAAGCATTTATAGGTAATCTATAAATTGCAAAAGGCGAGTGGGAGTTTTATCTTCAAAAGATAAAAATTACAAGATACATAATCTTCTAAATACGCTAGCAAAATCATAATGAGGATTTAACATGTTAGTGTTAAATCTCAAAGATGATGGAATTCTCAATTCATAGATCCGCAAGGATATCTCAAATATTTGTAGAATATGTTGAGGGTTATGAGTTACAGGATCATGATATGCCTGTCAATAAATTGCAAATGTTATTTGGCAAATTACTCATACTATGAATAATTAGATGCAGTCCAATAAGATAACTAGTCTGGAAACGTAGTTAATCTTAAAGAATGGAAATGATTTTCTACAATGGAAATGAAAATCCTAGAGATTTAAATTCTTGTGTAGAAATCATAATGGACAAATTTGTGTACATATTTAATATGTGAAAAGATTATCAATCACAATTAAGCAATTAAATGTGATTGAAATTCTTTCTAAGCACATTAAATATATAAAGATTATGATTGTCATTATTAGTTTCATTTATATGAAATTAATAATGGAATATCAAAACTTTTTCTTGGATAATTACTTGAGCGAGGACGAAAAGTAATTGAAAGGAGTGTTTGATTTCAAATAATCTTTAATAGTATACAAAAGTGCAAGTCATTTGTAAATGGATTAATGCATGCATCTAAAAGATATATTTATTTTTAGTTATTAAATCTAGTTTTGATTTATAATTAAAATAAGATATTTCTTAATATTCCTGAAAGCAAGTGGGAGTGATGCATTTATTTTTTTATTTCATATATGTTGTATAACATATGGGAAGTAACATTCTATTGACGTAAACATTAAATGTTAAGTCTTAGTTGAGAATGAAACTTCACATAGAAAATAAAACCTTGAAGTATATGTTTATTTGATCATAAACATAAGCGGTAAATAATTGATTCTAAAAGAACATGATATTCTATTTAGAAGGTATAAATAGAAACATATCTTTGGAAAGATATGACATGAACAAAATCTAAGTTTGAAACAAGGATTTTTCATGTACATCATGTTGCCTGTTGTATCATGCTTGAATGAAAGATGATTGACAACATTAGTATCTAATTGAAAATTATTAGATAGCTAAGTGTAATGGATATGGTTTAGAATTTACATCCTCAACCTGGATTTGCTCCAAAATTCTAAATACGAACCATATGGCAAGTTATTGCTTGATTGATATTGTGGTCAAATCTTGAAGGATTTGAAGATATCAAACATTACAAGATGAATGTTAAAGTTTACGGAACTCTAAAAGAGCATATTGTTGTTTGATACAATAATGCTAGTAAGATTGAGATGACACTCAATACTAGTCGTGGTGGGAGCTCATCCTTATTAGGAGACCATGTATACTAGTTGTGCTCAATATGAGCATAGTTGCATTATACATAAAGAATTAGAATACTTTAACTACAAGGTTTGGTAGTTTAATTGTCATAAATTCGTGCATGAGGATGTCACGCATTTTATGAAGTATGTGGCAATATCTAGATAGATGAATGCACACATACAAGAATTTCATTATTGAAATAAGTATTCTCAAAATTCCGATAGATCAACATTAGTTGATTTATGCCTTGTCAACAAGTATGTGGAACATGACTTGTGGCATAATTCATTAATGAGAATTATCATGCATTGATCTAGTTAGTATTTGGATAAGAGACGTGTAAACAATTATTATTTTAATGAAATAAAGTGTGGATAACGTTTATTCTCATTATTAATATTTGTGTCCTATATTTGCATGTTTAAATCCATGAATAACTCATGTTATTCTAAATTGTCCGTTGTCAATTAATGATATGGGAATATCATTGAACTAAGACAAATGTGAGGATTGGTAGAATTTATTGTAAGGTTGAGACACCAATGTCACATGATATTCAATATTGGATAAATTGAATATAGGACTTATCTCAACCACATGATTATACTTTATGGATCGTCGTCATTAAGTAAATCATGAATATTTATCCTCAGACTTGAGATACCAAGTGACTGCCAAGGATGTAGCTCATTTTCTGTAAGGTAGTCTAACGCTATCCGTAACAGGTAGTTATAAGGGCTATTTTCGGAGGTGATGCAAAGTTCGAGGGTCACGCTCGTAGTCAATAAAGGATTTGTTCCTTCAAATTTGTTTTGAAGTATAATACTGCTGGGCCCCTCGTAGGGTTGACAAGATGTTTGTATGGCCATACCCAAAGTCTATCTGGAAGACGTTCAGATGATTTGGTAATCTTGATCAATCATAAACAACGAGAAACAGAATAGTTTATTATGGAATGACCTAGATCCATATCCATATTAACGCGGTATTAGAAACAAAAGGATAAGTATGATGATTAAATTCATCACGTGGTTTTTCCAGGAAAACCATAATCGGATCAAGCTGGGGGCATTGTGATCTGTTAAGCTAGACTAGCCCATGTCATTACGATATTAATGAATATCCAAGTGGGAGCTGTTAGAGTTTGTGGATATAAATTAATATTTGTATGTCCGGTTTCGAACTCGAGACTCGGGATTGCACACAATACGTGAGAGTTCCAATGGTTTGAATAAATTAAATATATTTTATATTTTATTTATTCATTTCACAAAACAATACTTAACGACAGTTAGTACTTAACGGAGTTAGAGATAACGGCCGTTAAAGGACTAAATATGTAAAGTAGCAAGAGAAGGATCTAGAACCCCTAACTTGGGGAGAAAGTTGTCCGACATACCCCTAGGGGTTTATGGGCCGGTTTTTGGTTGTCTTGGGGAGCAAGATATGTGTTGCCTATAAATACAATTCATTGTATTCATTGTTTCACTAATCTTGAATCCCATACAAGCCAAATTTCTCTTCTTCTCCTTCTCCTAGCATAGAACCGATCGGCCAATTTTTAATACCACTAGGTATTGCTGATCTTAGTAGTGCTTGCAAGTGTTTGGTTTGTTTTGTGATTCTTGAACCTAGCTTTTCTCATTGGAACGCTAGCATTGCGTGTGTACAAGAACTGGTAACAAGCTTATTTTAGCTTGTGGTGATTTCCCTAATTCGATCCATCATTAGATCGATCCATACCATAAACACTAATTAGGGTTTATCTTGTTCTTGTAGATCCGATTCCTTGTTCTTGCTAGGAATCAAAAGGTACGCTTTCTATTTAATTTTTAGTTAATTAATTTACATGTTATGTAGATCTTTCCGCTGCGTTACTTGTGATGATTATGTGCTTATAGTTTATTTATGATTCACATATTCCAACACCTGGATGGTCTGCCCAATTTAGAAACGTAAACTATGAAGGTCGTTACCATGATTTTGGACCTTCTCCCATACCAGTTATTAAAAGACAACATTGTACACTCTGAGACATTTACGATGGAATGGATGGATGCTTACTCTATTCCTACAAATAGAGTCAAATTTTGACTTCTGAAGTCAAATTGTAATACTTCAAAAATAGACATGGTACAATGGCTGTTATGGATCTAGCCCTTTTTTCATCAAGTGAAGTGTGGTTTCATACCATAAATGGAGTTGTGAACTTCTTTTTAGAAAGTTTAGTAGGTTTGACCACAAAAGTCAAACTAACCGCACCCATATAAGAAAGAAACGGAAAAAAAGGCGGCCAGAGAAAGTGAAGAAGCAACTCTGATGAGGCGAAAAGTGTACCGCTTTTAAGGGGTCATTTAAGCCCGAAATCGTATTTATTTGATCAAATATCGCCCTAAATCGTTCCTTTTGTCATTTTAGGTACTTTTGAGGAGAAATCTGGAAAAGGAGGCATTTTGGACATTTTTGGAGCATCAAAGTGAAGAAAACGGCAAAGTCTCAAGAATCGGCTAAAAGTTACCTTTGACGGCGTCAGAATTAACTCTGGACGGCGTCATGCCTTGGCAAGAAAAGTGGGATGTGAAATTTACTCATGACGGGCCAGTGAGTTAGCATGAGAATTCTGACGGCGTCACGCTTTAACTAAATCAAGGGCGTCACGGCTTAATTCATAAGGGGACGGCGTCACGTTCAAGAGGTGAGGGCGTCAAGCCTTGATAGGCCAGAACGGATTTTGGAGAATTAAAGAGGGACGGCGTCAAGATGGTCACCCGGGAACCCTAAAAGCGGCGAGGTGACGGCGTCACAATCCATAAGGTGACGCCGTCAGATGCAAAAGTCTATATATAGTTTTCTAATTTTTTGTCATGAAGGGAGAGCTTAGTGTGTGGAATTTTGGGATAAAACCCTAAGACGATTTTAGCTACTTTTTCAGGGCTTTTAGCCTTGAGATCTTCCATGTTTCATTGAAAGATAAGTAATCAATTAATCATTCAATATGTCTATGTGTTGTTTGATTCTATCTTATGCTTGTCTTTTGTTTAACATGTTAGGCTAATTTTATCTTGTGTTTGCTTAGATCTAATGAAACCTAGCTATTGATTATTGGTTGTTAGTGTGTTGTTAGTTGTATTGGATGATTGTTTATCTATGTTAGGCTTAAGAAAACTGGCTAACTTCCTATTCGGTAACTTGCTTGAACGTCTTAAGAAACATGAACCAAACGCGTACTAAAGGTTTTTATGGTTGTATTTAATGCACAAGCGAATTCTAGTGATCCCATGTTAGGAGCTTCCTAGCCGGCTCGACATAGGAGTGAAGTAGGAGCTTGTAGAGTTTGGGGAAGTAAGTACGCCACCCCACGAATGGTATTAAGGAATACACCCGTCATCCACGCGACTAATACACACTAATTAACCGGTAAAAGATAGTTAGGGAGTAAGGAAATCTAAGTAAACACATTTCTCTAACACATAAGTTTCTCACCACTTTTCATTTTTGTTATTTTATTTTATTGCATTTGTAGTAATTTGGGTTAGTTGACTAGCAACTAATTCCGCCCACTCTTTCAAACCCGAGATTTTACTTGCTTTCATAAAAACTATAAAAACATAAAAAGAATCTTCCTCGACCCTTAGACCTAATTAGAGTAGCCTTTCACACCTAACGAACACTATTCCCTGTGGAGAACGATCAATCCCCCGTACTTACCACTACACTATACTACATCGGTCAGGTACACTGCCTGGTGGGGTTGTAAGCCTCTTGAGATCCCTCGAGAGGTAAAACCTGTTGTAAGGTTACAAAACCACGCATCAAGTTTTTGGCGCCGTTGCCGGGGAATAGTTATTGTTTAGGTTAAATTTTTATTTTATTAGGTCTACTCACTAGATTCCTTTCTAGTGAGATTTTTATTTTTCTTTTTATTAGATTTCTTTTGTCTATCTTTTTCTTTGTGCCCTTTGTTTGTAAAACCATTTTCATTTGTCACCATGGCAGATGAAATTCCATTTAGATCATTAACAATAGAGGAACAATTACTTTACACGGATAGATTTGCTTCCTGTTGTTCCAATGAATTTTTAAGTGATCTTAGATATATACAAGAGGAGATGGGTATAAAGTTTGATAGGTTTGATGAATTATGTGCATGTGTGGCTTCTATTAAACAATCATTGTTAGGATCAACTCCTTTTAATAAGACCCTTTGGAAAATTTTTGAGGAAAGTCTCCTAACCGTGAACCATAAGTTTAATAAATTAATGGGTTCGTATACATCACAACTTGAGGAAGCAATTGAGGAGGATTTAGCCGAACATGAGCATATTGAGCAAAAAGACCTAGGTTTTATGATCAATGACTTTGAATCTCAAGGAACACATGATGAATCCTTTAGGCAAATTGAACATAGCAATCAAGTTATCGGGGAAGATTCTTATGAATCAGACTTAGAACTTGAAATGGCTAGAGAAGGATTTGAGATACTTAGGAACATGTTTGGGTTAGATTCTACTAAAACACATGGTGTGGATATAATTGATATAGAGACAAGGAAGGATGAGGTAAATAACACAAACCTACAAAGTACCTCACAAGTCCTACCATCATTCGAGGCATACACACCGCCCGTGACTTACCCGGAAGAAGTCGAAGGGACTATAGGAACCCCAATTGAAGTAGAACCTTTGGAAGAAACAAAACTAGAAGAAATAGGTTTGAATACTTGTAGTCATAACCTTTCTTTTAGTTCTATGGAAGTTCCTATTTTTGATGAACCGGAGCCTAAACCAAAACTGTTACCTAATCTTCCATCTTTAGATGTGAATTTAGGAATTAAAAAAGGTCCCGATCCACCCATCAAACCATGTAGTCCGGGTAATGTTAAGATTAAGGTAATAGACTCTAGGCCATGTGGAGTGGAAGCTAATATAGGAATGAACCATGACCTTACATACTTACATCACCCATTCATGATTGATCACAAGAAACATTATGGGTTTAAACCGGGTTTATTAGGTCAAGATGGATTCCCAACTAGGAATCTCTCGAAGTTGATAGAAGATGATCCCTTTTTAGGAGAAAACTTTAATTCACCCATTGACCAAAGTGAACTAGGTAAGGTTATGATGAAAGGAGCACACCCCTTTGAGTATATAATTCATCCACCACTCTTTCCTCACGCGGCATACTTCCACCGACCTGGTGTGCATCGCTACTATCACCCGCACTTAACCCTAAGTGTAGGGAAAACCTCCCCTATTTCCGTTAAATAAGGGTAGAGTCAGGCTCGTGACTCGAACAAAAACAAGCGCTTCTTGGGAGGCAACCCAAGCTTTATTTGCTTTGTGTGTTTATTTATTTGTTTGTTTGTTTTTATTTGTTTCCGTATGTATGCTTAATTTTTATTATTATTGATTCATGTTAAAAACTAATTTGTGAAAATGCTTTATTTTTTTTAACTTCGTCTTAACTACATATAAAGGTATTTTGCAAAAGTTAAGTGTAAGGGAAATCTAAATCGGTTTATTATAACACAAATTAACATGAATCGTAATAATAATAAATTAACATACATATTCGTGTTTGTTTGAGTCAAATGCTTGTATCGAGTCATAATGATGTTTTGCAGGATTTCCAGGAAGTAAGGTAAAGGTTTTTCCAGAAATTTTCCGGAAACTTAAAATGAAAATTTTTGTCAGGTCATTTCTGACGGCGTCAGGGTTTATAACCTGACGGCGTCAGATTTAATTTTCAGAAATTTTTGAAAGTTTTGTTTTTAAAAAGTTTTTATTAAAATCTCCAACTTATAATCTCCAGGAATCTGCAAAATTATCATTCCACAAGCATTATATCCTTATATATAGATTTTATCCCGCCGATGTTATGCAGGTTTTCGTGTTTGTTTTCTCAGGTTTAACAGGTTATTTTGGACAAGAAAATGTTTTGAATCAAGCTTATGGCGATGCATTAGTCATGGAGCTTCAACATTCTCTTTGGAGGAAGATTTAACCGTGTAATTTCATTATCCACCGAGCGAATCAGGGGAGTATTTGATTTCATTCTTTTACTTTTTTCTTTTACATCTTGTTACTTGAACATTGGGGACAATGTTCATCTTAAGTGTAAGGGGGGGGGGTAAAAGTACGATTTTAGAGAATACAATTGCGCTTGATTTTTGTTTGTTTAATAGTAGATGTGTAATAAAACTAAGATAAATACTTGTTAGGGTAATTTTAGTGCCAAATTTAAAATTTTTTACAACATATAGGAGTGAAACTTTGATCTTAATGAGCGTCTCACGGATAGGAGTTATATGACTAGCACAAAAAGCCGTACCACTAAAAAATTTTCCACCCCAAATATGTGAGGTTCGCCCCTAGAATTGGTAGGAAAAGCATTTATGCTATGATGTGTGTACCGGTAGCACTTAGATTCTAGAACTTGCGTTAGGACCATTCCGAGGCCACAAGTGAGACTACATTCGTGTAGTTAGATTTACTACATGATAAGAGGCATTAGGATTAACCCATTGTTTTACACCTGTGTTTTTGTTATAATTACATTGGCTACATTGGTCAAGTAATTCTCCCACACCCTTTGCGTTGTACTCATTTTTAGTACACGATACCCCTAGTACACCCCTCAGAGCCTATCTTTTCGTTTCGACCTTTAAGCATTTTACTTAAAGGAAGAATTTGTTACACCCCACTAAAATGTACACCCAAATCGCCTTAGCCTACCTTGTATGCACTCATTTTTAGTGCATTATTGTGACAACATTTGTTTAAACCCAAGTTAATTATCTAGTTGATTACATGGTTGCTAAGTCGAGTCATATCCTTGTACATATTGTTTTGGGACGATTGGGACTCATGGGTAAAGTACTAGTGTAATGGAGTAATGGGGAAGAACATCATTTATTACCCCCATATGTGCTAATTATTTTAAAAGTACTCCAAGTTTTTCAATTATCTTAATTCGAGTCATTAGATTAGTAATTGTAAAGTTATGTAAAAATTCAAGTGTAAGGGGAATGCAACGCCCCTTTGATGTATTATTTTGGATGGTAGGGCAAAAGTGTATGCAAAAAAAAAAAAAAAAAAAAAAAAAAAAAAAAAAAATCGAAAAATCAAGAAAAATACAAAAAAAATGAGAAAATGAAAAATAGAAAAAACATACGGACTACCATCCCGTTTTATTTTATGGTTGTTTTATGTTTTTGTTATTTTGTTATTTCGTTTCTAGCTTAAGATCGAGTCTAGTCTTGGCTTAGCAACATTGTATAGTACATGTAATTGACCAAGATCTTTAACTCGCCACCAGTAAAATATCCTTTATCCAACCAAACCGTGTTTTCCTTTTCCCTACACCTAACATTACAACCCATTAAAAGCCCTCTTTGATAGTTTATCTTTGGTGCTTACGCCTAGTGGAGGAGGTTTTCGATCCTTTCCCAAGCCTATGGTAATCTATTTGCTATGACAGGTAGTGAGAGATATTTTCCGTTTTCATTTATGAGATTTATTTTGATGACACTTGAGAGATGTGAGTATCTAAACACTACTTGTGAGGTGCTAGTTTGTAATCTCCGTGCTTATTATGATTAAAGTGGAACGATTATTTGTTGTAATTACTTTTATGTTAGCATTAAATGACCCCTAACTTGTATTTTGATTAGAATAAAAGCGCATTTGCTTGAGGACAAGCAAATCTCAAGTGTAAGGGTATTTGATGAGGCGAAAAGTGTACCGCTTTTAAGGGGTCATTTAAGCCCGAAATCGTATTTATTTGATCAAATATCGCCCTAAATCGTTCCTTTTGTCATTTTAGGTACTTTTGAGGAGAAATCTGGAAAAGGAGGCATTTTGGACGTTTTTGGAGCATCAAAGTGAAGAAAACGGCAAAGTCTCAAGAATCGGCTAAAAGTTACCTTTGACGGCGTCAGAATTAACTCTGGACGGCGTCATGCCTTGGCAAGAAAAGTGGGATGTGAAATTTACTCATGACGGGCCAGTGAGTTAGCATGAGAATTCTGACGGCGTCACGCTTTAACTAAATCAAGGGCGTCACGGCTTAATTCATAAGGGGACGGCGTCACGTTCAAGAGGTGAGGGCGTCAAGCCTTGATAGGCCAGAACGGATTTTGGAGAATTAAAGAGGGACGGCGTCAAGATGGTCACCCGGGAACCCTAAAAGCGGCGAGGTGACGGCGTCACAATCCATAAGGTGACGCCGTCAGATGCAAAAGTCTATATATAGTTTTCTAATTTTTTGTCATGAAGGGAGAGCTTAGTGTGTGGAATTTTGGGATAAAACCCTAAGACGATTTTAGCTACTTTTTCAGGGCTTTTAGCCTTGAGATCTTCCATGTTTCATTGAAAGATAAGTAATCAATTAATCATTCAATATGTCTATGTGTTGTTTGATTCTATCTTATGCTTGTCTTTTGTTTAACATGTTAGGCTAATTTTATCTTGTGTTTGCTTAGATCTAATGAAACCTAGCTATTGATTATTGGTTGTTAGTGTGTTGTTAGTTGTATTGGATGATTGTTTATCTATGTTAGGCTTAAGAAAACTGGCTAACTTCCTATTCGGTAACTTGCTTGAACGTCTTAAGAAACATGAACCAAACGCGTACTAAAGGTTTTTATGGTTGTATTTAATGCACAAGCGAATTCTAGTGATCCCATGTTAGGAGCTTCCTAGCCGGCTCGACATAGGAGTGAAGTAGGAGCTTGTAGAGTTTGGGGAAGTAAGTACGCCACCCCACGAATGGTATTAAGGAATACACCCGTCATCCACGCGACTAATACACACTAATTAACCGGTAAAAGATAGTTAGGGAGTAAGGAAATCTAAGTAAACACATTTCTCTAACACATAAGTTTCTCACCACTTTTCATTTTTGTTATTTTATTTTATTGCATTTGTAGTAATTTGGGTTAGTTGACTAGCAACTAATTCCGCCCACTCTTTCAAACCCGAGATTTTACTTGCTTTCATAAAAACTATAAAAACATAAAAAGAATCTTCCTCGACCCTTAGACCTAATTAGAGTAGCCTTTCACACCTAACGAACACTATTCCCTGTGGAGAACGATCAATCCCCCGTACTTACCACTACACTATACTACATCGGTCAGGTACACTGCCTGGTGGGGTTGTAAGCCTCTTGAGATCCCTCGAGAGGTAAAACCTGTTGTAAGGTTACAAAACCACGCATCAAACTCTACATTTGATGTGCGTGGAAAAGTAAGATTTGAACAAAATGCTATTTAAACTAGACTAAAATGTGAGACTAATAAAAAATTTCTAATAGAGATTAATGTTGTAATAACAAGATCAAAATCAATTTCATTAGACCGGGTGTAATAAAGACCCCATACGACCTTCATGTCCCCTGCCACCTCAGCTTTTTCTCTCCTAAACTATTTCATGGCTAACTTGGTGTAATAAAGCGACCCACACCACAAAAAATACACCTCACAAAAATACATTTTTGATAAAAAAAAATCAGACACACACACACATGCATACAAGTAGGCCGCCTACCCGACCCACATATCATTTTGATGAGATGACCGACATGGGGACCGAGATGGTGTTATAAGGGAGACCGACTGGTACTTGTCTTTGAGGGTGAGATCGACCGACATTTTGATGCTTATTACGCCCAACCTTGGACTAATCTTAAAACTATTAAACAAACAAAAACTTAAACAAAAACAATAACACGAAGCTATTGATTTTGACCATAAACTACAAAAAGCATATTTAAATCCCATATTTTCAACATGCATTTATCACTATGCGTAACAAGGACTACCATAACGCGTTGTTGGCTGAGATGATGCCACCATGATTTGTTTACAACCATTGCACACCCAAGTAAATTCTTGTGTGGTGCGCCATTTTTGGAGATTGTTTGGTCACTTTTTAGACCGAACTAAATTTTGGTTATTTTGTGTGTATGTGCGAGTGTTTTGTGAGGTATATAAGTTTTTGAGTGAAATATGTTCGTGTGATGGGTTTAGTATTAACCATTATGGGGTTTTGGAGACTAATCATGTCTCTTGATATACCAAAAAGAGTTTTATGCAAATGTTAGGCGGGTTCAAACGGCATATTTGGTAACCTTGAAATTAGTTGTTTTCGAGTATACATATTGTTCTTGGTAAAGAGTGAGGTTCCATATTAGTATGGTTTCTATCGTGCATAGTTGTTGTGGGTTTCTCAAGTTCTTAGGCTATGTGTAATGGTAAATTGTGTACATGGGGCAAAATCTGACACGTGTCAGCCCAGTCAGCAAAGGGCTTGAATTGTTTAGGTGTATAATGATGGGTGGGGCAAATTTTGACACGTGTCACCACCTTTTTTTTTTCTCTTTTTTTTTTAAATTCAACAAATTAATACATTCTAAATTAAAACATCATTTTATTAATTAAAAAAAAATACAACATCATTTTATTAATTAAAAAAAAAATTACATTAAATTTTATTCAAACAAACACTAAAATTAAAAACTACTCGTCGTCGTTGTTGTTTATCACATTCCGATTGGTCCACGCTTCCTCGATCAAATCTTGCATGAGCGCGTAATGGTTCACGTGACTTCGCATTTGAATGGAGTTTTCAATAGCTTCGTCTTGCGATAATGCCGGCATTGGTAAACCAATTTCTTCCGGCTGATAATCTTGTGTAAAATAAGACAACATCGCATCGTATCTTTAATCTTATCCTTTGTCCATAGACGACAAGGATTTCTCACAAAATGAAACCTTTTCTTAAGAACCCCGAACGTCCTCTCGATATCATTTCTTGCCGATTCTTGAACTTGTTTAAAGTTGATTCTTTTTTGGTCCGATGGGTCTGTAAACGTCTTAACTAGAAACGAATACTCAGGATAAATCCCATCGCCCAAATAATATCCATGTGGATGGTAGTTATCGTTAGCATAAAACCCGAGAGTTGGATTTTTTGCAGCGATGAAGTCTTCAATAACGGGTGACTGTTCTAAAACGTTGATATCGTTGTTGGACCCGGGTACACCAAAATAAGCATTCCATATCCATAGGTCGTAGTATGCAACGGCTTGAAGAATTAATGTTGGATTTTTTTGGTCACCCCGATGGTGTTGACCTCGCCACGCGGTTGGACAGTTCTCCCACTCCTAATGCATGCAATCGATACTACCCAACATACCCGGTAATCCATGAACTTCTTGATGAACACCATACAAACGCATCAAGTCACTAGGCGTCGGTTTCCTTAAATACCTTTCCTCGTACAAATCTTTTATTCCTACAAAAAAAAAAAAAAAAAAAAAAAAAAAAAATCCGATTATAAAAAAAAACATATGTATATACGAATTACAAAAAAAAAAAAAAAAAAAAAAAAAAAAAAAAAAAAAAAACGATTAGAAAAATGTTGTACCTATTGTGAAATTTTTGAGTGTGTCCCGAGAAGTTTTTTCTCCCATTTTCAAATACTCGTCATTGATGTCGGTAGTGAACCCGTAAGCAAGCACACGCAAAGCCGAAGTACACTTTTGAATTGACGTGAACCCCAATTTTTGAAGGGCGTCGTTTCTTTGTCGGAAATATGGAAACCGCTCTTTCAAATCGTGTGCAATACGCAAAAACAACCGTTTGCTCATTCTAAAACGTCGCCTAAATATTTCCTCGGGATACCTTGGGTTCGGGTCAAAGTAATCTCTCATCAACCGTTTGTTGGCTTCGAAACGGTCACGTTCAACTCTAGCTCTTCGTTGGATCGGTGTGTCCCTTCTTTTAGCTCTCAATTTAGTCAACGCGATCGACGCAATAGAAACCGTTTCTTGTTCCATGTCCGAGATCTCGTCGTCGGAACTAGACTCAAGAAGAAATGAAGAGCTTGGAGAATCCATAATTTTTATAAAAGTGTGTTTGAGTTGTTTAAAGGTGTGTTTGAGTTGTGAAAAATGAAGAAAAAAGGTTGGTATTAAAAAAAAAAAAAAAAAAAAAAAAAAAAAATGAGCGTTTTTTTTTTTAGTTTGAAAAGTATCCGTTTGAAGATTAAACGTTCGAATTTTTCTTGGAAAGTACAATGGGCAAGGCGCGGTATGATTCACCCCCATTCGTTTTTTTCCCCATTTGGTGCCTCTATGTAATGGGGGGAGGGCCGCGAATTGGGGCAAAATTGGGCAAATTGACGCCCATTAACAATAGCCTTAGTAGTTGCAGTTTATATATGATGTAGATGTAGAGATGCTAAGGGTGAATTTTTGGACAAATGCAACATAAATTAGGGGATAAAAAAGAGATTGCGTATAGGAATAGATGATGTGCCCATACGGTAAGCATAAGTGGCAGGCTTTTTAATCATGAATGACCTTACACGATCAGACTATTTACTCACTCTCATCGCTGGTCACTAGTGTATTGTCTCCTCTGTCTCCGAACGAAAGGTTAGCGATATATTAACCCTCCCTAAAAGTGATATTCTAACCTTCTCTAAAAGTTAGGCGTACCTTTTCATCCTCTCCTTTTTTTTTTTTTTTTTTCTTTTGTCTTTTCTTGTCTTTTTTTTTTATTTTATTTTGTATTTTGTGTAATGTATTTTATTTTGTTTAATGTATTTTGTGTAATGTTTTTTTTTGTGTTTATTTGTTACGTTTATGTAATTAACGTTTAATGTGTTTTTATTTAATTAACAACAACAACAATAGCACGTTAAACGTTATCACATTAAACAACTACAACAACAACTGTTATTATTCAATTAAAAAAAAACATTAACACGTTATTTAAAAATAACAACATCTACTACGTATGAAGATTATTCATTTGTACCTGGCTGTTACATGTTGGTGTATATGTCTGAGAGACACACACCGGGAGGCAAATACAACACTAGTCCGAACGGCTCGGGGCGAAAGGCCATAAGGTACTCTTTAAAGTATTACTTCAGTATTTTACTAACAATGCAATACTGGTGTTACATGTTAACGTATGTATCAGAAAGCACATGCCGAAGACCGTAAGGATATTCTTTAAGTATTACATCATCGGTCTTCAACCGATAATGCAATACTGGGGGGACATGTTGGTGTATAGGGGTGAGCAAAAACCGCACCGCAAACCGCAAAACCGCAAAAAACCGACCCACAAAAACCGCAAAACCGCAAAAACCGGTGGATCGGTTTCAGAAAAAAATAAAAACCGATTTTGCGGTGCGGTTTCGGTTTTCACCGAAAAACCGCACCGCACCACTCTAAATTTTATAATTTTTTAAATATATTTTTTTTATTTTTTAGAATAACACACAAAAATAATACACTAAAATTTATAATTTTTTATTTTTTAAATATATTTTTTTATTTTTTAGATATATTTTTTTAAATACATTTTTTTTTTATTTTTTAGAATAACACACTAAAATTTATAATTTTTTTATGATAAAATGATTTTGTTTATACTTTTATAATAAATTATTTCAAACACATTTTAATTGTTAATTATCATCTAAGTTTTTTAGGTAATATATACCAAAAGTTATAATTTCAAAAGAAAAAAAAAAAAAAAAAAAAAAAAAAAAAAAAAAAAAAAAAAAAAAAAAAAAAAAACTTTGAACCAAAAAACCGCAAAACCCGCAAAATCAACCAAAAAAACCGCATAAACCCGCAAAATCGAAACCGCAAAAACCGCGCGGATGCGGATCCTCATTTTTTAAAAAACGCATTTTGCGGTGCGGGGCGGTTTCGGCCAAAAACCGCACCGAACCGCGCCATGCTCATTGATGAACTCAAATAAGTACATTTTATTATCATCATTTATCCTATTTATTTGACTTGTTTTATTATATTATATATGAGAATTGATACGTTAATGTTTACTTTTGTAATTCTCAGGTAAAAACAAGTATTATGTGAAACTTGACGATTTTGGACTAATTATGGAGCAAAACAAGCAAGATGTTAAGAGTCTACTGAAATGTACAAGATCAAGATCATTCTGCTCCAGATACGCCGCAACATACTTCGTACATACGGCGCATCACTATCAAGATTTCACAAGTTACAATCCAAGACAGCTAAGGACATGCGCCGCATAGAGAAATGGAGTTACGCCGCATCTTAGGGCGGTGTACGAATATTCCTGAATATATTAATCTTAGACCCCACGCGAAGTTAAGTCAATGCGCCGCATCTACTTATCCAATGCGCCGCATCTATCCCTCAGACAGAAACTATAAATAACCCAAGGCCAGACGAATTTCGGGACCTTTAGCAAAAACTCAGAAGACCGAAGACAGAAGAACCCTAGAAGCCGAATTCAGATGTATTAGCAGCACAAGACACACCCTGAACGAAGATACAAGAGCTGTAAGAAGCTCCTGCATGTATTTAATTCATTAAGTAGTTTTGTTTTATTGTATTAGTACACTTTAATTCATCAGGATTGATGGGCCGATTTCATGTGACTACGGAATATCATGGGCACCCCTTAAAATTGCTTTCCCATTAATTAAAGTTTATATGTTGATGTCTTTGGTGACTTTTATTAGTGCATTGATAACCTCTGTGTCTAGCTGAGCATTGCTTGGGTCGTCATGCCCCTTCCTCGCCTATCTATTCTAGCGTATACGAAACGTGGGCATCACAAATGCTCAATATTCTAGGATAGTGGGATAGACATAAGTAATCATTAAGGGTTTACTCGCCGATAAGATTAGAGCCAACGAGAAAGGGTTAATTATATACACTTCATATAAAACTAGCAATAAAACAAGTGACAAGCTACTTAATTATCAGGACAGGTCTTCTTATTGTCTCGAATATCTATCTGTGTACGTGTGTGCTAATCGCTGATTCGTGCTCATTAGTTTAGTTTACTATTTAATCATAACCAAACCGTGCCAGTCTCTCAGGCTGAACCCCCTTGCGTTAGATTAGGTTGTATAGCTAACTTAGGATATTAAAATACTGATTAGAATAACTAGATAATACGTTCCACTCTTAGTGATCGACACTCTACTTACCATTATATTCATACTGACCGGGTACACTGCTCGTTAAAGTGTGTGTTTTATTGATAAGTCGGCTAAATATAAATTTAAAACTTGAGTAGGCATTAATACTGCTAAAACCACAACGACACATCACGCGCGCACCAAGTTTGGCGCCGCTACCGTGGATATAAAAGAATTAGAGCAATAAACGCACGCACATCAAGTTTTTGGCGCCGCTGCCGGGGAGTGAATTGTTATTATCTGTTAATTTGATTAGTATTTTAATTAGGTTTTAATTTTTTTGATTCTAACCACTAACCCCGTTGTATATTAGATAAATTGCATTCATTGTATTATTTGCATATTTTCTGTTTTTGTGTGTTTTTATTTTCTTTAATTTTTGTTTCTTTTTGTTTGTTTTTATTTTTTGATTTTCTTTTCTGTATTTTTCTGCATTCTGCTATCGTTGTACTGAGCTGATACAAACGATACGGCGCATCTATTTTCATAGATACGGCGTATTGCGTTTAATTTTTATAAAATACAACGCGTTTAATAAATTCGAGTACGACGCATCTTTCCCCAAGATACGGCGTATTCCGTTTTTAATAAGAAATTTTTCTAAACCCTAACGCCATACGACGCATCTGTTTTAACAGATACGGCGTATTTATTATTTAAATTAAAAACAGTTTTCGAATTATTAAACAGATACGACGCATCGATTTTTATCGATACGGCGCATCTTCTGAATCAAAAATCTTGTATTTTGAAACGTAACGAAAATACGGCGCATTAGCTTTTGTTAATACGACGCATTTAATTTTAATAAATATAATCGATTTTTGATAATTTAAACTAGATACGGCGCATTCTAATTCATAAGCGGCGTATTGCTTTTCTGAATAAAAGTTTGATTTATTTTTAACGATTATAAGATACGGCGCATCGTTTTCAGATATCAGTAACTTTTATTTATCCCGAACGGAGAAAATTCTAATCATCTTTCCTGTTTCTTAGAAATTTTTTACTTCGAAGTCTATTTGTTTTGTGTTTCAGGAATCATGATTGATATTTTCCCATGCTGGTTCGGAGGACCTTGGATCAAACTTACAACCGATGAGATTGTATCTAAGTTCGCCCACGAATGTGATAAGGAGCATCATGAGGTCAAAACTTTCATCAATGGACTGTTGCTGAAAGAACAAAACTATATGATTAAAGAATTGACGATTGAGGTGCACCAATTGTCGAAGGTGATTAAAGGAGTTTTGTTCCAAAGGCACGACCAGAATGGAATAACTACTAGAGGCGGATTAGTGTCATGGATGTTCCAATTAGCGAAAAGAATGTTTGGTTACTTGAATATGGAACTAAGAGAGAGATTGAGATGGAAGATCTCGCAAGAACAAAATAAGGAGCTGAACGTGAGTCTAACTTGAAGACTCTGGAATAAAGACAAGTGCTGACCGGGAGACAACCCGGAAAATTTTTACTTTTCTGTTCTGTGTCGAGTCTGTCAGACCTGCAGAAGATACGGCGCATCTCAATCCTAAGATGCGACGCATCGCCTGCACTGGTCATATCTTATTTAATTTTCTGCATTTTTATTTTTGACTTTAAAACTTTCTGTCAGTATTTTAATGCGGCGCATCCCTGATTAAGGATGTGACGCATCTTTTATTCTGTTTCGTATTTATTCCAGGCTCGATATGGCGTATCTTCTTCCATAAGATACGGCGTATCGACTGACCTGATGATTTTCATTTTAATTTTTAAGTTTTATTTTTACTAACTACTAATGAATTATGCAAGTTTGAACCTTCTTAACTCAGGTGTGTTAAAATCTTAATGGTATTATAGATTCCTGCAATTTTTGTGGATACATAATCTATGGAGCTTAAACGTTCTCATCCACAAGAAAGTTGATTTTTGCTCTTATACGAATAATGGAGGATCATACCGAGCAAATCTCAGGGGAGTTTTTCTGTTCTAATTCTTTTATTTTCCAGTTTTTAACCTTTGACACAAACAACGAGGACGTTTTTTAACTTAAGTGGGGAGATTGGAGAATTAGAACACTTACTTGTCCTAAACTTTTTAAAAATATGCTTAAAATGCGCTTAATATATCAAAATTTAAAATTTTTTAGCATGTTTTTGTTTAAAGTCTAAATTACATAGCTGCACACATAACATTATTTCCAAAAATTGTGAACTTATCAAAATTCACAAATCTATGAGTGTGCCGGTGACTTGTAAACTTTAGAACTTGGCTTATATACTATTCGAGACCACCATAATAAGTATTATCTTTATAATTGGAATGACTTGTCTAAATTGGTAAATTTCTAGGATTACACCCAAATAGCCTTTATATGTTATGTGATATTAACTAACTACACTGGTTAGTTAACCCCCGTATAAACCTTTTGTTACTCTCACTTTTAGAGTAAGATACCCCTAGAAAAACAGTCAGAGCCATTCCTTTCGTTTCTTACACCTTTGTTATAATGTTTCGTTACACCCTTACACCTTAGCCTACCCTGTAGATTAAAATCCGTGGTTAATTGCTTTAGGCAAAGTGTGTTTCCTTACATTACCTGTGTTCGCGTGCGTAATTCATTATCTTTGGTTGAGTCAGGAAATTGCACAATGCAATTGGTATGAAAGTAAATATTGTATAGCTTTTATAGCTTTGAGTTTATTTTTCGTGTGTTTACTACTTTCGCTATTACAGTTATTTCTGAAAGTAAGAAGAGTATGGAAAAATTATCCGAAAAAATAGTGATAGAAAAGTTGTGAAATTTTACACACATATGTTGATGTTAAAAAAAAATCAAAAAAATAGAAAAGAAAAAGAAAAAGAAAAGTTGGAAGTTTGTTTTAACCAACTTATGTAAAGTTTTGTATTAAGTGGGCGATATCACCACTATTTGTTGTATATTATATTTATGGATTGAATGGGAGTTGGCCGTTATGGGAACGCCAACTAGGATTATTCTTTTGATTGAGATCTTGTTGAGTATAATTCGTGTCTACCTAAAGCGTGTGTTTCAAGTGTTAAAGCGTGAGTTATTCAATGATATGAGTCTTATTCATGGGATGGTTGGGAAAGTAATTTACCACACTTAGGATTTTAATTTATCTGTTTTATTTATTTTTCATTTTACACAATTTGTATCCCAAATATTATCCATACCCTATATCCTTCTTTATCCAAACCTTTGATTTATTGAGATTAGGGATTTGAGCAATCTTAAGTATCGTAGTCGTGGATTCGGCTATGTATTTATGATTTTGTCGCCCTTTTTGATATAATATTATTGGTAAAGATTACTTGGTCCTATCTTTAGCCTATTCGAGTTAAGGATTTGAGCAATTGCAAGTATCGTGGTCGTGGATTCGATCATGTATTTGTGATTTTGTCGCCTTTTCTGGAATATGAGATCGATAGAGATTAAAAAGGATGATCAACCCTTAACCAACAAACCCTTTTTACCGCTTTAGACTTGTTATTCCTTGGCTTTAGTGGGGGAGATGCGTATACTTGCCAAGCTTATGATAGAATATTCGTCATGACTGGACAGTTAAACGATTAGATTTGCTTTTATCGAAATATTTTATTTTATTTCTAATTCGTTAAGTGTTTGGTTGTGCAATTATGACAAAACGAATACATGCTTAAATATAAAAATAAATCCTAATATCTTTTAGGATACATTTTCATAAGATTTATTCTAAGGTTTACTTGGGGACAAGTAAAGTTCAAGTGAGGGGATATTTGATGAACTCAAATAAGTACATTTTATTATCATCATTTATCCTATTTATTTGACTTATTTTATTATATTATATATATGAGAATTGATACGTTAATGTTTATTTTTGTAATTCTCAGGTAAAAACAAGTATTATGTGAAACTTGGCGATTTTGGACTAATTATGGAGCAAAACAAGCAAGATGTTAAGAGTCTACTGAAATGTACAAGATCAAGATCATTCTGCTACAGATACGCCGCAACATACTTCGTACATACGGCGCATCACTATCAAGATTTCACAAGTTACAATCCAAGACAGCTAAGGACATGCGCCGCATAGAGAAATGGAGTTACGCCGCATCTTAGGGCGGTGTACGAATATTCCTGAATATATTAATCTTGAACCCCACGCGAAGTTAAGTCAATGCTCCGCATCTACTTATCCAATGCGCCGCATCTATCCCTTAGACAGAAACTATAAATACCCCAAGGCCAGACGAATTTCGGGACATTTACCAAAAACTCAGAAGACCGAAGACAGAAGAACCCTAGAAGCCGAATTCAGATGTATTAGCAGCACAAGACACACCCTGAACGAAGATACAAGAGCTGTAAGAAGGTCCTGCATGTATTTAATTCATTAAGTAGTTTTGTTTTATTGTATTAGTACACTTTAATTCATCAGGATTGATGGGCCGATTTCATGTGACTACGGAATATCATGGGCACCCCTTAAAATTGCTTTCCCATTAATTAAAGTTTATATGTTGATGTCTTTGGTGACTTTTATTAGTGCATTGATAACCTCTGTGTCTAGCTGAGCATTGCTTGGGTCGCCATGCCCCTTCCTCGCCTATCTATTCTAGCGTATACAAAACGTGGGCATCACAAATGCTCAATATTCTAGGATAGTGGGATAGACATAAGTAATCATTAAGGGTTTACTCGCCGATAAGAATAGAGCCAACGAGAAAGGGTTAATTATATACACTTCATATAAAACTAGCAATAAAACAAGTGACAAGCTACTTAATTATCAGGACAGGTCTTCTTATTGTCTCGAGTATCTATCTGTGTACGTGTGTGTTAATCGCTGATTCGTGCTCATTAGTTTAGTTTACTATTTAATCATAACCAAACCGTGCCAGTCTCTCAGGCTGAACCCCCTTGCGTTAGATTAGGTTGTATAGCTAACTTAGGATATTAAAATATTGATTAGAATAACTAGATAATACGTTCCACTCTTAGTGATCGACACTCTACTTACCATTATATTCATACTGACCGGGTACACTGCTCGTTAAAGTGTGTGTTTTATTGATAAGTCGGCTAAATATAAATTTAAAACTTGAGTAGGCATTAATACTGCTAAAACCACAACTGTAACACCCCAACCCGACAAGGGTAAAGATATCACAACAATGGTTTCATATCAGATCACAAGCATTCAATCCAAAACATCATAAGTCTATAACATTAATGATAAAAGGGAAAATAAGTCAACATGAATTATGCCAGAAGTGAAAGCAGAAATAAACTGAAGTACATAAATCCAAAATGCCCAAACAATGGCATAACAGAATCAAAAATCCAAATGGTAAAACTAGAATGTCTAAAGTCTAAGCTTCACATAAGTCGCTCTCATCCCAAAGCTAAAACCCAGCTCCTAGCTTAAGTACCTGCCGCAGGAAAAGAAATGCGGCTGAGCTACGAGAGCTCAGTGAACAGATATAATAATAACAAAGCAGTAACGGATACAAGTGCAGAGAATCAGGAATACAGACCAACAGACATAATCAGAATGCATAAATGAATAAGGATAAAGGGAAAAAGGTAAGGAAAATCAAAGGTAAAGGAAAAGTAAAGTAAAGGAACAGTAATCCACCACGAGCCCAGAAAACAGAGATATCATAACCATATAGCCATATCAGTAATCCAGAGGGGATGCCTCTCAAGTAACCAGATAATATGAGGGGTGACCTCATGTATCAAATATATATATGGAGTGATCAGCTCCCAGAGGTTGTGAAAGACGTGTATCGCACACACCATCAGTCACTAGAGGTATACATGTAAACAGTAAATAATAACAGATAACAGAGACAGAACAAATCTAGGATGCATCCATACGCCCCAAGTGGCCAGAGTCTACCAATAAACACCAGATAAAATAAAGTCAGGGACGGGATAGGTCATCTCTCTCCTACCCTAGAGTCAAGCCATCGGTGCATCAATGACAAGGACATGAACACCTCATGCCTAGTGAGTTGGCTCGGGTATCAAACCGTGGTCAGAGTCAGATATCATATCAGAGGGTCATAAATAAAGGTTCATGTCAAAAGGTTCATGTCAAATATTTCAGGAATAATATATATCAGAGGTTCAGAAATAAATCAGGTTCAAATCAGAGTTCACAGAATAAAGGATCATATCAAAGGTTCACAAACAAAGGGAACATAGCAATGGCTTAGGGAATCCTAATATGAAACAGAGATCAGAATCAAAGTTAAGAGAAGGAAATTGCCCTTACTGAAAGAGGGCGGAATATCTGTACCTTATGAGCAGTGCAAACAAATAAATAAGCAAACACGGAACAGAGATCAGTGCTTCTCCTTCTTCACACCTAAAGAAGTAGAAGACGGAATTACAAAGGGGTTCAAGTTCAACTTACTATTTTAGTTCATCTTTCCATTTTTAGAAACTTTCCAGATTTAGTAACTTTCTATTTTTAGCAGGTTTCCAGAATTAGTAAGTTTTCAAATAATATAATTTAAGTTAAGTCACTTATTAGGCTTATTATGGAAGTAATGTTCACTTTAACAAATTATCAGAGTTTAGGGTTAAATATGACAATTTTCCCTGATTTAGGGTTTTAAAAGTAACTTTACCAAAGTCAAAGGTCTAATATGAAAATACCTTAAGTTACTGTTTTAAATGCACATTTTTTTCAGAAGGACATCTTAATCCCTTTAGTTTCATAATTTACAGTTTATACCCCTCTAGTTACAATATTTACAAAACAAACCTTATATTTACATAATTTATGATTTAATCCCTATAATATCCATATTTACCAAACAAGCATCTTATTTTACAAAATTTCAGAATGTCACATCAGAATTTACATATAGTATGAATCAGCCCCTCAGATTTCAGAATTTACACAATTAGTCCCTTAAGTTTACAAAACTTATAAATTAAATCATAATTCCATAATAATTACACATTAAGCCTATAAATACTCAAAATTACACAAAATACTCTTAATATCATTATTTACTCAAAATGACTTCAAGTTTCTAGAATTTACATTTTTAGTCCCTCTACTTTAATTAATTCCAATTCGAAAACCATATTTACAATTAAATTCATATCTTGCAAATTTTACACACAAGACCCTCATTTTATATTTTTTACACATTCTCCCAGATTTATATAACCTTACAAAAGTATCCCATAAGTTTCATAGTTTACAAAACAACCCCTACATATTTTATTTTCAATTCGGCACACTTTTAATTAACACAAACCAAACCCTAATTTTTCCCATCATTAATTTATCATTCCAAAAACCTTAAACAAGCATTAAATGTTCAGATCTTGTCCCAAAAACCCTAACCCTAGTTAGGTCGATTTGTTTTTATTTATTTTCTTTTATTTCCTTTAAATCCGAAACACAAATAATTAACCACGACTTATATTAGCTTCCAAAATTCGAATCCATATTTTTCCCAGGTTATATGATGCAAAAGGAACTCATAAAAATTATAGAACAAACTCAGAAAAATCGCATAGCCTATTTTAGATTTTATATACGTTTTTTATATCAATAATTACCACGACTCATTTAGGCCTCTATAAATCGTTCTATCAATTTTCCCAGATCATATACATTATATGAGGTCCAAATAAAATAAATATATCACCCAGAAAATTGGTATCACATATTATATAATTTTACGTACGTTTTAATCATTAAAATATAGAACGACCCATAAACCTTGCATGATTCGATTTTTACATTTTATATGAGTCTTATGTGATGTGAGGGCCATGAGAAAAATACCAAATCGATTTTATAACATGTGGATTAAGCGTGGTGATTTTGTCCCTTGATTAAGCAATTCGACACCAAAGAATTCTCCACGAGCACACGAGCGATCTAAAAACCTTGGAGCCATTTTTCACAGAGTATATACGACATAAGGTGTGGAAACCGTAGAGGGGGGTGAATATGTTTCCATTTAAAAACTTAAAACTTTTGTATCAAACACCCGATCAAGTGTGACGTAATATGAAAAGTGTCAATTATGATTATATAGCAACTAAAGATGAATATAGTAAACTACAACATATGCACACTCAAACCATGGCACATACATAATCAATCATAACATAAGCAACTAGCCACACAAACATATATGCAATGCAAATATAAATATAAAGCGATAACGAATGAAATGAAAGTAAAGAGATAAGTAAGAAGGCGCAAACCGGACACGGTGATTTATAGTGGTTCGGTCACGAAGCTCCTCTTCGCCCTACTCCACTCCCCGAGTACCCAACTCGAGAGTTACTTCACTAATCAACAAACTCCCTTCAGGCGGAGAAAACCGTACACGTCGCTTAACTTGTTTTCCGACACTAAGCTAGATGTCGAGTGCTAATCTTAGCTAACACCAATCTACCACGATCTACCCGATCTACACCTTACACGTCGCTTATCCTATTTCCGACACTAAGCTAGATGTCGAGTGCTAATCTTAGCTAGCACCAATCTACCACGATCTACCCGATCTACACCTTGATCCACATGATCAATCACACAAGCCCAATGGCTTCAAGAGATCTTCACTATCTCTTAAGATCACAATGATCTTGACTCACTCTCTCTCACAAAAGAAAAATAATCTTGATGTATGCTATGATACAATCAAGAGTGTAACAAATGTTACAAGACCTAACAACTCCAACTCTTGTATCTTCTTGGATACCTTGAGTTCTTCTCTTGCAAATGAAGAGGAATGACAACACTTTGTATCTACTTGGATACCTTGTGTTCTTCTCTTGCTAATCAAGAGGAATGACAACACTTTGTATCAACTTTGATACTTTGTGTTCTTCTCTTGCTAATCAAGAGGGATGACAACACTTTGTATCTACTTGGATACTTTGTGTTCTTCTCTTGCTAATCAAGAGGAATGAAGATGATCACTTGAATGGATGATTGGATCACTCTTAAACAACCTAAGACTCTCCAAATGATCAAGGAAAGTGTTTTAAGTGAGGTGGACTATACCAGAGAAAAACTCACTGGAAAATCAAGTTGGAAGTGTGGAATGGTCCACTATTTATAGGCAAAGGAAAATCTGACCGTTACAGACCCACGGCTCCACTAAATACCCGACGGCTCCGTTAAATTTAATGGAGCCATACCTATTTAATGGTGCCGTAGACGCTCCTTCGTTTGTCTTTAGTGTGGAAGGTTTATTTGGGGAAGTTGGAGCTGTTTTGGGGGGAAAAATGACTGTTGGGAGTTTTCAAATTTATTTTTCAAAATAAAACATTTCTTTTTAATTCAAAAATAATTTGTAAAATATATTTTTCAAAAAATGTTTTGTCACATTAAAAATGTGAAGTTTAGAAAAATAAAATCCTTTGATCATTTGTCAAGTAGTAGATTTGTTTGTCCATACCTTGAGTGATTTATGTCGGGATGGAAATCTACGACTTCGTTGAAGCATACTTGAGACGTCGGGAGGTGTTGATGTAAAATATGCATTGATGTTTTGTGTTTACAAGTAACTTGCACATTTTACGTTATGTATTACAAGTTACATGTTTGTCATTATTAAAACCGAAGAAACCGTTTAGTTTAAATATCGTAATATTTGCACTAACAATCTCCCCCTTTTTGATGATGACAAATATGTAAACCGTAAGACATAGTAAAATGTAAAAGTTACCTGTTTACACTTCCTTCTCCCCCTTTTGTCGAATCAAAAAGGTAGTTGCCTCGAGCGCTTCCTTGGATTTACTTCCTACTCCCCCTTATTGCACTACTATCCTTTTCCCCCGAAAGGCGAGCTTGCATCATCCTAGTGATGTCTTCTATCACCACTAGTGAAGACGACTCCATGCTATGTATTCAAATACTCCCGAGCTCCCCCTAGCTCAATGCTCCCCTATGGTGTCTTAAACCCCTTGTTTATTTACCTTAGTATCTAGCGGATCCATGGATCAAATTCTTACAAAGGCTTTTCCTACATCAAGGGTTAGCTTCGTGCAGCATAATATATAACAGTATAGGAGCAACATTATAGGGATAGAATACACATAGCAAGACATGCATGGGTTAAACTATGTTAACACGTAAGTGTCACAACCCGACCGAAAACCTAAGGTGTAATTGTTCACACAATCACACTAATCAAGAACGAGATTCGTTCATTGACTGACGCACTAAATGACTTATTCCAAGTTGTCATTGGGAAGGAAAGTTCTAACAAACCTTTTGAACAACATAATCATCTACCTAAGATGATTGATGTTAAGGATAGTTTGTTGATAAGACATACTCTAAATGATTACTATTATGACAAGTCGTGCCATAAAGTAGACTCGATAGAGGTTATACCTAAATGATTCCATAAGGTGGGAGAGTGTTGGTTGTGGTGACAACAAGGACAACTTGGGTTATGTGGTTGTAGGGGATAAATAATGGGATGACCCATTAGTGGTTGTGGTGATGGTGATAGTGATAAGGATGATGTGTTGGTGCCAAGTCCAAAGAGGTTTGATGGTGATAGGGTTAGTGTGATAGCTAAGGATTGTGGTGGACTTGGTGGAGGTAAGGGTGTAGGAATCCTAAAGGTGGAGGATGATGATGATGTGGTTGGAGATGTTGGTTTTGCCTTTTGAGGAAAGGTGGGAAAGGATGGTTTAGGTTAATATATCGTTTGCACTGACAATGAGATGCATGATATATTTCAAAAGAGAAAAAGAAAAGGTGTATGTGATTCTAACAGGATTGTTGGTGGATATCTCTAACGGGGTTAAGGTAACGAGGTTCTAGGTTTCTAGGTTGGATGATCCTAGTTGTGTGTTAGAGATAATTTGGTGCATGAAGGGTTTCATGTGTTTGTGAGGGTTGAAGGTTGTTGAACTAACTATCACTTATCCAAAGTGAGGAGTAGTTGTAAGGTTTGAGTGTGATGAGTTGAAGGTTATAAGGTTTGAGTGTGATGATCTATGGGTTGAAGGTTCTTAGACTAACTATCACTGTCAAGAGTGAAGTGTAGCTAAAAGGTTTGAATGGGATTGAGTTGTGGGATTCGAACTAAAGTTGGTGTTAGAGTCCTATGGTGTAGTGAGGGAATCCTAGGGTGTATGTGAGTTTGCAAAATTTTGCAGGTTTGAGGTTAGGAATGCAGGGATCTAAAGGAAACAGTGAAAATTCGTCAAACATAGGTACGGTACCACTAAATACCACACGGTACCGTTAAATTTAACGGTACCGTGGCCTATTTAACGGTACCGTGACCTGGAAGTCACGAATTTTCCTGTGCAGCCTAGTTCTGGGCAGCTAAAGGGAAGTTTCCTAGGGAATAAGAACCACATTAATGTGTTCTTGAGAGTGTTTAGTGAAAGGCTATATGAGTGTGTTTTCGCTCCCCCTTAATCTATGACCATCTAGACAAGATGCAAAAGATAAAGAGGAAAACAAACGTTGACGGAAGCGATGAGCTTAGTAACGTCATGACAAGTGGTGGATAGCATACGATAAACTTCACCCTTGAAGTCACGTAGCTCTTCTCAATCATTTTGAATATTTCATAGAATATTTATGATGAGGCATGCGATTACTAGGAGATATCCTAAGGGTTAAGAAGATAAAATCTTCAGGGTTGTGAGGTTTGTGACAAGGTTCTAGTGGGGTTATCTCAACTTATCCTAGCGGTTTTTCGCTTGAGGTGTGTGGAAGGTGAGTGGGATGCGGAAGCATTGGTAGTGTTTAGTACCATGCGGAAGTGGGAGGGAAAAAGGCTAAGGAATCAGATGATAGATACAATCTATTCTGATAGGAGACGGTTTTAGGTTCAAGACTACATCGAGTGGGTTTTGATGGTGTTAGTGAGAATTGAAAGCAAGATTTTTGACAAAGAAAATTCACATATGTTGTGATTTTTCTGGACTTTAGATTAAAAGAATTTATACCGAATAAATTCTTTTATGAATGACTCCAACGGGATTCGATGAACGTTCATCGAGAATGAGAAATGACATTTAATCGCATTTTGCAAATTAAATATACTTTAAATATTTCGGATGAAATATTTAAGTTGTCATTGGAATTTAAGATGATTTCACGAATAAATCTTCGCTGATTATTTTTCGACATGAGGAGAGAATTTATACCTAATAAATTCTTTGACCGGTACTGGACGAGAAGAAATGACTTTTATATTTCCGAGGAAATACATAGGTAGTCATTAGAGCGTTGTGAAAGATGACTTAATATTTCCAGTGAAATATTTAAAAAGTCATCAGACGAGACACAGGATATGACTTGACATTTCCAGTGAAATATCTAAAAGTCAAGACACGAAATAGAATAGATGATCTCAATATTTCCAGTGAAATATTCAAGAGATCATGCAAGGAACGTGAGGGATGACTTAATATTTCTAGTGAAATATTTAGATAGTCATGAGAGGGATTTAAAGAATGACTCAATATTTCTAGTGAAATATTTAAAGAGTCATGAGACGAGACGCACGAGATGACTACAATATTTCCAGTGAAATATTCAAGTAATCATAAGAGGGGTACGAGAGATGACTTTAATATTTCCAGTGAAATATTTAAATAGTCATAAGTTTTATGGAAAATGTTCCATCATTCCTAGACCTAGACGGAGATGGTAAGGAGATTCTCGGTTGAAAGGTTGGGTTGATTTAAGGATTTCTATGTGCTTCGCACGTGAGAGTTTCATGGGGTTTTAAAGGATGTAAAGCTAGGCCTATGGTGCTGATTTGCAGCAGGGTTTGGGATCTTAAGACGTGTATATTCACACGAGGATGAAAGGAACTACTAATTACTTATATAGTAACTCGTGAGTCCTTTGGATGAGCGTTTTAACATATGTTGTTAAAAGGCTTGAGTATGATGTTTCGGATATGACATTTAACAATTGCGATCGCAAGTTAAACTTACTTGAATATTTCGGATGAAATATTTAAGTTGTCAACCCTACTCCGAGTTCTACTAGGTTTGTTCCTAACCTTCCCATGACAAAAAGGTGTATTACTTGGAAGAAGGCGAAGTGATGATTGGGGAATTAGGGTAACTTTGCGACTACTTTGACTTATGGGTTTTGACACTAGTGTATGGCTCTATGACTTCTAAGGGTTCATAGTGATGGGCATACCTAATTCCTAATGTGTCAAAAGAACATAGTGTGGGTGCAAACTTTACAAGTAAATCAAGTAAAATGCACATAAGGAATAAATGCAAACATCATGCAAAACATGATAATCATTTAGCATTTAAGATCATGAAGACATTTAATCATGTCTTATGAGAACATGTTATCATTTTGAAACATGTATGTGGGATGCAAGCAATCTAGGTTTGCTAAGGCAGATCCTAATTACTACTTGTTCAAGATGACATCCTAATGGGAGATATAGTTCAACGATGCAAACTATCTCTAGTCAAATGTAGGAATAAAATTTTTTCAAGTTAGAGAATGAGTATGAGACAATCACTAGTGGTGCTCAATTAAGGCTGAACACGACCATTTTTACGGGTTATACCACAAACCCAACTTCTCTCCTAGAAGCAATTCAACCGTTAGGTCAAATTGAATTTCTAGTGCGATAGGTTCTCCAGTAGTCATTCTCATATTAGAAAATTTCAAATTCCTATATTTGCCTATTGAAGTGTAGCAAAGATGATATTAGCTTATTTCGCTAATACATGACCTAATATGACTCAACTAACCATACTTTGAAGGCCGATTAAGAGAATGACATGTCTTACACAACTCCTAACAAAGGCAAGCGAAATATTTTAATTTCGTGTTTGAGATTTAGAGGTTATTTGATGGAGATGGTGTATTTTATGATCTCTTGGACAACATCTTTGTTTGTTGAGTTGTTACATGTTATTTTAACATGATTTGGTTTCCTAGAAACAAGAGACACTCTAATGTGATACAATGTAGAATCTACTACATCGTGTGTGTTTCAAGAATGCTCCTTTGCATATCTTGAGTGAGAATCTAGTAAAGATTACTTACCTCAATAGATCTTGTGAGCATTTTATTTAAAATGAGACATACTGTTTATTTCAACAAGTATGCTTTTCTAAGAGGAAACTTATCACTCTTATGAATGCTTTGTGAAACAAGTATTTTAGTGTATGACTAATTTTACTTGTTTATGCAATGACACATGACGTATTAGGTTATTATTCAACTCTAATATCCTATATTTGTTAACAGGATGCAATGTATTCTCTTGTAACATAACCATTCATGTCACAAAGAAAATAAGATGCATGGGATATAGTTATCCTTTGTCAATCTTTTGATAAGAGAAATACATGTGATATTCTCAAAGATTGATGACTTACATAATATTTAATAACATATTATGTGTGACACTTTTACTAGACATGTGACATTGAGTGTTGAGTCGTTCATGAGCAAAGTTTACATATGTTGTTTGTTTGCTCTTGTTTGGTTTTTCGGAAATGACACATTTACTAATTGCATTGCAATGTAAATTACTTGTATATTTCGGATGAAACATCCAAGTTGTCACTCCTACTTAGTTGTGTATTTTATGCATCTTTTAAACATATTAGTTTAATGTTTGGAACACAACTATTGGACAACAAGACTCAATATGGCATCTTCAACACAAGTATGAGTTATGATCCGATGCATATTATTTTCGTCTTGAGAGGACGTCATTATTTTCATAACAATCGAGTGTGATTGAGTATGTAGATTCAAGATAATATGTTTCATCATGTTTTGATGTTATCTTGAAGCTAAACAAATAATGACTCCAATTTCATGTCCACACTCGAAAACTTGTCAATTAGATTCGATGATGATATCAATCATAATTTGAATAATGAATTGATATGTACTCGAAATCTTTCTTGACCCTCACAATCACTCCCTTTTTTAAAAAGAGAATAAAAATTTAAGGAGTGTGTTCCATTTATTTTAACAGTAGTTGTATGTGTGAGGTTAATGACAAACTAAGTTACTACTTTGATATTGTCATTTATTTTTATTTGAGAAAAACTATTTATATTATTATGTATAATACTCTTAGTTTTTCGACACCTAATTAGTATAAAAATAATTATCTTAACCATTTTTATACCACATACGTAAAATACTAAATGTTTAAAACATTTTGTATGTGTGTTAAATCAATGCAAGTTTAATACATTTTCTTTTACTTAAATATTAATGTATTAAAATGACCTTTTATCTTGTTTAGACAACCCATGGTCAAACAAGACAAAATGATGTGATGTTTTAAGGATCATGTTACGGATTTTATGAAAGTGTTAAGTGTTTTGGGGTGATATACTTTTTACACTTAAACCTTTGGAAAAATAATTGTGTAAGACAATATCTTTCGACACACATGATCTACCAACTTAGTTTCTATTCCTAAGAAAGTTACTAAACCATTTTAAGAACTTGCAACAAATGCAAGACAAATGGTTGATGCCTATATGCAATGCAAACTAATTACTTAATATAGTGCAAGTGATTTAGCATGAGCCTTATAAATGCATAAACCGAAAAACTATAATAAGCAAATAGCAATTTAACACACAAAAATACTTATCTTCATTTTGTGTATTAGGTATAACAATGTATACTAAGCTTGATTTTATTTGACAATGAATTGGTTTCCTCCCCATTTCAAATATTTTTGCTGAGCACTTTGAAAACATGTCAAGGTTTAAAAGTTGAATCGCCCTTTTTCAATTTGACCAAAAATTTACGCAAACTACATGACCAGAAGACCTTTAGTTGAAAATCAAGGACTTTAACATACTTTCATTTAGAACTAATTCATAAAAATGTTTCTCAAATGAAAGTAGACTCAACATCGTTCAAAATGATGGGCGACACGACTCGTACAGACTCATGGTTGATTTTATATGGATTTTTGAAAATGAACCAAAAATGAAAAACAGACAATCAGATGCACGGCACCGTTAAATGACCCACGGTACCATTAAATATAACAGTACCGTACAATGTTTAGTGGTACCGTGGTCTGTTTTCTGATTCAGAACTGCATGACTTGATGACTCGTTCTGAAAACATGACCGGACACTTAAAGACACTGTTCTTTTAGTGGTTTAAGAAAACCTTCAAGCTAGTATGACAAAGTATACTTAACAACAAAACTTGTAAGTATTAAGCAACTAAATACTTTTCATATTCTTATCACCTTCATGGGTAATTTGATACATGGATCGTACTCAATTTTGAAAACCATTTGTTTTAAAAATTTGAGCGACGTGGCTCTGGTACTAATTGTGGAAACCGTAGAGGGGGGGAGGGTGAATACGTTTCCATTTAAAAACTTAAAACTTTTGTATCAAACACCCGATCAAGTGTGACGTAATATGAAAAGTGTCAATTATGATTATATAGCAACTAAAGATGAATATAGTAAACTACAACATATGCACACTCAAACCATGGCACATACATAATCAATCATAACATAAGCAACTAGCCACACAAACATATATGCAATGCAAATATAAATATAAAGCGATAACAAATGAAATGAAAGTAAAGAGATAAGTAAGAAGGCGCAAACCGGACACGGTGATTTATAGTGGTTCGGTCACGAAGCTCCTCTTCGCCCTACTCCACTCCCCGAGTACCCAACTCGAGAGTTACTTCACTAATCAACAAACTCCCTTCAGGCGGAGAAAACCGTACACGTCGCTTAACTTGTTTTCCGACACTAAGCTAGATATCAAGTGCTAATCTTAGCTAACACCAATCTACCACGATCTACCCGATCTACACCTTACACGTCGCTTATCCTATTTCCGACACTAAGCTAGATGTCGAGTGCTAATCTTAGCTAGCACCAATCTACCACGATCTACCCGATCTACACCTTGATCCACATGATCAATCACACAAGCCCAATGGCTTCAAGAGATCTTCACTATCTCTTAAGATCACAATGATCTTGATTCACTCTCTCTCACAAAAGAAAAATAATCTTGATGTATGCTATGATACAATCAAGAGTGTAACAAATGTTACAAGACCTAACAACTCCAACTCTTGTATCTTCTTGGATACCTTGAGTTCTTCTCTTGCAAATGAAGAGGAATGACAACACTTTGTATCTACTTGGATACCTTGTGTTCTTCTCTTGCTAATCAAGAGGAATGACAACACTTTGTATCAACTTTGATACTTTGTGTTCTTCTCTTGCTAATCAAGAGGGATGACAACACTTTGTATCTACTTGGATACTTTGTGTTCTTCTCTTGCTAAACAAGAGGAATGAAGAGGATCACTTGAATGGATGATTGGATCACTCTTAAACAACCTAAGACTCTCCAAATGATCAAGGAAAGTGTTTTAAGTGAGGTGGACTATACCAGAGAAAAACTCACTGGAAAATCAAGTTGGAAGTGTGGAATGGTCCACTATTTATAGGCAAAAGAAAATCTGACCGTTACAGACCCACGGCTCCACTAAATACCCGACGGCTCCGTTAAATTTAATGGAGCCGTACCTATTTAATGGTGCCGTAGACGCTCCTTCGTTTGTCTTTAGTGGGGAAGGTTTATTTGGGGAAGTTGGAGCTGTTTTGGGGGGAAAAATGACTGTTGGGAGTTTTCAAATTTATTTTTCAAAATAAAACATTTCTTTTTAATTCAAAAATAATTTGTAAAATATATTTTTGAAAAAATGTTTTGTCACATTAAAAATGTGAAGTTTAGAAAAATAAAATCCTTTGATCATTTGTCAAGTAGTAGATTTGTTTGTCCATACCTTGAGTGATTTATGTCGGGATGGAAATCTACGACTTCGTTGAAGCATACTTGAGACGTCGGGAGGTGTTGATGTAAATATGCATTGATGATTTGTGTTTACAAGTAACTTGCACATTTTACGTTATGTATTACAAGTTACATGTTTGTCATTATTAAAACCGAAGAAACCGTTTAGTTTAAATATCTTAATATTTGCACTAACATAAGGAACATGAGAAAAATGCTAAATGAATTTTTGGAGGATTGAATGAATTATTTAGATTTTATACCTTTCGGATGTGATTTGCGACAAAGAAAATACACCAAGATCGAACCAGGCCAAACACGAACCAAACCTTATTTTTATTAGCTTCCTTTAATGCCAAAGAACAACAGAAAGTTATCCCTAGGGTTTCAGAATTTCGGATGAGACAAGGAGGAATTTGTGTGTGTTTTTAGTGTTTCGAATGGAAGGAAAATATGGGATAAATGGGAAATAAATCATATGAGCCGAGAGATGAGGGGGGGGTGCTTAAGGATCGGCCCAAATCAAGATCAAATCAGAATTTTATGATTGATTAGATTTTTCCGTATTTATCTTGATATTATCCTAATTTAAATACTTTTAAATCAAATAATTAATTAAATAAATACAATAAGTATAATTCGGTATATATAACTTTTTATTTTGTCACATTAATTTTTGTATTAATTAAAAATATTAAATGAACGTCTTAAAATTATTTTATGTCATATATGGTTCATTACTAGAAGTTTAGAATTTATTTGTCACTTTATACATGATTAAATTAAATAATTAAAGTAGTAGGGGTATTTTGGTCTTTTACATGTTATCTGAATTTCAGGTAATACAACTTCTTCCCCACTAACAAAAAAATTTCATCCTCGAAATTTGCAGAAAGCAGAAAGAAAAGAGAGCAGAACACAAAACAAGACATACCAGATTAAAACGAGAATTGCGGATAACTAGCTCGTTTCGATTCCTCGGTTTCCTAGGTAGCCTCACGCTCTGGGTGGTTCTTCCAAAGAATCTTTGAACGGAATGACTTTATTTCTCATGACTTGTTCCTGACGATCCAGAACCGCTTCCGGCTCTTCAGACAAAGACATATCAGGCCGGATCTGATCAAGCGGATAAGATACAACATGCAACGGATGATAATTGTATTCCCTCAGAAGAGATACATGGAAAACATTATGCACATGAGATAGCTGAGGAGGTAAATCCAGACGATAAGAAACCTCCCCAATACGCTCCAGAATTTCAAACGGTCCAATAAATCGAGGACTCAACTTGCCCTTGATTCCAAAACGCTTGACCCCACGGAAAGGAGATACTTTCAGAAATACGCGGTCACCAACATTAAACTCCAGGTCATGACAGTGCTTGTCAGCATAGCTCTTCTGACGAGCACGAGCCTCCTTTAATTTTTCCCTAGCAACTGCCACCTTTTCATTGGTAATCTCAACCAACTCAGGTCCCTCAATCAGACGTTCACCTACTTCATTCCAACAAACAGGAGCCCTACATTTCCTGCCATACAACATCTCGAAGGGAGCCATTCGGATACTCGCGTGCCAACTGTTATTATACGCAAACTCCACTAGACACAAATACTCATCCCAACTACCGGTCCATTCCAAAGCACAAGATCGTAACATGTCTTCCAAAGTCTGAATGGTCCTCTCCGACTGACCATCAGTTTGGGGATGAAATGCAGTACTAAACTTAAGGTGAGCGCCCCAAGCTTTATGAAGTCCCTTCCAGAAACGCGAAGTGAAACGAGGATCACGATCAGAAACAATAGATGAAGGCATACCATGCAATCTAACAATCTCCTGCTGAAAAATCTCCACCAACCTACTAACACTATAACTCATACGGATAGGTAAGAAATGAGCAGATTTAGTTAGCCGATCAATGACCACCCAAATCGCATCATGTCTTTTACGAGTCAAAGGCAAACCAGAAACGAAATCCATGGAAATCTCATCCCATTTCCATGCAGGAATCTCCAAAGGCTGTAACAGACCACTAGCTCGCTGATGCTCAATCTTAACTTGCTAGCAGGTCATACATCTAGCAACAAATAACGCCACATCTTGCTTCATACCGTTCCACCAGAAATGCTGCTTAAGATCCCGATACATCTTGGTAGAACCAGGATGAATAGAGAAAGGAGAACTGTGAGCCTCAGTCAACACAGCCTCACGCAAGTCAGAATCATTAGGCACGCATAAACGATCCTCATACCAGACAACCCCATCATCATCAACTCTAAACTCAGTTTGCTTACCCTCTTCAATATTTTGAACAATAGCCCAAAGCTCACCATCATCTTTCTAAGCCTCTTTAATACGCAACATCATATTCGACTCAATTTTCAGACTAGCCCAGTAACCAATATCACGCCGAACACACAACTCGACATCCAAACGCTCCAAGTCCCTGAGAACACGCGGATCAATCTCCAAACTAGCAATCATTCCAGATTTCCGACTAAGTGCATCAACAACCACATTAGCCTTACCTGGATGATACTGGATGTTCGTGTCATAATCCTTCAGAAGTTCTAACCATCTCCTCTGCCTCATATTAAGCTCTTTCTGAGTAAAGATGTATTTGAGACTCTTGTGATCGGTGAAGATATCACACGATTCGCCATACAAGTAATGTCTCCAGATTTTTAATGCAAAAACAACCGCTGCTAACTCCAGATCATGAGTTGGATAATTTTCTTCATAGGGTTTCAATTGCCGAGAAGCATAGGCAATCACCTTGCCGTGTTGCATAAGCACACAGCCCAAACCCTTCTTAGAAGCATCACTATAGATTTGGAAACCTCCAGAACCCGATGGTAAGGTCAGAATAGGTGCAGACACCAATCGCCTTTTCAACTCTTCAAAACTCTGCTCACGCTCATCAGTCCATACAAACTTTTCACCCTTCCGCATCAACTGAGTCAAAGGCAAAGCTAACTTAGAAAATCCTTCAACAAAACGCCTGTAGTAGCCAGCTAATCCCAAAAAACTCCTGACTTCAGTCACAGTGGTAGGTCTCGGCCATTTTGTGATAGCCTCGACCTTAGATGGATCCATGGTGATACCATCTGCAGACACAATGTGACCAAGGAAAGCTACTTGGTTCAGCCAGAACTCACACTTAGAAAATTTCGCGAATAATTTTTGCTGCCTCAGAATACCCAGAACAATACGCAAGTGTTGTTCGTGCTCCTCAGACGATTTAGAATAGACCAGAATATCATCAATGAAAACAATGACGAACTTATCAAGAAATTCATGATAGACCCGGTTCATCAAATCCATAAACACAGCAGGAGCATTTGTTAAGCCAAAAGGCATAACCAGAAACTCATAGTGTCCATAGCGGGTACGGAAAGCAGTCTTAGAGACATCCTGCTCTTTAACTCATAATTGGTGATAACCAGATCGCAAGTCGATTTTAGAGAAAACTTTATCTCCTTGCAGCTTGTAACACCCCAACCCGGCAAGGGTAGAAGTATCACACAAATGGCTCCATATCAGATCAAACAAAGCATACAATCAATAGTAATACAATGGTTCTCAAAGGTTACAAATGAAATCTTGCAATACAAAGGGTTACAAAGGAAAAATAAAAGCTGCCTATCAAATCCATAAGTACATCTCTTCTAATGGCTTCTACTCAAAGTCTTCTAGGTCCAAAGTCTCTTCACTCTTACCCAGCTTCCAACTAAAACCTGCCGCGGGAAAAGAAACGCGGCTGAGCTACTAGAGCTCAGTGAACAGATATAACGTAACAAGCAGTAGTATAATGTATAATTCACATGAGTAAAAGAATGTGGAAGCATGAATACATGGTATCAAGATGAAAGGTAAGAGTACATGGTATCATAAGGGAAGGTAAAAGGGTACATGGTAAAGGAATTCAGAAATCCACTACGAGCCTATAACATAACATGAATCATAATCATAATCATAATCGTAAACATGCAGAGGGGAGACCTCTTAGTATCCTGTGAATATGAGGGGTGTCCTCAATCATGGGTATCCTGTAAATATGAGGGGTGTCCTCAATCATGGGTTGGAGTAGCTAGCTCCCGGAGTGTGAAAGACGTGTATCGCACACACCATCAGTCACCATGAATAACATAACATAACATGAACATGAACAAATCTAGGATGCATCCATACGCCCCCGGTGGCCATAATCTGCCTCTACATAAACATGAATCATAAACATAAACGTGCAGGGACGGGACAGGTCATCACTCTCCTGCCCTAGAGTCATGCCATCGGTGCATCGACTGACATGGACATGAAACCCTCATGCCTAGTGAGTGGCTCGTAGTATCAAACTGAGGGTCAAGGTCAAGTATCGTGAATCATGTATTTAGTTTACTTGCATAAGTCAATGTCTTGTTTCATAAGTTCATAATCATAGGTTCATAATCATGGTTCATAAGCAAGGTTCATAAGCAAAGGTTCATAAGCAAAGGTTCATAAGCAAAGGTTCATGGTCAATGGTTCATAATTAAAGGTTCATGAATGAAAGGTTCATAATCATAAAAGGTCCAATATCATGATGGTTCAAAAGATCGGAGTTCATGAATGAAGGGAACATAGCAATGGTATAGGGAACCCTAATACGAATCATAATCAGAGAATGAAGGCCTCTTATCAAAGAAGCAGAATATCTGTACCTTAATTGCCAACGAAACACAACATAAGGATAAGAAATCACTCCTCCTTCACCCGATCTACAAATATGCATAAGTTGTCTTATAAGTTTCATATCATCGAAAGGTTTCATGTTTGTTCTCATTTCATATTAGATAACCTTAAGTTATATCATTCTCATATGCCAATTCAAAGTATTACCAAATGATCATATTCATAGTTCAAGATTCATAATGTCTTTTACTAAATTTAGGGTTTTATGTAATTATCACAACTTTAGGGATTAATATGTAATTCTCATAAGTTAGGGTGAAAAATGTAATTACCATGAAGTTACGGTGTTCACAAGTTAGGTCCCTTAGTTTTAAAATAATGACGGTTTAAACCCTTACGTTTACAAAACAAACACAAAACACCTTTTCATTACCTTTTTAACCTTTTATAACTTCACACAGTTTTATATACGAAATTGTTAGGTTTTTAATAAATTGAAAATCATACAAGAACTCAGTAATAAAATTCCCAAAAATTCCCAGAGATGCTCAAATGTCTTAAGTATTTTACCAAATTTTTCCAGATTTTATTAAGTAGCATAACTATGGATTAAAATTCACCTCAACCAACTCGTCCAGATTTCTGACTGATTTTACTATACGAAAAGTTATTAGTAGAAACCTTTTAAGAAAAATTCACAAAAATCTACAAAAATTCCAGGAAGTAATAGACATCTTATATATTACCCAGTGCAAAGGAAACCTTCTAACTCAGCACGATTTGAAAATTAAAAATCAAAAACCCGGACTGATTTTCCAGACTTTATTAATACGACCAGACATCCAATATTCCAAAAATCAAAAAGTAACCTTCCAGGCCTCTAAAAATTACAAACTAAATTTCTCCAGGTAGATATTTCAATGAACTTAATTTTAGGCTTTTAAAACACTCAAAAACTCGATTCCATCATTTAGTTACAGCCGTTTAAAGTCGAACAAAATTTCAACTCAGAATCAGTCATCACAGCAACCTATCCATTTTAGGGTTTTTGCCATTCAAATCATTAGTTCTTGGCACCAATCGATTATGGGTGAGTTCAAAACATATTTAGGTCGGTCTATAACATATTTAACATGATCACAACGAATTATTTCAACACAAAACTTCAACCAATTCTTTCATACGAATTTTAGGGTTTTTGTTAGTTTATGATTTTATGTGATTTCATGTGTGGTTAATTCGACTAGAATCAAAAGAAAAACAAGAAACAATGATCGAATATATTAGGTAATACAATACCCTCGTAGACCACGAATAACACGAACACGACGAGGATCAAAACACCACACAAACTCCTTCTTCTTCCTTCTTTTCTGGTTCGAAAAACAGCAGCAGAACAAGAGTAAAATACATGTTTTTGATTAGTTTTTGATTCACAAATTCGTATGGGTCAAGATTAGGTTGCGTTACATGATTACCTTAATTATTTTGAGCAAGAACACGCCTTCCTTTGGTGGTTTTTGGATCGACACAGCAGCCAAAAGGGAAGAGGACCGAAGTTTTTTTTTTTGTAGAGAGTTTTAGGGTTTGTTTCTTGTTTTGTGAAGATCGGTCCTAAGGAAAAATGAAGGCCGAATATTTTTGTTTAGTGTATTTTAGGGAAAAGATCAATCACATTATGGGCTTAACAAAATTTCACCAATCATGAACTTGGACTCAATTGTGGTCAAGGAGGGGGCGGCATACAAGGTATGTTCTTTTCTTTCTTTTTTTTTTTTTTTTTTTTTTTTTTTTGCACAACATTTGTATAATGTAAAGTTTTTTTTATTAAATTGGAACTTAGTTTAAGTGTACTTAACATTACTTGTATAGTTTTTATATGTTCTCAAAATTTTAAATTCGAGGGTATTTTTGTCATTCCGGATTATATTAGTTTCGGGGTTTTACAACTCTTCCCCTCTTAAAAAGGAATTTTCGTCCTCGAAAATTGAAATGCGAAGTCGAAATGAAAATGCGAAATCGAAAGCAATATCGAAATGAATACGTATCAAGTCAAAAAGAAAAATTCGGATAACTGGATCGTATCGATTCTTCGGTCTCCCAAGTAGCCTCGCTCTCAGGATGGTTCTTCCAAAGAATCTTTACGAACGGAATGGTTTTAGTTCTCATGACTCTTTCCTGATGCTCTAAAACAGCCTCAGGTTCTTTACTATACGAAAGATTTTCCCGAATCCAATCGAATGGGCAAAACACAACATGAGGCGGATACTACTCATACTCACGAAGAAGTGATACATGGAATACATTGCATACGAAGAATAAATGGGGAGGTAACGCCAAGCAATGAGATACTTCGCCAACCTGATCAAAATCATAGAAAAGCCCTAGGCTTCCATAATTTACAACGAATTCGTTCCAAGGAATACGAAACAACATTGCAGCGGATAACGACTTAAATCTCACACGGAGATACATGAAACATTCATGCCTGAAAGCAATACGAAGGTAGTACTAAAGAGTAAAATCTCATCAATTCAGTCCAGATTCTTAACGAAAAGGGAACTAGTGCACCATTATAGAGGAACTCATCAATTCCACGCAGATACTGATCGAACTAAGGAACGTACCATCGGTCAACGAAGCGCGTGACGAATCATCAAATGTATCAAATCGTATATCAAAGACAGCGGATCAATCATATAGGTAGAATGAATCTAAAGTCTCACTAAACGCGGATGATCTCAAACAGATATCAGAAATTCTAAGGCTTCTAAGGCACTTCTCGAAATATCCTATGCCCACAAAGAGTGCACGTTATATGATGTAAGTATTATCACGCTGGCCAGACGTCATAATACTTGCATCATATAAATATGCCCTCACGATGGTCATACTTTATCTCAAGTCGTGATTAACATAACTTATCTAAATCCACCTAGTCCACCTACCGTCTCAGAGGTCACTAAAATCAAACATCATAACTAAGAGAACGAAATTACTCGAAGAGTAACGGAAATCCGAAAATGTCCATCAGAATTCAGGTACGTCGTTAATAGCGTCAATACTTCATAACTTACCGAAATCAACTCAGCCAATATCAGTGGTTACTTCAACATCCGTCCTTTCTGAAACATAAATCACAAAGTCCCTTCCATAATTCGTCAAAATTCCACATAACTCGTTACTCAACAAATGCAGAGTGACATAGGACGAAATTACTAACAGAGAAACCCAAATTATTCAAAGGACTTCATTATCAGGTAACGGAATTTAAGTAGGTTGAGGGAAAAACAAATTACGTCATCGATAGCTTCATCATTCACAGAATCACCTCGTCTAAACGCAAATGTCCACTTCAAAATTCGTCAATTCAAATACTAAATTTCAAAATTTCTTTCAAGTTGGAGTGGTTCATCTATGTTTGTCCATCTTATCCCATGGTGAAAAGGAATTACAAACTTGAGTCTGATTCCTCAAGCCTTCAGCAACTCTTCTTGATATGGTGATTTCGTAGCGGCAGCCTCTGACACGATCATCGTGCAACCCTCCATCCGCAAGTCTGCTTCTGCTCTCAATTCATCTTAGTACAACTAAAATGAATAGAGAAGCAAGACTGCGCATCTTCGACAGGTCTTCCAGCATAGCTCCGGGTATGTGTTGAACGATTCGCCTCATACGATCTGGTTGTCTTGATGCCCGAGTTGCAATCTTCACGTGTTGCATGATGTGTAGTCGAGTACTATCCAGTTCCTCTCTTCTTCCTAGGTGCTTCTTCTAAGGTATACTTGTCGCAACCATCTTCTACTATTCTCCCACCAGGTTTCTAACGCTGATAATTGTCTTCGATCTTGATCCTTTCTGTGTGAAACTCTGTCTTCACATTATATAGGGTAGTGTTGCCTACTAAGAGCTCTGAACGTCAACCGAATTTCTCTTCTAGAACAAAGGCTCATCCTGCCAATAATCTCTATGTTCTTCTTTCATTCTCTGAACATAACACAATGTCATACTATGACAATTTGTCCAAAACACACGAAGACATGATCATTTTTGCCAATACTATTGGCATCACTCAAACTCATAAGGTTATAACGAGCGCGAGGACCGTCTCTGAAATCGGTTAGGGGAAAAACTTTCACATACACCTCATGTCGCCTTCCTTCTTCTTCAAAGTAAGACTGAACTACTTCACAAAGGTTACTCTCGGTTAGTTAACCCCCTTCTTAGAAGTTCTTGTGGTTGCTGCTTCAGCCCTTCAAATTTAGCACGATGTAACGAGATACGAAGTTTCAAAAGAAAGACCAAATCAATCATTGATGTGCAAAAACGGATAACGATTACTGATAGTGGTACGGTTAGGTGCACAATAGTCGATACGTCGTCACATACTTCATCTTCATAGACCAACAAGAGTACTTCAAGAGAATCACTGAGGTGAGCAAAATTCATATTACACCTGAAATACCGGAAAATCTTCGTACAACGGAATATTTCTAATGGCGGAACTTTCCAAGGGTGAATAGTAATGGTTGTCAGGAAAATTGATAATCATATGAGTTCAGGGTTGGTGCTTCCATAGTGGCAAAACTTTAGCAGATTCAGGTGTAGAGATTCATCATAACGAAATAGGGTAAGATAAATTGTTAAGATCACATTTCAGATACGGTAGTCTATGGTAGCTTTACAAATAGTCATCCAGTCCATACATAAGAGACCACACAATAAGACATGTCAAGATCAAAAGATTCATAGAACGAATACAGTCATCGAATCAGACGGATAGTTCATATATCGAAATCCAACACATGTTTCAATAAAAGTGTTGAGATGGATAAACGAATGATTCAAGTGTGGGGATTTGTTCAGCTTCTTAGCATAAGCAGTAAGTAGGATGTGTATTATCAGCAATACGAACATCGTATATTTGTCAAAAGTGAGATGTACAAAATATCCGTTATTAACATCATCATGCTCAGTTAACAAATCCATACAGAGGTAACATAGCATCATATCCTTCCAAAGGAAATTGTTGGCAGAACAAGATTCGTCATTCAAATGAAAGGAACATAACTTCCTATATCCATGGTTAATAATTACCAGAATTCTCATAGGAGTAGTAACGGATTTATGCAAAGTTAAGTAGTATCGGACGATACATTCACATTCAGCATAAGCAATGAATTCACAAAATGTGTCGAACACATTATGGTTGAATGGCTTACGACATGGTCGGAAAGGTGTTAAACAGCTTATCAACAAATCGGAGGTGGATGTCAAAATCTGAAAATGAAACTTACATGGTGTAAGGTATCCAGGTGGGTTTTTCGAGGTATTTCAAACTTACTTGGTTACTAAGCTTAAGTTGCAAAACTTCTAACTCCTGAAAAGTTTCTGATGAGGTTTAACTAAGGGCAGAGGCACGAATCAGAGTGATGCGGAAGCAAATGATACTCACATATATGTCTTAGTCTACCCATTCCTCACTGGTCAAATTTAGGTTCCTATAGGGAGATCCTAAATCAAATCTTACAGGTTATCTTATGAGCGCTTACAGGGAAACTTAGTGGTCCTACTTACACAGGCCAAGGGTAAGTGTATTACGAATCGCAGCCTGTCGCTCTGATACCATAATTGTAACACCCCAACCCGGCAAGGGTAGAAGTATCACACAAATGGCTCCATATCAGATCAAACAAAGCATACAATCAATAGTAATACAATGGTTCTCAAAGGTTACAAATGAAATCTTGCAATACAAAGGGTTACAAAGGAAAAATAAAAGCTGCCTATCAAATCCATAAGTACATCTCTTCTAATGGCTTCTACTCAAAGTCTTCTAGGTCCAAAGCCTCTTCACTCTTACCCAGCTTCCAACTAAAACCTGCCGCGGAAAAAGAAACGCGGCTGAGCTACTAGAGCTCAGTGAACAGATATAACGTAACAAGCAGTAGTATAATGTATAATTCACATGAGTAAAAGAATGTGGAAGCATGAATACATGGTATCAAGATGAAAGGTAAGAGTACATGGTATCATAAGGGAAGGTAAAAGGGTACATGGTAAAGGAATTCAGAAATCCACTACGAGCCCATAACATAACATGAATCATAATCATAATCATAATCGTAAACATGCAGAGGGGAGACCTCTTAGTATCCTGTGAATATGAGGGGTGTCCTCAATCATGGGTATCCTGTAAATATGAGGGGTGTCCTCAATCATGGGTTGGAGTAGCTAGCTCCCGGAGTGTGAAAGACGTGTATCGCACACACCATCAGTCACCATGAATAACATAACATAACATGAACATGAACAAATCTAGGATGCATCCATACGCCCCCGGTGGCCATAATCTGCCTCTACATAAACATGAATCATAAACATAAACGTGCAGGGACGGGACAGGTCATCACTCTCCTGCCCTAGAGTCATGCCATCGGTGCATCGACTGACATGGACATGAAACCCTCATGCCTAGTGAGTGGCTCGTAGTATCAAACTGAGGGTCAAGGTCAAGTATCGTGAATCATGTATTTAGTTTACTTGCATAAGTCAATGTCTTGTTTCATAAGTTCATAATCATAGGTTCATAATCATGGTTCATAAGCAAGGTTCATAAGCAAAGGTTCATAAGCAAAGGTTCATAAGCAAAGGTTCATGGTCAATGGTTCATAATTAAAGGTTCATGAATGAAAGGTTCATAAGCATAAAAGGTCCAATATCATGATGGTTCAAAAGATCGGAGTTCATGAATGAAGGGAACATAGCAATGGTATAGGGAACCCTAATACGAATCATAATCAGAGAATGAAGGCCTCTTATCAAAGAAGCAGAATATCTGTACCTTAATCGCCAACGAAACACAACATAAGGATAAGAAATCACTCCTCCTTCACCCGATCTACAAATATGCATAAGTTGTCTTATAAGTTTCATATCATCGAAAGGTTTCATGTTTGTTCTCATTTCATATTAGATAACCTTAAGTTATATCATTCTCATATGCCAATTCAAAGTATTACCAAATGATCATATTCATAGTTCAAGATTCATAATGTCTTTTACTAAATTTAGGGTTTTATGTAATTATCACAACTTTAGGGATTAATATGTAATTCTCATAAGTTAGGGTGAAAAATGTAATTACCATGAAGTTACGGTGTTCACAAGTTAGGTCCCTTAGTTTTAAAATAATGACGGTTTAAACCCTTACGTTTACAAAACAAACACAAAACACCTTTTCATTACCTTTTTAACCTTTTATAACTTCACACAGTTTTATATACGAAATTGTTAGGTTTTTAATAAATTGAAAATCATACAAGAACTCAGTAATAAAATTCCCAAAAATTCCCAGAGATGCTCAAATGTCTTAAATATTTTACCAAATTTTTCCAGATTTTATTATGTAGCATAACTATGGATTAAAATTCACCTCAACCAACTCGTCCAGATTTCTGACTGATTTTACTATACGAAAAGTTATTAGTTAGAAACCTTTTAATAAAAATTCACAAAAATCTACAAAAATTCCAGGAAGTAATAGACATCTTATATATTACCCAGTGCAAAGGAAACCTTCTAACTCAGCACGATTTGAAAATTAAAAATCAAAAACCCGGACTGATTTTCCAGACTTTATTAATACGACCAGACATCCAATATTCCAAAAATCAAAAAGTAACCTTCCAGGCCTCTAAAAATTACAAACTAAATTTCTCCAGGTAGATATTTCAATGAAATTAGTTTTAGACTTTTAAAACACTCAAAAACTCGATTCCATCATTTAGTTACAGCCGTTTAAAGTCGAACAAAATTTCAACTCAGAATCAGTCATCACAGCAACCTATCCATTTTAGGGTTTTTGCCATTCAAATCATTAGTTCTTGGCACCAATCGATTATGGGTGAGTTCAAAACATATTTAGGTCGGTCTATAACATATTTAACATGATCACAACGAATTATTTCAACACAAAACTTCAACCAATTCTTTCATACGAATTTTAGGGTTTTTGTTAGTTTATGATTTTATGTGATTTCATGTGTGGTTAATTCGACTAGAATCAAAAGAAAAACAAGAAACAATGATCGAATATATTAGGTAATACAATACCCTCGTAGACCACGAATAACACGAACACGACGAGGATCAAAACACCACACAAACTCCTTCTTCTTCCTTCTTTTCTGGTTCGAAAAACAGCAGCAGAACAAGAGTAAAATACATGTTTTTGATTAGTTTTTGATTCACAAATTCGTATGGGTCAAGATTAGGTTGCGTTACATGATTACCTTAATTATTTTGAGCAAGAACACGCCTTCCTTTGGTGGTTTTTGGATCGACACAGCAGCCAAAAGGGAAGAGGACCGAAGTTTTTTTTTTTGTAGAGAGTTTTAGGGTTTGTTTCTTGTTTTGTGAAGATCGGTCCTAAGGAAAAATGAAGGCCGAATATTTTTGTTTAGTGTATTTTAGGGAAAAGATCAATCACATTATGGGCTTAACAAAATTTCACCAATCATGAACTTGGACTCAATTGTGGTCAAGGAGGGGGCGGCATACAAGGTTTGTTCTTTTTTTTTTTTTTTTTTTTTTTTTTTTTTTTTTTTTTTTTTTTTTTTTTTTTTTTTTTTTTTTTGCACAACATTTGTATAATGTAATGTTTTTTTTATTAAATTGGAACTTAGTTTAAGTGTACTTAACATTACTTGTATAGTTTTTATATGTTCTCAAAATTTTAAATTCGAGGGTATTTTTGTCATTCCGGATTATATTAGTTTCGGGGTTTTACACAGCTGATCAAACAAGTCATCAATGCGAGGAAGCGGATAACGGTTTCGGATGGTAATACGATTCAACTCACGATAATCAATGCACAACCGCATACTACCGTCTTTCTTCTTCACAAACAGAACAGGTGCGCCCCACGGAGATACACTAGGCCGAATAAAACCACACTCTAGCAACTCTTCCAATTGCTCCTTTAACTCTTTCAATTCAACGGGTGCCATCCGGTACGGAGCCTTAGAGATAGGTTCGGCACCGGGAATCAGATCAATAGCAAATTCCACTTCTCTAGCCGGAGGAAGACCAGGAAGTACTTCAGGGAAAACATCAACAAAATCCCGAACAATGGGAACACTAGAAATATCAGGACTCTCAGCAGATGAATCTTTAACAGAAGCCAAATAGCCTTGGCAACCATGAGATATCAGAGTTCGTGCTTTCATAGCAGAGATGATTTTAACAGATTTCAGAGGGCGAGACTCATGATATACGAATTCAGGATTATTCAGATCACCAAAAATCACCTTTCTGGCGTGGCAGTCAATAGTTGCTCAATGAGAAGCCAACTAATCCATACCCAGAATGACATCAAAATCAATCATGTCCAGAGGAAGTAAGTTTGCCGGACGAATCCGATCATCGAAGCGTAACGGACAGTTCAAATATTCATGGTCGATAAGGATATGATTTTTCATTGGGGTAGATATAGTAATTTGGTTATTTAGTGGTGTTGAAGGTATATTCAGTTTCTTAGCTAGTTTCACAGATATGATAGAATGTGTTGCTCCAGTGTCAAAAAGTGCGTAAACAGTAAAATCACCAATATACAGAATGCCAGTAATGGTACCTGACGCCTTAGCTGCCTGGTCACGAGTGGTCAAAAACACACGACCTGTATTCGGTAGGGGAGGAGGAGGAGGAAGAAGATAGTTTCCAGCTTGTGCCGGATTCTGCTTAGGACAGTCCCGCACTCGATGCTTAGTCGATCCACATCTGAAACAAGTACCCGAAGCCTTACGACACGCCCCGGAATGATCTTTCCCACATGTAACACAGATAGGATGAGAAGGTAAACTCTCCGTCGGTCCCCTCTGAGAACCCGATCCAGAACCACGACTATGCTGACTCTGCTGAAAACCCCGACGCGGGTTGTTACCACCATGACCCTGCCGGTCATTCCCATACCTACCAGAATCCCGTCGATCCTGACTCCTAAAATCCTGACGCCTCTGATAAGAATCCCGATCCTGACGACACCTCTGATCATATCCCTGGTCCTGACGACCCCTATAATCCTGACTCTGGCCCTGATGACCCTGCCCCCTGTAGTTCACCCGATTTCCATCCCTGTCTCTCTTATTCGAACCTCCATCAGCATGCAACATCTCAATGTTGCGGGCATCGTTCGCAACTGCAGCAACATCCTCATACTCAGTGTTCACAATACGATCCAACACCCACTTCTTCAATGCCCATTTAAAGTGATTAGCCTGACGAAAAGCATTACCCGTAACCTCTGGTCCAACAAAACTAGCCAGCCTCATTAACCTCTGCATGAATTCCCCAAACGACTCTCGGTCCAACTGATGAATAGACCCATACTCACGTTCGTACCTCTGCTGCTCAGACACCGGAATATACTGCTTATAGAATATACCACAAAAATCCTCCCAAGAACAAGTATCAGCGAAATCCTCTGCCTGTGACTGAACATACGCTGTCCACCAACTCAGCGCATCACCCTCCAGTTTAAACGTAGCCAAGCGCGTCTTGAATTCATCCGCGCAACCCAAGACCCTAAACAACTTCTCAACATGAGTGATCTAGTCCTCTGCCTCAGTGGGAGTGGCTGCAGACCTGAAAGATGGAGGCTTGAGCTTATTGAACCTTTCGATGCAAACATGAATACCAGCAGGTGGAGCAGTGGGTGGAGCACCGCCACCACCACCACTTGATGAACCCGCACCATTTCTGATGTTATTGGTGACTTGGGTCACCAACTGAGGAAGAGCAGCAGCCATCGCATCGGCTATCATGGCCTCGAAATTAGGGCCATCCTGTCCATCAGAGTACTGAGTAAAATGCGTATTCACCATCTGAACGATCACGAAAAATGATTAGTGATGCGTGGTTTTACGACCTTACAACAGGTTTTACCTCTCGAGGGATCTCAAGAGGCTTGCAATCCCCACCAGGCAGTGTACCTGACCGATGTAGTATAGTGTAGTGGCAAGTACCGGGGGATTGATCGTTCTCTAGGGGAATAGTGTCGTTAGGATTGAAAAACTACTCTAATAGGTCTAAGGGTGAGGGAAGATTCTTTTTGTATTTTTATATTTTATGGAAAGCAAGTAAAATCTCGGGTTTGAAGGAGTGGGCGGAATTAGTTGCTAGTCAACTAACCCAAATAACTACAATTGCAAATAAAATAAAATAACTGAAAATGAAAAGGTTGTGGAACTTATATGGAGAGAAATGTGTTTACTTAGATTTCCTTACTCCCTAACTATCTTTTACCGGTTGATTAGTGTGTATTAATTGCGTGGATGACGGGTGTATTCCTTAATACCAATCGTGGGGTGGCGTACGTACTTCCCCAACTCTATAAGCTCCTACTTCACTCCTATGTCGAGCCGGCTAAGAAGCTCCTAACATGGGATCACTAGAATTCGCTCATGCATTAAATACAACCATAAAAACCTTAGTACGCATTGGTTCATGTTTCTTAAGACGTTCAAGCAAATTACCGTATAGGAAGTTAGCCAGTTTTCTTAAGCCTAACATCGATAAACAATCATCCAATACAATTAATAACACACCAACAACAAATAATCAATAGTTAGGTTTCATTAGATCTAAGCAAACACAAGATAAATCTAGCCTAGCATGTTAATTAAAAGACAAGAACAAGATATAATCAAACAACACATAGACATATTGAATGATTAGTTGATTACTTATCTTCAATTAAACATGGGAGATCCAAGGGTATAAAACCCTTAAAAATGGCAGAAAATTCGTCTTAGGGTTTCTCCTCACAAAGTTGCACACTAATGACTAAAAATTGCAAAACTATATATAGAGTTTAGGGTCTGACGGCGTCACGTTGTAGGAGGTGACGCCGTTACCTCGCCGCGGCTAGGGTTCCCGGATGGTCTTCCTGACGCCGTCCCTCTTTAATCCTCCAAAATCCGCTCTGGCGCGTCAAGTGTTGACGCCGTCAAAATTGTGCTTGACGCCGTCTCTCTTTAACTTAAACCGTGACGACCTTGATCACCTTAAAGGGTGACGCCGTCAGATTTTCATTGTAAAACTCTCTGGCGCGTCACGTGTATTTTGTCATATCCACCTCTTTTGCCAAGCCGTGACGCCGTCAGGAGCAATCCTTGACGCCGTCACGTGTACTTTTTCAGCAGCTTTGGAGACTTTGTCGTTTTCTTCACTTTTATGCTCCAAAAACGTCCAAAATGCTTCCTTTTCCAGATTTCTTCTTCAAAGTACCTAAAATGACAAAAGGAACGATTTAGGGCAATATTTGATCAAATAAATACGATTTAGGGCTTAAATGACCCCCTAAAAGCGGTACACTTTTCGCTTCATCAATTAGCAAACTCAAACAGAATATGACAGAGCAGATCAAGAAAATATGACAGAGCGAAACATGAAGAGAGTGCGCGAAAGGAAACCTAATTTCTACCCAATCCTCACAGGTCACGAGCCTAAGCTCTAAGGGTTTCGGATGCCTATTCTCTGATACCATAAATTGTAACACCCCAACCCGACAAGGGTAAAGATATCACAACAATGGTTTCATATCAGATCACAAGCATTCAATCCAAAACATCATAAGTCTATAACATTAATGATAAAAGGGAAAATAAGTCAACATGACTTATGCCAGAAGTGAAAACAGAAATAAACTGAAGTACATAAATCCAAAATGCCCAAACAATGGCATAACAGAATCAAAAATCCAAATGGTAAAACTAGAATGTCTAAAGTCTAAGCTTCACACAAGTCGCTCTCATCCCAAAGCTAAAACCCAGCTCCTAGCTTAAGTACCTGCCGCAGGAAAAGAAATGCGGCTGAGCTACGAGAGCTCAGTGAACAGATATAATAATAACAAAGCAGTAACGGATACAAGTGCAGAGAATCAGAAATACAGATCAACAGACATAATCAGAATGCAGAAATGAATAAGGATAAAGGGAAAAAGGTAAGGAAAAGCAAAGGTAAAGGAAAAGTAAAGTAAAGGAACAGTAATCCACCACGAGCCCAGAAAACAGAGATATCATAACCATATAGCCATATCAGTAATCCAGAGGGGATGCCTCTCAAGTAACCAGATAATATGAGGGGTGACCTCATGTATCAAATATATATATGGAGTGATCAGCTCCCAGAGGTTGTGAAAGACGTGTATCGCACACACCATCAGTCACCAGAGGTATACATGTAAACAGTAAATAATAACAGATAACAGAAACAGAACAAATCTAGGATGCATCCATACGCCCCAAGTGGCCAGAGTCTACCAATAAACACCAGATAAAATAAAGTCAGGGACGGGATAGGTCATCTCTCTCCTACCCTAGAGTCAAGCCATCGGTGCATCAATGACAAGGACATGAACACCTCATGCCTAGTGAGTTGGCTCGAGTATCAAACCGTGGTCAGAGTCAGATATCATATCAGAGGGTCATAAATAAATGTTCATGTCAAAAGGTTCATGTCAAATATTTCAGGAATAATATATATCAGAGGTTCAGAAATAAATCAGGTTCAAATCAGAGTTCACAGAATAAAGGATCATATCAAAGGTTCACAAACAAAGGGAACATAGCAATGGCTTAGGGAATCCTAATATGAAACAGAGATCAGAATCAAAGTTAAGAGAAGGAAATTGCCCTTACTGAAAGAGGGCGGAATATCTGTACCTTATGAACAGTGCAAACAAATAAATAAGAAAACACGGAACAGAGATCAATGCTTCTCCTTCTTCACACCTAAAGAAGTAGAAGACGGAATTACAAAGGGGTTCAAGTTCAACTTATTATTTTAGTTCAGCTTTCCATTTTAAGAAACTTTCCAGATTTAGTAACTTCCTATTTTTAGCAGGTTTCCAGAATTAGTAAGTTTTCAAATAATATAATTTAAGTTAAGTCATTTATTAGGCTTATTATGGAAGTAATGTTCACTTTAACAAATTATCAGAGTTTAGGGTTAAATATGACAAGTTTCCCTGATTTAGGGTTTTAAAAGTAACTTTAACAAAGTCAAAGGTCTAGTATGAAAATACCTCAAGTTACTGTTTTAAATGCACATTTTATTCATAAGGACATCTTAATCCCTTTAGTTTCATAATTTACAGTTTATACCCCTCTAGTTACAATATTTACAAAACAAACCTTATATTTACATAATTTATGATTTAATCCCTCTAATATCCATATTTACCAAACAAGCATCTTATTTTACAAAATTTCAGAATGTCACATCAGAATTTACATATAGTACGAATCAGCCCCTCAGATTTCAAAATTTACACAATTAGTCCCTTAAGTTTACAAAACTTATAAATTAAATCATAATTCCATAATAATTACACATTAAGCCCATAAATACTCAAAATTACACAAAATACTCTTAATATCATTATTTACTCAAAATGACTTCAAGTTTCTAGAATTTACATTTTTAGTCCCTCTACTTTAATTAATTCCAATTCGAAAACCATATTTACAATTAAATTCATATCTTGCAAATTTTACATACAAGACCCTCATTTTATATTTTTTACACATTCTCCCAGATTTATATAACCCTACAAAAGTATCCCATAAGTTTCATAGTTTACAAAACAACCCCTACATATTTTATTTTCAATTCGGCACACTTTTAATTAACACAAACCAAACCCTAATTTTTCCCATCATTAATTTATCATTCCAACAACCTTAAACAAGAATTAAATGTCCAGATCTTGTCCCAAAAACCCTAACCCTAGTTAGGTCGATTTGTTTTTATTTATTTTCTTTTATTTCCTTTAAATCCGAAACACAAATAATTAACCACGACTTATATTAGCTTCCAAAATTTGAATCAATATTTTTCCCAGGTTATATGATGCAAAAGGAACTCATAAAAATTATAGAACAAGCTCAGAAAAATCGCATAGCCTATTTTAGATTTTATATACGTTTTTTATATCAATAATTACCACGACTCATTTAGGCCTCTATAAATCGTTCTATAAATTTTCCCAGATCATATACATTATATGAGGTCCAAATAAAATAAATATATCACCCAGAAAATTCGTATCACATATTATATAATTTTACGTACGTTTTAATCATTAAAATAAAGAACGACCCATAAACCTTGCATGATTCAATTTGTACATTTTATATGAGTCTTATGTGATGTGAGGGCCATGAGAAAAATACCAAATAGATTTTATAATGTGTGGATTAAGCGTGGTGATTTTATCCCTTGATTAAGCAATTCGACACCAAAGAATTCTCCACAAGCACACGAGCGATCTAAAAACCTTGGACCCATTTTTCACAGAGTATATACGACATAAGGAACATGAGAAAAATGCTAAATGAATTTTTGGAGGATCGAATGAATTATTTAGATTTTATACCTTTCGGATGTGATTTGCGACAAAGAAAATACACCAAGATCGAACCAGGCCAAACACGAACCAAACCTTATTTTTCTTAGCTTCCTTTAATGCCAAAGTACAACAGAAAATTATCCCTAGGGTTTCAGAATTTTGGATGAGACAAGGAGGAATTTGTGTGTGTTTTTTAGTGTTTCGAATGGAAGGAAAATATGGGATAAATGGGAAATAAATCATATGAGCCGAGAGATGAGGGGGGGGGGGGTGCTTAAGGATCGGCCCAAATCAATATCAAATCAGAATTTTATGATTGATTAGCTTTTTCCATATTTATCTTGATATTATCCTAATTTAAATACTTTTAAATCAAATAATTAATTAAATAAATACAATAAGTATAATTCGGTATCTATAACTTTTTATTTTGTCACATTAATTTTTGCATTAAGTAAAAATATTAAATGAACGTCTTAAAATTATTTTATGTCATATATGGTTCATTACTAGAAGTTTAGAATTTATTTGTCACTTTATACATGATTAAATTAAATAATTAAAGTAGTAGGGGTATTTTGGTCTTTTACATGTTATCTGAATTTGAGGTATTACAACAACGACACATCACGCGCGCACCAAGTTTGGCGCCGCTACCGTGGATATAAAAGAATTGGAGCAATAAACGCACGCACATCACTCACCCCTATTGGTGTGTGTGTCCGAATGATGTTTGCCGAAAGGCACAAAGGTATTATTTAAGTATTGCAGGTGTATGTGTCCGAATGATGTTTGCCGAAAGGCACAAAGGTATTATTTAAGTATTGCAGGTGTATGTGTCCGAGCAACGTGTGCCGAAAGGCATGAAGATATTATTTAAGTATTGCACCATCGGTCTTCAACCGATACTACAATACTGGGGGGACATGTTGACGTATGTGTCCGGACGATGTTTGCCGAAAGGCACAAAGGTATTATTTAAGTATTGCAGGTGTATGTGTCCGAGCAACGTGTGCCGTAAGGCATGAAGATATTATTTAAGTATTGCACCATCGGTCTTCAACCGATACTACAATACTGGGGGGACATGTTGACGTATGTGTCCGGAAGGCCTATCTTGACCGGCCGTCCGGACGACAGGTAGCCATCCGAAAATACCGAAGGACACAACTCATCCGGCTAGTATAACTGTAAGTAATAAGACAGGTGACGTTTACCCTTTGGACAGATGGCAGCGCCAGACTGCGCCGCCTAACCTGGATATTAAGGGATTGTGTCTGCCACCTAATCCGAGTATTAAGGGATTGTGTCCCCACCTTTTCTCTCTCTATAAGGGCCCGTTTGGTTGGTGGTACTCAGCCCAAAAAAATGAATTTTGAGTCAAATCTATTGTTTGGTTGAAATTCACGTGTTCCAAAGTTGTCAGAAAGCTAAATATAAATCATTCTACAAATCCCAAATCGCATGCTACCTTTACAACAATTACCATCTTCATTGTGGGCCCATAACAATTATTAACCACTAGTTTTGTTTATTTTACTTTATTTTGTTATATTTTATTATTTTTTAACAATAAAATTATTAATATAAATTTTATAAAATAAAATAAATATTGTTTTTTTCTCTCTCCTCATTTAACTTTATATCCTAATCCTAATCCTACTCCTAAACCCGTCTATAAACCAAACGGGCCCTAAATACTACTCCTTTATCTCATTATTATCATCATATATCATTCTCTCTCATGATCTAATCTAAACACCACACATATTCTATCTCTACATGTTATCTCACATATATTTATATATCAGTTCATGTACATCCGAATGATAACCGGATCATTCATACTAAATCCTCAATACCGGAGGTTCTGACTTGACCGTCGGAGGGTGGTCCTCGGGGCTTCGGCCTCGGGACTCCTTCTAACGGGTTCTTTATGTTTGCAGCATGCCTCGAAGCTCAGGACAAGGACGAATGGCCCAAAGGAGTCGTCCGGCCCTGCCTAGCGGAAGGGCTTCATTTGTTTGTCTGAAGTGGTTACAGAAAATTACTTCAACAAATTGGCGCCATCCGTGGGACCCGTTGTTCACTCTACCAACAGCTGAGAATGACGGGTTTCATCTCCATTTCGTTCCTTACATGTCAGATCTGGGTAGATGGGTCTGTGTGGATCCGGTCTTGATTTCAGATCTGGGTCTAGAAAGGAAGGAAGATATGGCTTTGTTCACTCTTAAAGCGGGGAGAAAAATGATCCGCTATACGTGGGTCTCAAATTATTTACATATTTATTTACATATTTACATAATGATGCAAACGTGGTTTTGCGACCTTACAACAGGTTTTACCTCTCGACGGATCTCAAGAGGCTTGCAATCCCCACCAGGCAGTGTACCTGACCAATGTAGTATAGTGTAGTGGCAAGTACCGGGGGATTGATCGTTCTCTAGGGGAATAGTGTCGTTAGGATTGAAAAACTACTCTAATAGGTCTAAGGGTGAGGGAAGATTTTTTTTGTATTTTTTTTATATTTTATGGAAAGCAAGTAAAATCTCGGGTTTGAAGGAGTGGGCGGAATTAGTTGCTAGTCAACTAACCTAAATAACTACAATTGCAAATAAAATAAAATAACTGAAAATGAAAAGGTTGTGAAACTTATATGGAGAGAAATGTGTTTACTTAGATTTCCTTACTCCCTAACTATCTTTTACCGGTTGATTAGTGTGTATTAATTGCGTGGATGAAGGGTGTATTCTTTAATACCAATCGTGGGGTGGCGTACGTACTTCCCCAACTCTATAAGCTCCTACTTCACTCCTATGTCGAGCCGGCTAAGAAGCTACTAACATGGGATCACTAGAATTCGCTCATGCATTAAATACAACCATAAAAACCTTAGTACGCATTGGTTCATGTTTCTCAAGACGTTCAACCAAGTTACCGTATAGGAGGTTAGCCAGTTTTCTTAAGCCTAACATCGATAAACAATCATCCAATACAATTAATAACACACCAACAACCAATAATCAATAGTTAGGTTTCATTAGATCTAAGCAAACACAAGATAAATCTAGCCTAGCATGTTAATTAAAAGACAAGAACAAGATATAATCAAACAACACATAGACATATTGAATGATTAATTGATTACTTATCTTCAATTAAACATGGGAGATCCAAGGGTATAAAACCCTTAAAAATGGCAGAAAAATCGTCTTAGGGTTTCTCCTCACAAAGTTGCACACTAATGACTAAAAATTATGAAAATATATATAGGAAAACAGATCTGACGGCGTCACGTTATAGAGCTTGACGCCGTCACCTCGCCGCGGTTAGGGTTTCTTGATGGCCTTCTTGACGCCGTCCCCCTTTAATCCTCCAAAATCCTCTCTGGCGTATCAAGGGTTGACGACCTTCTTGACGCCGTCCCCCTTTAATCTTCCAAAATCCACTCTGGCGCATCAAGGGTTGACGCCGTCACAATTGTGCTTGACGCCGTCATCTCCAAAGTACCTAAAATGACAAAAGGAACGATTTAGGGCAATATTTGATCAAATAAATACGATTTAGGGCTTAAATGACCCCCTAAAAGCGGTACACTTTTCGCTTCATCAAATACCCTTACACTTGAGATTTGCTTGTCCTCAAGCAAATGCGCTTTTATTCTAATCAAAATACAAGTTAGGGGTCATTTAACGCTAATATAAAAGTAATTACAACAAATAGTCGTTCCACTTTAATCATAATAAGCACGGAGATTTCATACTAGCACCTCACAAGTAGTGTTTAGATACTCACATCTCTCAGGTGTCATAAAAGTATATCTCATAAATGAAAATGAATAATATTTCTCACTACCTGTCATAGCAAATAGATTACCATAGGCTTGGGAAAGGGTCAAAAACCTCCTCCACTAGGCGTAAGCACCTAAGATAAACTATCAAAGAGGGCTTTTAAACGGGTTATAACGTTAGGTGTAGGGATATGATAAACACGGTTTTGTTGGATAAAGGATATTTTACTGGTGGCGAGTTAAAGATCTTGATTAATTACATGTACAATATGGCGTTGCTAAGCCAAGACTAGACTCGAATTAAGCTAAAAACAAAATAACAAAAACATAAAATAAACATAAAATGAAACGGGATGGTAGTCCGTATGTGTTTTTTTTTTTCTACTTTTCTTTTTCTCATTTTTTTGTATTTTTCTTGATTTTTTCGATTTTTTTTTTCATACACTCTTGCCCTACCATCCAAAATAATACATCGTAGGGGCGTCGCATTCCCCTTACACTTGAACTTTTACATAACTTTACAAATAACTATTCTAATGACTCGAATTAAGATAATCGAAACACTTGGAGTACTTTTAAAATATTTAGCACATATGGGGGTAATAATGTTGTTCTTCCCCATTACTCCATTACACTAGTACTTTACCCATGAGTCTCAATCGTCCCAAAACAATATGTACAAGGATATGACTCGACTTAGCAACCATGTAATCAATTAGATAATTAACTTGGGGTATAAACAAATGTTGTAACAATAATGCACTAAAGATGAGTGCATACAAGGTAGGCTAAGGCGATTTGGGTGTACATTTAAGTGGGGTGTAACAAATTCTTCCTTTAAGTAAAATGCTTAAAGTTAGAAACGAAAAGATAGGCTCTGAGGGGTGTACTAGGGGTATCGTGTACTAAAAATGAGTACAACGCAAAGGGTGTGGGAGAATTACTTGACCAATGTAGCCAATGTAATTATAACAAAAACACAGGTGTAAAACAATGGGTTAATCCTAATGTCTCTTATCCTGTAGTAAATCTAACTACACGAATGTAGTCTCACTTGTGGCCTCGGAATGGTCCTAACGCAAGTTCTAGAATCTAAGTGCTACCGGTACACACATCATAGCATAAATGCTTTTCCTACCAATTCTAGGGGCGAACCTCACATATTTGGGGGTGGAAAATTTTTTAGTGGTACGGTTTTGTGCTAGTCATATAACTTCCTATCCATGAGACGCTCATTAAGATCAAAGTTTCACTCCTATATGTTGTAAAAAAATTTAAATTTGGCACTAAAATTGCCTTAACAGGTATTTCTCTTTGTTTTATTACACATCTACCATTAAACAAATAAAAATCAAGCGTAATAGCATTCTCTAAGGTATCGTATTTTACCCCCCCCCCCTTACACTTAAGATGAACATTGTCCCTAATGTTCAAATAACAAGATGTAAAATTAATAAGGTAAAAGAATGAAATCAAATACTCCCATGATTCGTTTGGTGGATAAAGAGGTAGCATGGTTAGATCTTCTTCCAAGAGAAAGTAGAAGCTCCAAGATTAAAGCATCGCCAAAAGCTAGATTCAACATACATCTCCTTGTCTAAAATAACCTGTTAAACCTAAGAAAATAAACACGAAAACCTGCATAACATCGGCGGGATAAATCTATATAAGGATATAATGCTTGTGGAATGATTATTTTGCAGATTCCTGGAGTTTATAAGTTAGAGATTTAATAAAGCATTTTATGATTCCGGAAGAAAAACAAAACTTTCAAAATTTCCAGAATTTTACACTTGACGCCGTCAGAAGTGACATGCAGAAATTTTATGGTTAGTTTCCGGAAAATTTCTGGAAAAACTTATGCCTCACTTCCTGGAAATCCTGCAAAATATCATTATGACTCGATACAAGCATTTGACTCAACAATTACTAATATGTATGTTAATTTAATATTGTTACGATTCATGTTCATTTGTTCTAATAAACCGATTTGGATTTCCCTTACACTTATCTTTTGCAAAATACCTTTATATGTAGTTAAGACGAAGTTAAAAACAAGATAAAGCATTTTCACAATTTAGTTTTGAACATGAATCAATAATAATAAAAATTAAACATACATACGGAAGCAAATAAAATCAAACAAACAAACAAATAAACACACAAAGCAAATAAAGCTTGGGTTGCCTCCCAAGAAGCGCTTGTTTTTGTTCTAGTCACGAGCCTGACTCTACCCTTATTTAACGGATAAAGGAGAGGTTTTTCCTACACTTAGGATTAAGTGCGGGTGAAAGTAGCGATACACACCCTTAGGATGGAAATATGCCACGTGAGGAAAGAGTGACGGGTGAATTATATGCTCAAAGGTGCGGGATCCTATCATCATAACCTTACCTAATTCAATTGGGTTAGTGGGCGGATTAAGATTTTCTCCTAGAAAGGGATCATCTTCTATCAACTTCGAGAGACTCCAAGTTAAGAATCCACTTTGACCTAATAAACCCGGTTTAAACCCATAATGTTTCTTGTGATCAATCATAAATGGGTGATGTAAGTATGTAAGGTCATGGTTCACTCCTATGTTAGCTTCCTCTCTACAAGGCTTAGAGTCTAATACCTTCAGCGTAACACTACCCGGACTATATGGTTTGATGGGTGGATCGGGACCTTTTTCAATTCCTAAATTCACATCAAAGGATGGAAGATTAGGTAACGGTTTTGGTTGAGGCTCCGGTTCATTAAAACTAGGAAATTCCCTAGAACTAAGAGTAAGGTTGTGATCACTATAAGCATTCAAACCTATATCCTCTAGTTGTGTTTGGTTCAAAGGTTCTACCTCCATCGGGATTCCTAAAGTCTCTTCTACTTCTTCCGGGTAAGTCACGGGCGGTGTGGGTGCCTCGAATGATGGTGGGTTTTGTGGAGTACTTGGTGGACTTGGATTTTCTACTTTATCCTCCATCTTATCTTGATTACCTATGTGCTTATTATGTGATTTGTTGAAGTCTATCCCTAACATGCACCTAGGTATCTCAAATCCTTTTCTATTCATCTCAAATTCTTGGTCCGATTCATAAGAATCATTTTCAATAACTTGATCACTATGTTCCATTTGCCTAAAGGATTCCTCATACTCATCATATGTCTTGGTGAAATCTAATCCAAGCATGCACCTAGGTAGTTCAACATTAACCATCTCACAATCTTGGTCGGGTTCATAAGAAACTATCCTAGGTGAAGGCTCATATGGTGCATAGGTTTCACTTAATGAGGTATTTTGAGGGTTTGATGGGGCTCCTAAGGTGATTTCCTCAAAAGTTTTATGCACTTGGTCTCTTTTCTCAAGGTACTCACTAAAATCTATGTAAGATCCTGTTCTCATTACTTCATTCCACCATCTTGATTTATCCAAATTAGTAAAATTATATTTCTTCATGTAAAACTCTAGTCGCGGATTTGGTAGATTCACGTTCTCCATAATGGCGAACGTAAGAGTCAATGGAAAAACTTTACGAACAAAAGCACAAAGAAAAGATAGACTACGAGAAAGCAAATAAAAAGAAAATAAAAATCTCACTAGATAGGAATCTAATGAGTAGACCTAATAAAAATAAAATTTCAACCTAAGCAATAACTATTCCCCGGCAACGGCGCCAAAAACTTGATGCGTGGTTTTGCGACCTTACAACAGGTTTTACCTCTCGAGGGATCTCAAGAGGCTTGCAATCCCCACCAGGCAGTGTACCTGACCGATGTAGTATAGTGTAGTGGCAAGTACCGGGGGATTGATCGTTCTCTAGGGGAATAGTGTCGTTAGGATTGAAAAACTACTCTAATAGGTCTAAGGGTGAGGGAAGATTCTTTTTGTATTTTTTTATATTTTATGGAAAGCAAGTAAAATCTCGGGTTTGAAGGAGTGGGCGGAATTAGTTGCTAGTCAACTAACCCAAATAACTACAATTGCAAATAAAATAAAATAACTGAAAATGAAAAGGTTGTGAAACTTATATGGAGAGAAATGTGTTTACTTAGATTTCCTTACTCCCTAACTATCTTTTACCGGTTGATTAGTGTGTATTAATTGCGTGGATGACGGGTGTATTCCTTAATACCAATCGTGGGGTGGCGTACGTACTTCCCCAACTCTATAAGCTCCTACTTCACTCCTATGTCGAGCCGGCTAAGAAGCTCCTAACATGGGATCACTAGAATTCGCTCTTGCATTAAATACAACCATAAAAACCTTAGTACGCATTGGTTCATGTTTCTCAAGACGTTCAAGCAAGTTACCGTATAGGAGGTTAGCCAGTTTTCTTAAGCCTAACAACGATAAACAATCATCCAATACAATTAATAACACACCAACAACCAATAATCAATAGTTAGGTTTCATTAGATCTAAGCAAACACAAGATAAATCTAGCCTAGCATGTTAATTAAAAGACAAGAACAAGATATAATCAAACAACACATAGACATATTGAATGATTAATTGATCACTTATCTTCAATTAAACATGGGAGATCCATGGGTATAAAACCCTTAAAAATGGCAGAAAATTCGTCTTAGGGTTTCTCTTCACAAAGTTGCACACTAATGACTAAAAATTATGAAAGTATATATAGGAAAACAGATCTGACGGCGTCACGTTATAGAGCTTGACGCCGTCACCTCGCCGCGTTTAGGGTTTCTTGATGGCCTTCTTGACGCCGTCCCCTTTTAATCCTCCAAAATCCTTTCTGGCCCGTCAAGGGTTGACGGCCTTCTTGACGCCGTCCCATTTTAATCCTCCAAAATCCACTCTGGCGCGTCAAGGGTTGACGCCGTCACAATTGTGCTTGACGCCGTCACAGGTACTTTCCAGCAGATTTTTGAGACTTTGTCGTTTTCTTCACTTTTATGCTCCAAAAACGTCCAAAATGCTTCATTTTCCAAATTTCATCTCCAAAGTACCTAAAATGACAAAAGGAACGATTTTGGGCAATATTTGATCAAATAAATACGATTTAGGGTTTAAATGACCCCCTAAAAGCGGTACACTTTTCGCTTCATCACATAACTAAGCAAACGTATTATTATTTACAATGTTTTGTCTGTATAATAATTTACAACATAAATCAGTAATCATTTACAATGTTCTGTCTGTATAATAATTTAGAAAAATAGATTATTTTTTTATTTCGAAATTAAATTTTTTTTCCATTTATTTTTTAGAAAAATATATATTTTTTTATTTCGAAATTATTTTTTTTATTTTTTATAACTTTTACAACTTTTTTTATTTTTTATAACTTTTACAACTTTTTTTATTTTTTATAACTTTTACAAATTTTTTTATTTTCGAAATAAAAAAAAATATTTTATCTCGAAATTAAATTTTTTTTCAAATAATTTTTTTTTAGAAAAATTTTTCTGAAATTTTTTTTATTACGAAATTAATTTTTTTTCTTCCATTATTGTTAATATATATTTTTTTAGTTACCCGAGCACTCCATTGGAAATAGCATGAAATTACGATTCCATCGGCACGAGACGAAGACATATTTTTCAAGTTACCGTTGGAGAATTATTGGAGCAAATGTGAAGCAAATGGTGATTAATTTGAAAATCAGAAGATATTAAAGATGATTAGAAAATTTATTGGAGCTTATTCAATGATTTATCGAACTTAAGTGGAAGCCCAATTAAAGCTCGAAAATAAAGCTCAAATATTATCGCAAGTTTAGCCCAAGATGCAAAATGAGGACTAAGAATGAAGTCAGGGGTGTAAAATAGCAACTTGCACCAAACTTTTAATTAAATCACATTCTAGAAGGTGTGGGTCCCATCACCAAATGCATGAAATGAAAATTTACAATGCCTGCGATAAGAGACAAGGGACTGCAATATTCTTTGCTGCTACTCCAACTCACTGACGCACTAGACAAAAAAGTACTCCCTAAGGCCTAGCTGCAGCAAAAAGGGGCATAGACCCCGTCCGGTTAGTATGACCCAAAAGAAATGGAGGTACGTAATTACATATAGTGATTCAGTGTAACCACCTCCCATATCCCTATTATCCAATCTATTTATTTGTGAGTTTTTGGAGTTTGCAAAAAAAATCTTCAAAGATCATTAAGAAGGTAAATAGTACCTCAATGTGTGGCTCATATGTTGGTTTCCAATTTCTACTACTGTACACGCAACTGTAATTCACTATTCATGCACCGTAGCATTGTCATTAGGGTTAACAACAAAGTATTAGTAAAGGGTTGTACACAACACATATACATTATCCACACACTTCTCCAACCTTCCTTCCCCATCAGAAAAACACACACAGAGACACACATATTAATTCTCCACATACCCGGTTCTTCCAGAAGCCTCCTTGTTTTCCCATAATTCACAAAACACACATACACACAAATGATCGACTCAAACATACCCGATTTCAAAAAAATGATACAATCATTCAACTGTTGGTTACACCATTTATTTTAAGTTTGAAACCCTAATTTCGAGCTTCAATTGGGGTCGTGTTAAACAAACTAAATAGGCTGCCGCATAATTAAAGGTCTGATTTTTTATGTTTCTAAAAAGGGTTGTAATTGTTTTCTCAGTTACCCATATGCTCATATTCCGGCCACCACAAGGTACTGTCTTTTTTTTTTTTTTTTTTTTTTTTTTTTTTTTTTTAATTTTTTTTTATTTAATGTTTTATTTGGTTTTAGTTTTTTATGAGATTATGTCTATGTTTGGATTTGATGATACTTTTTACTTTCAGGCGAAAGGGGGTTTGGATTAGTTTCAGAATAAAGGGATTAAATCAGGTATGCTATTTTTTGTTACTGATTTTCAAATTTTTTTTTATTTTTTTTTTTTTTTTTTTTTTTTTGGGGGGGGGGGGGGGGTTCTTTTATCATCATGTTTATATAAAGGATTGAAAAACTCATGTTGATTATTTTATAGTTAGTGATTTGGCAGAGTTTCTTGCCTTATAGACTCTGATTATTTCCGTGTAACAGTGGAATTGTTTTGGGATAGGATGTTGGTGTAATTGTTGTTTGTGCATAAAAGTAGCTTGGGTCATATGGTGAACATGATGTATTTTTTGCATTTTGCATATCAGATTGGTTAAAGTTATATTGTGATGGTGCACTTTGGGTTCAAGGGCTGATATTGGTCAATTGAGCTGCATCGACAATTTTGTTTCACGCTGAAATGGATTATGCTTAAGGTGAGATTTAACATGAGTTGTATGATCTTTTTCCGCATCGTCTAATTTATTTTTGGTGTGTCGTAAAGTACTACATTTTCACTAATCTGAATATATGCATAAAGAGCATAAGTTATGAGGTGATAAATATGAGCATAAGTATCACATAAAGGAATGTGATACTTATCATGTAAAAGTAGTAAAGAGACATAAGTTCGTTCAGCTCTTTGTTCTATGAAGGTAAGAAATTAACTGCAAATAATGAATTAAATTTTGTGCTAAATTATATAGGTTGTAGGTTCAGCTACAACACAAGAAAAAACAAGAGGCTGAACAATGCGTTACGGTTCACTGCATGGTGGAGTGAGTGAGGTAAGTTATCAGGTCATTGGTCAAAAGACTCTAAACCGTATTTATTTAGAGTGATTACAGTTATCCATGATTTTAGTAATTCGTATATTATTATGATTGTTGAACAATAGTAATTATGTTGCTTATCTTGCCATGCAGGTGGTACCTCCCAAAAAGAACCTCAAGAAATCAAACATACATGTGTTAGAGGTGGCTTATGGGGCAATGCTACCGGCAAATGTGCAGCAAGCAGTGGAAAGGAGTTTCGTATGCTGCTACAGAATCATGTTACGGAAGAAACCAACAACGAAAAGAATGCGGTGGAACCCCATGTCTATGACATGAGGACCAAGGTATGATTCTAATTTACTTGCTTTATCATTACATCCTAAATATCATGATATATTCGACATTTTGATTAAAAAATATGATTACATCAGTATAAGACATATAAAAGATATTCAAAGTATTCTAAACAAATCTTCTCATTATTTTATATTCTATAATCACTCTCAAAAACGCATTGCTAGACACCCCTTTACGCAATCTGATATGATATTATGTGTTATATGTTGTTGGTTGTTACAGACCAAGGCTACAGATTTTGAGCTATAGGGGCATACCGATAGCATGGATCAGTTGTCGCGATGTCACAATGTATCATGCAGTTTGACGACGTACTCAGTATCCCATTTTATGTATCAATCGATTTCCTTCATTTATAATAGTTATTTTACTTGGTTCTTAATATTATATAAAACAACATAATAATGCAACAGTGGCTGATATACGCAACACAGACTGCTTATGCTGTCCACCTTAGTTGGGTGCACAACGGCAGAGGTCAAGTGAGGTGGAACCTCTTTGTTGGAAAAACTATAAGGTATTTTATAAGCTTATTTAATTGTCGTGGGCAGCGCCTGTTAAAGCTTATGTTTGGCCATATCAGCTAATTTCATTGACCTTATATACCATAAGCCCGTAAATTCCAGCTTACAGGTTACATGATGCACAATGGACGGGTTGGGTAACGGATGTGTCATTTTTGTGCTGGCCTAAATCCTAATGGATTGGATTGACTAAACAGTCAAAACACTTTTTTCCTTGATTTTTTAAGATCATGTGAGACGAAATATAACAAAACCCAACCACGAAAATACGTCAAACTTCCTTGACATTGTTCAAGTAAAAATTAACCATTTTTCAGTTCAGATAAAATTCTTTAATTAGTTAATCATATTTGAACCATAGGCGCGATATGTTGTGACTTCAACAAGCGTAAACTGAGATATTTTTGCCTCATGTGTTTAACTTTGTTTTTCTAGGTAGTGTTTTTGGTGAATTTAATGGTGCATTGTCAGTTTTACAGGGTCAATTGACGAAAGGCGAGATGGGAGGATGCACTAAGGTTGTGCCTAATGCGCTTGACCAGGTTAATGTTTTTCGACTTTTTAAGTTGGTATTTAAGTTGGTTAATTGTTCAGCTTCTGCTTATAAATAAGTACTTCTAAGCTACTTAAACAAAGCACTGCACAAATTTGAAGTTTCGAGTTGCTTTTTCACAGTTGATAGACCAAATCCTTTTTAACATAATACTTTTGAAAAACTTGAATAAGATTTGGTTATAAGTTCTTTGTGTTGTACTGGATTAGTATAAAAATTTGATTGAGAAGTTTGTCTTTATTGTATATAATCTGTCAATAATAGATCCATTCATATGAAAATGGGTGGCAATTGCTGCCTGTAATAAATTTTGTAATTTCGGTTGCTTCAATTAATTGGTTTCATTTTTTATGTAATGTAGAGGTTGGAAATTGAGATGCAGCGCCTCAATCAATTTCGCGATCATGCATGTGAAAACAAGCAGAAAAAGATATATCCTTTGATGACACTATATATAAAACTTTTAATTATATGTACCATTACCTAATAAGCCAGTTGTATTCTTTTAAGGATCTATTTTCTTGAAATTCCTTGACAAACTTCACTGTTAGAGAATGTGCGCAGAAACTCAAACGTCTAAAGACACCAGAGGAACGTGAGCGCCAGTTACAGGAAATTCCTGATGTTCATTCTGATCCAAAAATCAACCCCAACTATGAATCTGATCACACAGAGGAGTATTTCAACAACAAAGACGGTTTGTTTTTTCTTTTATTTTACTGTAATTCCACATATTCATACAGTTCCTACATGTGATTTCTAATGATCAATTGTCATCAAACTCTACAGGACAACATCCGAAGCCAGAATTTCCTTGGGTCAGTGACACAAATACAACTACTACTAAAAAAGTATCCGAGAGTGTTACATCGAATAATCAACCTCGGGACTCAAGTGGCACTACTTACCGAAATCTCGAAAAGGATACCAGTAAGGCAAACACAGGGAAAGATCCAGTTGGGTCAAGTGGCTCGAGGACCCCACAAATTGAGGCTGACTGCGATGGCCCAACCGTCTCAAAATCCAACCCTGAAGCTGCTGTCAGCTCATCTTTACCCAAGGATACTGTTGACATGTGGCATTACCGAGACCCACGTGGAAATATTCAAGGACCATTTTCTGTTTTACAGCTGCGGCTACGGAGTACAAGTGGATATTTCCCACCTGATATGAGAATTTGGGCTACCCGTGAGGCTGATTCGTTACTATTGACTAAAGTATTGCAAGAACATATTCATAACTACAATAATTTGTTGCCCGAGCACGTGCCCAAATGTGTTAATATACATCTAAAACTGTGCTGGGATTGGTGAACGTCTTCCTGTTGACACCTCCATCTACTCAGGTTTGTTCGTATCTTTAACACAAGCAACAGTATTTTGTTCATCCAAAATATTAGTCCTCCAAGAATTACACCAACAAGCTGCAACATTTGAGCTTTTGGGAGATTTATATAGCACATAGTTTTTTAAAACTTCAACGAATGGGTTGATTTAAAATATATTCAACCTCAACAATATGGCCAAAATGTTTGTTGACATCATATGTTTCTGCAGGAAATTTTTTGAATGGAGGAACGATTGTTAATTTGTGAGTTGCATTGCCAAATGAAGCATTCTTATAGTAACTAATGGATTGATATGAGATACGCCAACCTTAATGAAAACTTGGAATATTTCTTCCAAAGGTACGTCATTCATATACAAGACCTTGGTATTCAGATATGTCATTTATATACAAGGTAAAGATTATGATATGCAATGAAATTTGCTGTATTGTTCATGGTTTATCATGTATTAAACGGTAGCTGTGTTTCTTTTATGAGCTACCTATATAAGATATCCTTTAAACACCCCAAAAGTAAAACTACATAATGCCTTAGGTATGTAACAATTTATGGGCTTATTTATGTTTCAATGTAACTCTCATTGGTGATCAATAGAGATCAGTAAGAAAAACAAACATAGAATATTTTTTGTAGGTAACAAGTGTTTAGATTAACCCGACTGCATTTAACGCAATGGATGCGTGATGTGACACTTGGTTGGAGTAAGTGTATAGTTACCTTAAACTCGACTAATGCTTAGAAAACTTACAGAATGCACTCATCAACAATTTTTTTTTCAAACCAGGCTCTGCAATACCATCACAACCAAATGTTGATCAGATGCTGGAACAAATAAACCAGGAAAACCAAGCGCACAAGGGATTCACAGTTTAAACAGGTTGGCAAACCAAAAGCAGTAGTAAGCAACCACAACAATGACATGTATTTAAAGCAGACTGCAAATCTGCAAATTGTATATCTTTTGCAAATGTATACCTTTTTGTAAAATCTTTTGATCCCTTTCATTTCAATAATAGACTTTATTTCTTTTATTCTTTTAAACAATTCAATTATAGACTTTATGGTTATGACCGATGATCAGCTACATACGCCTCTATTCCAATCTCATATACCAAACACTCCCGCGGCAACGCGCGGGCTACCCAGCTCGTTACTCTTATATACTAAAAATGGGAAGCGTTACTGTAGCAGCACAGTAGCTGCTACAGTTGACAAAACAGTTGCCATGTGAAGTTTAGCCCATAAGGTGAAAATGTCTTTGCAAGGTAGGTCCTTCGGGGACTAACGATGCAACGCGCCGAAAACTTTAGGGACTTTTTACGTAAAAAAACATATTATTTCCAGAATTAGTTTTCAAAAATAGTCCTTTGGTTTATACATTTTTTTCAAATTTAGTCCATTTTCAAAAATAGTCCTTTGGTTTCCTTCGGGGACTAACGATGTAACGCGTTGAGAACTTTAGAGACTTTTTACGTAAAAAACCATATTATTTCCAGAATTAATTTTCAAAAATAGTCCTTTGGTTTATCGATCTTTTTCAAATTTACTCCATTTTCAAAAATAGTCATTTGGTTTATCGATCTTTTTCAAATTTAGTCCTTAATGACTAACTTTCAAACAAGACTTAGCACCGCATTCCCGCGGCAACGCGCGGGTTTCCCAGCTCGTTAAATACTAACAACCCATCTTTATTATCCACAACCACTCCCCTCTTTATATTCTTCCTCTCAAAATTAATCTCCAACACACACCGTAGTAACCACTCACCAGCCACCTAGAGCCACCACATCAGTATGTTAGCATCAAGTGTTGATCACACAACAAATGTTGTCTCTCCAACGAATATTTTCAAGCACAAATCTTTGCAAAACTCACACGGTACATGCTCAAACCCGTTTATATTTTTGCTTTTATTTTACGATACACAAGCAACAAACCTATCTATCATCTTGAAATAGGTGGTCTCAGAGTTAGAAGGTAAATTTGATTCCTTATTATTATATTTTCTCATAATATTTTCTTTGTTTTGCACAAATTAAACTAGGACTATGTTTAAAAAATTATGTTATATGCGAAGTCTCATTTAAGGGGTAATTACCAAAAGAGTAGGTGAAAAAAACTTTTTTCAAATTGTGGTACCCAAATAGTGGCCTTTCCCAAAAGAGTCATGTGCGAATGTGCGAACCCACAAAAACTTTGACACATGTCCACTATTTTAATAATAAAGTAAAGTGGTTAGGTGGGGTTGGTGAAGGTTTGACTGCTTAAATGACTAATATACCCATCTCCTTATACAAAACCATCACCATCACGAACTCAGATCTAAACTCACCACATAATTATCATCACACAAACTAAGATCTAAAACTCAGATCTAGATCTAAAATTGAAGCCTCATCCATATCTTCTTATTGTTCCTCAGTCAATTCTTCTTATTGTTCTTCCCTCACGCGTTAATGTTATATGCGTTTATTGAGTTTATAATTGAATACCCCTTTCTAAGCAATGAAGCTTGATATTTATGGGGATCTAAAACTCACCACATAATATTTTTTTTGTTGGTATTTATAATTATCCGTTGGTATGTTTTTTTTTTGTTGATATTTATAATTATTTTTTTTGTTGTAAAACAGTGCTAATCCCACTGTTTTGGAGGGTCTTGGTGCTTATCTTGAAGGTATAGATCCCTTTCTTTTTTATTCGACTCTACTCTACTTGCTTAGTGCCTATCTTGAAAGTCACTTTTTTTTTTCTGGCACTTGTAGAAAAAGAGAAAGTTGAGGGGGACGAGTTGCAAGAATGGTTAAAGTTGGTGGTTGCACCCAAAGAACTTGGTGGTTGCAAGAATGGTTAAAGTTGGTGGTTGCACCGAGTAGATCCATTGAGGGGAAAAAGCAAGTGACTGGTGGATATGGATCATATGGTGATGGATAGCAGATCTGTTCTTGGTATGTTTTTTATTTATTTATTTATTTATTTATTTATTTATTTATTTTTTTAATCAAAGAAACCAATTGTCACCGGATTATATGTGTTTCCAAAATACAGGTATAGTGAAGGTTTAATTTAAATTTTGATTGATAGTGTTAATAATTGTCAAAGAAGATGATGGATCTACTGGGATTATATTGATTGCTGAAGATTTATTGATGATCTTGGTGGATTTGTCAAGGTTTTTTTTGAAGATCTTGAGGATAGAAGATCTTGGTGGATGTGTTATTAGGATTTGATTAAATATTCAAATCTAATTTGTATATGGAAACTTGTAATTTGTATAAGGATATATTCTGAAAAAATATAATAACAATTTGGTCTTGTTTCTTTGATTTTGTTAGATCTCTTTGATTTTGTAAAAAAAATAGGACTCGCACATTTAAAAGAAGGTATTTTAGTCAGTCATGTGCGAATGTGCAAATGTGCGAATGTGAAATTGGTATTTATTTATGTTCATTTTTTCTGGGTTTTTATTTTGGAATGAAGATAGAGTTTGTGATGGTGATAAGGAGATGGCCGGAATAAATGATGATGGTAAAAAAAATAGGACTCGCACATTTAAAAGAGGGTATTTTAGTCATGTGCGAATGTGCAAATGTGTAAATGTGTGAATGTACGAATGTGTGAATGTGCGAATGTACGAATGTGTAAATGTGCGAATTTGCGAATATGAAATTGGTATTTATTTATATTTAATAGAAGGGTAAATTTGTCATTTAATCAAAAATTCAAAGTCATACTCCCACCAACCCCACCTAACCACTGTACTTTAATGTTAAAATAGTGGACATGTGTCACATTTTTTGTGGATTCGCACGTTCGCACATGACTCTTTTGGGAAAGGCCACTATTTGGGTACCACAATTTGAAAAAAGTTTTTTTCATCTACTCTTTTGGTAATTACCCCCTCATTTAAGGTGTATTATGGAGTTCATGACATTTATTTTTGAGTAAATTGCAAAGATGATCCCTGTGGTTTGCGTTGACTCATACTCTTGGTCCATTGACTTATTTTTTCACTTACAGCCACCAACTCTGAAACCCTTAACATTAATAGTCTCTTGACAAAATGTCCCTTTGGTCAAGGCGTTAAGTTATGACATGTGGGCAATGGGTGAGGGTACTTTCGTCCATTCAACTTTTAAGTACATTGAGGCTCTAAATATGCAGGCATTAAATACCCATCGTATCATTTTCCCTCTTGAATTTCTCTCTCATAAACAAATCTCACAAACACAAACATAACCTAATTTTGATCTAATTTCATCATCAATGCGACAATGGTTGGAACAAAAATGTGGAATATACGGCAATCAAAAGATGATTGTGATGTTCACGAAGTATATGGTATGTATCGATTATCATTTACTTGTTGTTATTGCATGGTTTGACTGAAAAATCCTAATTTGGTTTTCTTTAATTTTTTTTGCAGCAAATGAACTTGATTTGTTTTCAATCAAGGTTCATTATGGTGGGAAGTTCACTGATAGACCAGATAGAACCTACGAAGGTGGTTACTCCAGCTTTGTTGATATAGTAGATGTGGATGAGTTCTCTGTTCACGAAATGGATGCTATGGTGGAAGAGTTAGGTAATGATGGTCACTCAGTTATGTTTTATCACTTTCTTATACCTGGTGAGACTTTGGACAATGGGCTACAACCTTTAGCTAGTGATAAAGATTCCTTAACATGTGTAAATATGTTAGGTTAGGTCATAAGTTGTTGCATGTGTATGTTGAATATGAAAGGACCAACCGTGATCTCTACTACGCATTGTTAGTTTCACCTAATAAGAAAAAGAGGTGTGTTATAGAGGAAATAGACGAAGATGTACCAAAACAATCACCAACTGGAGTGATTAAGAGACTTAGGATTGAACTTAACATAAAAAAAATTTAGTACAAGAACATGGGCAATCAAGTGGTGGTGTTGCTGTTGAAATACCATCCCAAACTCAGATTAGTGTTGTTGCTAATGAAATACCCTCACAAATAGGTGACACTAGTCAAGTTAAGATACAAGAACAGGGTCAAGGTAGTGGCAGTGGTATTGCTAAAGAAATACCATCTTAAATTGGTGAGTCTAGTCAAGTTAGGATACCAAAGCAAGTTCAAGGTAGTGGTGTTGCTAATGAGTTACCTTCTCAAACCACTGATGTACCTAGTCAGTTTGTCAATGCATTCTACTCATCTTATGACCCTTACTTGGGTGATGCTGAGTTCAACCCTTTTGATGGCCTAGATGAAATTCTTCCACCAGAGACTGAGGTTAGAGTAGAAACAGAGACTGAGGTTAGGGTAGAAAGTGATACAGAGGTTGATGGTTCTGGGTCTGATAAGGATAAGACAGAGGATGGGACAGAGGATGAGACAGAGGATGATGTGTCTGAGAATGATGACAGTGATGATAGTGAGTACATTGTAGATTTAGACAATGATGTACCTGAAGTTGATGTGGACATGGAGAATTTCAGACTAAATGTGGATTTGGAAGCAGAATTCGTGATATTGATAATGGTGTACAAGATCTTGATGCTGATATTGATGATGTGTTTGACAATGAAGAGTTTATAAGTGGGTCTGAGAATGAAGATGAGTTTGATAGGGCTAGGAGAAGGAAACTCAAGTAATTAAGGAAACAAGCGAAGAGTAATAGTGAAGGTAGGATTTACAAAACCTACTTCTATGTTGGGCAAGATTTTGGTAGTGCAACAGAGGTTAAGAAGTTGAAAAAAAGGCACTCAATTGAAACCAGAAGAGAAATTAAAATCGTGAAGAATGCTAAAGGAAGGGTCAGAGCAGCTTGTTTTGGTCAATTGCCTTCATTTAAAACTTCTGGGCCTAGTGCAGGGCAAAAGGAACAAGTTGGGCCTTGTGTTGGGCCAAATGTAGCAGCTGCACCTAGTCAACCATCTGGGTCAACTAATCAGCCTATAAAGGAAATGTGGACTATGGATAAGATAAAGGTTATTAAAGGAGGTAAACCTAGTTACAGGAAGGTAGGTGGAAATGAATGCCCATTGGTATTGCATGTGTCAAAGGTTAAGGGAACAAAAACTTGGAAGACTAAAACATATGATGCTACCCACCATTGTCTACAATCAAGGCAAATCTTGTATGCCACATCAAGGTTCTTTGCTGAAGATATAGTAGATCAAATTGAAAAAAAATCCAGACATACCTATAAGAGCTCTTCAAGATCAATTACAAAAGACACATGAGGTTTCAGTTTCTCAAATGAAAGTATGGAGGGCTAAGACGCAAGCAAGCAAGCAAGTGAGGGGTGATTACACAAAGCAATACGCGATGCTGAGTGATTATTGCATGGAGTTGATGTCTACAAATCCAAACACAACAGTGAAGATCCAATGTGCTATGGAGGAGGAATGTTCAGATACTAGAAAGTTTGAAAGGATTTATGTTTGCTTGGGGGGCTTGTAAGGAAGGATTCAAAGCTGGTATGAGAGACCTTTTGGGGTTAGATGGAGCCTTTATGAAAGGACCTTTTTCAGGTCAACTCTTAACTGCTATAGGAATTGACCCAAACAATGGTATCTATCCATTGGCTTATGGGATAGTTGTAACAGAGAACCTTCAATCTTGAAAATGGTTTTTAACTTGCCTTGGAGATGATCTTGATCTTTACAGAAACTCCAACTTCACTTTTATCAGTGATCGTCAAAAGGTACATTTAATTCTTTACAGAAACTTCAACTTCACTTTTATCATTATTTAACTGTATATTAATTTAGTGTAATTTACTCAATAAACAGCTATTTGTCTAAACAGCTACTTGTTTCTATTAAGATAAACTACACTAAACAGCTGTTTAGACAAATAGTTGTTTATTGAGTAAATTACACTAAATTAATATACACTTAAATAATGATAAAAGTGAAGTTGGAGTTTCTGTAAAGAATTATATGTACCTTTTGACGATCACTGATAAAAGTGAAGTTGGAGTTTTTGTAAAGATCAAGATCATCTCTAAGGCAAGTCAAAAACCATTTTCAAGACTGAAGGTTATCTGTTTCAACTATCCCATAAGCCAATGGATAGATACCATTGTTTGGGTTAATGCCTACAGCAGTTAATAGTTGACCTGGAAAAGGTCCTTTCATAAAGGCTCCATCTAACCCCAAAATGTCTCTCATACCAGCTTTGAATCCTTCCTTACACGCCCCCCAAGCAAACATAAATCCTTTCAAACTTTCTAGTATCTGAACATTGCTCCTCCATAGCAGATTGGATCTTCACAGTTGTGTTTGGATTTGTAGACATCAACTCCATGCAATAATCTCTCAGCATCGCGTATTGCTTTGTGTAATCACCCATCACTTGCTTGAGCCTTAGCCCTCCATGCTTTCATTTGAGAAACTGAAACCTTATGTGTCTTTTGTAATTGATCTTGAAGAGCTCTTATAGGTATGTCTAGGTTTTTTTCAATCTGATCTACTATATCTTCAGCAAAGAACCTTGATGTGGCATACAAGATTTGCCTTGATTGTAAACAATGGTGGGTAGCATCATATGTTTTAGTCTTCCAAGTTTTTGTGCCCTTAACCTTTGACACATGCAATACCTATGGGCATTTATTTCCACCTACCTTCCTTTAACTAGGTTTACCTCCTTTAATAACCTTTATCTTATCCCTAGTCCACTTTTCCTTTATAGGCTGATTAGTTGACCCAGATGGTTGACGAGGTCCAGCTGCTACATTTGGCCCAACACTAGGCCCAACTTGTTCCTTTTTCCCTGCACTAGGCCCAGAAGTTTCAAATGAAGGCAATTGACCAAAACAAGCTGCTCTGGCCCTTCCTTTATCATTCTTCACAATTTTAATTTCTCTTCTGGTTTTAATTGAGTGCCTTTTTATCAACTTCATAACCTCTGCTGCACTACCAAAATCTTGCCCAACATAGAAGCAGGTTTTGTAAATCCTACCTTCATTATTACTCTTCGCTTGTTTCCTTAATTGCTTGAGTTTCCTTCTCCTAGCCCTATCAAACTCATCTTCATTCTCAGACCTACTTATAAACTCTTTTTTGCCAAACACATCATCAATATCAACATCAAGATCTTGTACACTGATAACGCTCAAATTTTGCATGTTTTTAGTAGCGTTATTCTTGCTTTTGTATATGTTATTTGGTTATATTTATATGCTTTTGTTACTTAATCGTACCAAAGTATGTTTGCAATGTATATGTAGCCAAAAACAGGAAAAAGGAAGAAAAAGTGAAAGAATGAGGAAGAACGAAATATTTATGATCGTACGAAGATTCCCGTGTCCAGAACCACACTCCAAAAAGGCATTTCAGAGAATAAAGGTCCAAGTATTCAAGTTGACAAGTTTCAAGACAAAGAAAGAATCAAGTTTGGATGGAGAACCAAGTGCTATAAGAAAGAAATAAGCCAAAAGTCCAAAAATGAGTCTATAGCAGCACTCCATCCGATCGGATGCAGCCCGCAACCGATTCGGATAGAGGCCACATTTGAAGACCAACCGATCGGTTGGAGCCAATACCGATCGGTTGGATGTTGTCTGTTTTCCCAAAACTTCATCAATAAGTCTTGTATCTTCATACCATCGATTCTAGGCCCTTCCCAGGAGTCTTCTAGGCTATTCTACATTACTTGGAGGCCAAGATGAAACATTAAAGACCCTAGGCCTTGAGAGTAGTATAAATAGAGCCATTTATGCAACACAATTCATATGCAATCAATCCCATTCTCATCAATTAACTAACCACTCTCAAAATACTCTCTCAAAAGTCCTAAATTCGTCCTTAGATGTCCAGGAAGCTTTAGAGGGTCAAGAAGTCAACATTTGGAAGTCAAAACCTCAAGAAGTCAACACCAATACTTTTGGTATCATTTCCTTATCATTTGTAATCTCATTTCAATCATTGTAAGACTTTTAATCATGATTTCTAATGTTCAAAATTCTGAGTTTATGTTCATGTTTGCTATGAGTGGCTAGTGCCTTTGTGCACTTGCTTAGATGATGTTTATGACTTAATGATTTGTGTATGATTGTGATAACATGTTTTAATTCAATCTCAAGTTAATTCTAAGATCCAATTGTGGTTAAGTTTCATAGTGACATTTGTTAATCAAGTTTGATTAGTTGTTAATAATGCTAAGGGTCGAAAGATTTATTGTTATCCAACTAGTTATAATCATTTGTCTATGAATGATTGTTATCACCCATTATTCTTGGTTTAACAAAGAGACTTAATTGTGGTTGTAATAAGAATGCTTTTGTCTATCAAATTGGATTGATTGAAAACAACTTTAAGGGTCGAAAGATTAGTTGTTTGCAATCAATTGTGACCTTTTGTCTATGATCGGTTACCTTTTGTATTGACCATTTTCTAAGCGTATTTGATAAAACAAAAGAATATTTTTGTGTTAAGTTTGTTAATTCAAACTTATGAACCTTGAATTGATTGGTTAAACTTAATGCTTGTTTTTATGAACTAAAATCTTGACGAAGGTTTAATTTGTAAGAACAATAGATTAGTTCACCAAACTAATTATCATAACCAACATGTTATCAAAAGTTATCACAATCATGCTTATCAAGAGTAGTAAACTAGTCTAAGCAAGTGTAGTTTTAATCATTTGAAGTATTATATTTTCATCATTGCTTGTTTAAGAGATTTACTTTTAGTAGCTTACAATCCGATTCACTCACAAATCCCTGCGAACGATCCCGACTTACCATCATAATCTTGCTATAACGGACGAGTTCACTTGCTCGTATGTGTTATTTTTAGATTCGGTAATTCGACCTTTATAAATTTAAAACTTGTACACACACGTAACACATCAAGTTTTTGGCACCGTTGCCGGGGATTTTGATTGTGTTTCTGTAAGTTTTAGAAGTCCATTCCTTTCCGAGTTCGTTTTCGAAAGAAAAAAAATCCGAGACTCCCAACCAATCGGATTCTCATCCAACCCATCGGTTCCCAAAATAAAAAGTTTTCCGAGCTGACCATCCGATCGGAAGTCCTTGTATCCGACCGGTTTTCATCCAAACCACGTTTTACCGAGACTCCCATCCGATCGGGTTGCCATCTATCCGATCGGATCACCAAATCTGATTTTCCATACTGTTTTCATTCTTCGCTCGTGTGTTTAGACATTGCCTCGATTCTCTTGGGAATTGTATGAACACTCGTTCAACTGGAGTAGAACCAATTTCACCTCTTTCTGATCCCAAAAGTTTAATTCAAACAAGAAGAAGAAGAAGAACACCCTTTGTTCCATTAGCTAACCGTGTACCAAGAATACCAAACCCGCCGTTTGAGAACCTTTTCGAAGCCAAAGTCATTTATAACCCATTCACTGATCAACCTTTTCCCATGGCTGATGATCAACCCATGTGGGCCGCCAATCGAGCCGTAGCACCCACGCCTGGATCTGCTATCGTTCCTGTTAACCTTGGTAACAATTTCACCGTAAAAGGTCACCATCTTTCTATGATCAAAGACCGTCAATTCGATGGCCGTTCGAGGGCCGATCCTCACAAACACATTGCCGAATTCATCGAAATTTGTGGCATGTTCCGATATGGCGACACCGATGTCAACGCCATTAAACTCAAACTTTTCCCATCATCACTTGCCGGAGATGCAAAAGTGTGGTACAACGAATTAACCCCAGGAATTATCAATACTTGGGAGGAGATGAGGCAAGCTTTTGTAAGCCGATTCTTTCCACCTGCCATGTTTGACCGACTCATGGGAGAAATTCGTGCTTTCACACAAAATCCTAACGAATCACTCGTTGAAGCTTGGCTTCGTATGAAAGATTTGCTTCGTAGTTGTCATGGACATGGTTTAGGACGAGGAACCATTATCCAAATCTTCTACCATGGACTTGATGAAACATCTCAAGGAATCCTTGATGCTGGAGGAATTTTTCTCTACAAGACCCCTAATCAAGCATATCAACTGCTTGAAGATCGAGTCCTTCTCAAACTCGATTGGTCAAAAGATTCCAAAACCAAACCCTTACGAAAAACCGTTGCTTTTGCCGAAAGCTCCGATACCTCTAAACTCATGGAGAAAATGGAAGCCTTAGTTTCCAAAATCGACTCGCAATACAAAGATCTTAAAGGAGAAATGAAAGAAATGCGAGACGGTTGTAACAACTGTGGAGGTAATCACCCATCATCAGAATGTGACGATCAACCAATGGATAGACCCAAAAAAGGAGAAGCTAATTATGTACAAGGAGGATACCGTGGAGGCGGTTATCGTGGAAATTATTTTGGAAGAAATTCTGTAAATTGGCAAGATCGCCAACAAAGGGATAACAACCGTGATTCTCAACCACGAGTAGACAATCAAACTCTACAGACCTCTGATAAAAAACCGGAAGAGTCCGAATTTGAAAAAATGATGAGAGAATTCGTGACTGCTCAAAAATCAACCAATGAGTTCGTCAAGAACCAATTTTTCAATCTCAAAACCAAAGTTGAGCAAGGTCAGAAAAATCATCAAGCATCTATTCAAGATCTTGAAAACAAGTTCGGTAGACTTTCTGATCAAATTTCTTCCCGACCATCTGGTTCGTTACCAAGTAATACCCAATCCAACCCTAAACCAACATCATCTGGATCAAACGATAAAACTTATCGTCCACCACAGACTAGAAATGAGCATATCAATGCTGTATTCACAAGAAGTGGTCTCTCTTATGATCCACCACCCAATCCAAATAATACTACGATCATCCATGATGAGAGTGAGGACGAAGCTGTAGAAGCTGAGAAGGAAAATACTCCAAACACACCCACCAGTCAAGGCGTACACACCAAAGATTCCATATCCTCAACGCCTTAAGAAAGAAAAGATGGAAGAGCGTTATAAGAAGTTTGTTGAAATGATCAAAGAGGTTAGACTCAATGTACCCCTCATTGATGTTCTAGCTGGAATGCCCAATTATGGGAAATTTTTAAAGGAACTTCTGAATAACAAGAACAAGTTGGAACAAATATCCGCTACCTTTCTCAATGAAGAATGCTCAGCCATTGTTCAAAACAAAATTCCACCAAAACTCGGAGATCCCAGAAGTTTTCTGATTCCATGCACATTAGGAAACAACATCACATGCGATGCTTTTTCCGATCTTGGTGCAAGTATCAATGTGATGCCCTATTCGTTGTATTCTAAACTTTCAATCAATACTTTGAAACCTACAAGGATGAGTATTCCATTAGCCAATCATTCTTACCAATATCCTGTTGAAATTGCTGAGAATATGCTTGTCCAAATTGGTAAATTTGTTTTTCCCGTGGATTTTGTGATCTTAGAAATGGAGGAAGATAGTAGAGTACCTCTTATTTTAGGAAGACCTTTCCTAAACACCGCTGATGCTATAATCAAAGTAAAAGGTATAGAACTCAATCTTGGAGTCGGAGAAGATAGAATTACCTTTTTAATCGATAAAGCAATGCAATATCCATATTCCAGTGATGACACTTGTTTTAACATTGACGTAATCGATGAAGTCACTGATGAGGAAGTGGATGCATTACTTGATGATTCTGATCAATTCATGACTACTTCGGAGAAAATTAGTGAAACGGACTTTGATAAAGAATTCGCTGATTTTATGGAAGTAAAATTCGAGGAGGATATAGAAGAAGTTGAAGAAGGAGAAATAGTAGAAGAGAATTTTGAAGAAATCACCTTTAATGATCAATTGAGGATCAAAACCTCTCTTCAAGAACCACCAACTGATCTTGAGCTAAAACCACTCCCCGATCATCTTGAATATGCTTACTTGGAGGATAATTCACTTCTTCCAGTAGTCATATCTTCGTTGCTCAATGATAAGGAAAAAGAATGTCTCATCTCTGTTCTCAAGAGGCATAAAAGAGCTTTTGCGTGGAAAACCTCTGATATTCCAGGAATTAGCCCTGATTTCTGTAAACACAAAATCAATTTCGAAGAAGGTGTTAAACCCGTTGTGGAAAGACAACGTCGACTCAATCCCAACATGAAAGAAGTTGTTAAGAAAGAAATTATCAAACTTCTTGATGTCAGTATCATTTACCCCATCGAGGATAGTCCTTGGGTGAGTCCAGTTCACTGTGTTCCCAAAAAATGAGGAATGACCGTGGTGACTAACGAACGGAATGAATTAGTTCCTACTAGAACTGTCATTGGATGGCGAGTATGTATTGATTACAGAAAATTAAACAAAGCCACCAGAAAAGATCATTTTCCTTTACCTTTCATGGATCAAATGCTTGAGAGATTAGCAGGGAACAAGTACTTTTGTTTCCTTGATGGTTTTTCAGGATATTTCCAAATTCCTATTGATCCTGCCGATCAAGAAAAGACTGCATTCACATGTCCCTTTGGAACCTACGCTTACCGGCGTATGCCTTTTGGTCTTTGTAATGCACATGCGACTTTTCAAAGGTGTATGATTGCTATATTCCAAGACATGCTTGAAACATCTATGGAAGTTTTCATGGATGACTTTTCAGTTTTTGGAAGCTCATTTGAAGCTTGTCTTTCTAATCTCGATAAAATGCTCGAAAGATGCGAAACTGCACATCTTGTTCTCAACTGGGAAAAATGTCATTTCATGGTGACTGAAGGAATTGTGCTAGGACACAAAATTTCCAGTGCCGGAATGGAGGTTGATAAAGCGAAAATCGATGTTATCACCAAATTACCACCTCCAACAAATGTTAAAGCCGTTAGAAGTTTTCTAGGACATGCCGGTTTCTACCGTCGTTTTATTAAGGATTTTTCCAAAATATCTCGTCCAATGACAAAACTTCTTGAAAAAGATTCTGTTTTTGACTTCAATGCAGATTGCATGAAGGCATTCGAAACATTAAAAACCCAACTGACTAGTGCACCTATTATGGTTTCACTTAATTGGTCACTACCATTCGAGCTCATGTGCGATGCAAGCGATTTTGCTGTTGGAGCTGTATTAGGACAACGTGAAGGAAAACATTTCCGTCCTATATACTTCGCTAGCAAAACACTCAACAATGCCCAACAAAATTACACGGTTATGGAAAAGGAATTGTTAGCCGTTGTTTTTGCTTTCGACAAATTCAGATCTTATCTTGTGCCTTAAAAAATAATTGTGCTTACTGATCACTCAGCGCTCAAATATCTGTTTACCAAACAAGATGCAAAGCCGCGTCTTATCCGATGGATTTTGCTACTCCAAGAATTCGACATCGAAATCAAAGATAAGAAAGGGGCAGAAAATCTAGCAGCTGATCATTTGTCTCGTCTTGAGAATCCAAATTTGGAAGAGTTAAAGGAAGATGAGATTGACGATTATTTCCCTGATGAAACTCTCATGACTGTTGATACAGTTAATGAAAACGAAATTCCGTGGTTTGCAGATTATGTAAATTATCTCGTTGGAGGAATTCTCAGGAAAGGATTAACTCATGTCCAACGAAGTAAATTCTTTTCAGAACTAAAACACTATTATTGGGAAGAACCCTATCTTTTCAAGATGTGTCCCGATGGGATGATCAGAAGATGTGTTTCTGGTTCCGAAACAAGAAGAATTCTTGATGAATGCCATCATGGCCCGACTGGGGGACACTATGGTCCTTCCACTACAGCTAAAAAAGTTTTTGACGCTGGATTCTATTGGCCGCCAATTTTCAAAGAAGCTCATACTCTTGTTCAAAACTGCGATGCTTGCCAAAAATCCGGTAGTCTTTCTCGTAGAGATGAAATGCCTCAAAAGAGCATTCAAGTCTGCGAAATATTCGATATTTGGGGAATCGATTTTATGGGACCATTTCCTAAATCGCACAAATACGAATACATTCTCGTTGCTATTGATTATGTTTCAAAATGGGCTGAAGCCGAAGCTCTACCCACAAATGATGCACGAGTTGTTGTTAATTTTCTCAAAAAGCTTTTCGCTCGTTATGGAATTCCTAAAGCTTTAATAAGCTTTAATAAGTAATTTTCTCAAAAATCTTGTCGAAAACACCAACAGAGCCTTAAAGAGGATACTTGAAAAAACGGTCAAAGACAATCCCGCCGTTTGGTCGAGAAAACTAGATGATGCTCTGTGGGCATTTCGTACGGCTTACAAAACTCCAATTGGTACAACACCATACAGACTTTTGTATGGAAAAACCTGTCATTTGCCGTTCGAAATCGAACATCGCGCCTACTGGGCACTCAGAAACTGTAACCCTGATCTCAAAATAGCTGGAGAGAAGAGATTTTTGCAATTGCATGAACTCGATGAACTAAGACTCCAAGCTTACGAGAACTCAAGGCATTACAAAGCCAGAACCAAAGCTTATCATGGCAGAAAGCTTAGAATTCGGAAAGAATTCAAAGCTGGAGACAAAGTTCTGCTTTTCAATATGAAATACAAGTTTAAAGCTCCTAAGCTAAAACCGAAATGGTTTGGATCATATATAGTGAAACATGGATTTCCATCTGGATATGTTGAATTATATGACCAACAAGGTGGAAATTTCATTGTTAATGGTCACCAAATTAAATTGTACTATGATAAGGAGCAAATGAACAAGATTTCTATGAAAGAAATTTCGCCTAAATCAGAATATGAATCTATCACATTTCTGACACCTTTTCCAACCGACTACAAGGAAAATGCTGAATTTATCTATGATGTTCTTCCTCAAGCTTGGGAAAGAGTGAAGTTGGAAGACATAGATGAAACTGGAGAAGAAATAGAGATAGGAAACGTGGTGTATGTTCCAAAATTTTCAAAGAAGAGACCAAAAATTGCACCAACGTAGACTAAAGGAAGTTTGAGTCAGGCTGATGACTCGTTAATAAAACAAGCACTTCTCAGGAGGCAACCAGTGTATTTGTCATTTTTACTTCTTAATTTATTTTTCAACATGTTATCAAAAGTTATCACAATCATGCTTATCAAGAGTAGTAAACTAGTCTAAGCAAGTGTAGTTTTAATCATTTGAAGTATTATATTTTCATCATTGCTTGTTTAAGAGATTTACTTTTAGTAGCTTACAATCCGATTCACTCACAAATCCCTGCGAACGATCCCGACTTACCATCATAATCTTGCTATAACGGACGAGTTCACTTGCTCGTATGTGTTATTTTTAGATTCGGTAATTCGACATTTATAAATTTAAAACTTGTACACACACGTAACACATCATACACCATTATCACTATCACAGCCAATGAATTCTGCTTCCAAATCCACATTCAGTCTGAAATTCTCCATGTCCACATCAACTTCAGGTACATCATTGTCTAGATCTACAATGTACTCACTATCATCACTGTCATCATTCTCAGACACATCAGACTCTGTCTCATCCTCTGTCCCATCGTATGTCTCATCCTTCTCAGACCCAGAACCATCAACCTCTGTATCACTTTCTACCCTAACCTAAGTCTCTATTTCTACCCTAACCTCAGTCTCTGGTGGAAGAATTTCATCTAGGCCATCAAAAGGGTTGAACTCAGCATCACCCAAGTAAGGGTCATAAGATGAGTAGAATTCATTGACAAACTGACTAGGTACATCAGTGGTTTGAGAAGTTAACTCATTAGCAACACCACTACCTTGAACCTGCTTTGGTATCCTAACTTGACTAGACTCACCAATTTCAGATGGTATTTCCTTAGCAATACCACTACCACTACCTTGACCCTGTTCTTGTATCTTAACTTGACTAGTGTCACCTGTTTGTGAGGGTATTTCATTAGCAACAACACTAATCTGAGTTTGGGAAGGTATTTCAACAGCAACACCACCACTTGATTGCCCATGTTCTTGTACTAAACTTTTTTTTATGTTAAGTTCAATCCTAAGTCTCTTAATCACTCCAGTTGGTGATTGTTTTGGTACATCTTCGTCTATTTCCTCTATAACACACCTCTTTTTCTTATTAGGTGAAACTAACAATGCGTAGCAGAGATCACGGTTGGGTCCTTTCATGTTCAACATACACATGCAACAACTTATGACCTAACCTAACATATTTACACATGTTAAGGGCATCTTTATCACTAGCTAAAGGTTGTAGCCCATTGTCCAAAGTCTCACCAAGTATAAGAAAGTGATAAAACATAACTGAGTGACCATCATTACCTAACTCTTCCACCATAGCATCCATTTCGTGAATAGAGAACTCATCCACATCTACTATATTAACAAAGCTAGAGTAACCACCTTCGTAGATTCTATCTGGTCTATCAGTAAACTTCCCACCATAATGAACCTTGATTGAAAACAAATTAGGTTCATTTGCTGCAAAAAAATTAAAGAAAACCAAATTAGGGTTTTCTCAGTCAAACCATGCAATAACAACAAGTAAATGATAATCGATACATACCATATACTTCGTGAACATCACAATCATCTTTTGATTGCTGTATATTCCACATTTTTGTTCCAACCATTGTCGCATTGATGATGAAATTAGATCAAAATTAGGTTATGTTTGTGTTTGTGAGATTTGTTTATGAGAGAGAAATTCAAGGGGGAAAATGATACGATGGGTATTTAATGCCTGCATATTTAGAGGCTCAATGTACTTAAAAGTTGAATGGATGAAAGTACCCTCACCCATTGCGCACATGTCATAATTTAATGAGTTGACCAAACGGACGTTTGGTCAAGGGACTATTAGTGTTAAGGGTTTCAGAGTTGGTGGCTGTAAGTGCAAAAAAAAAGTCAAGAGACCAAGAGTGTGAGTCAACGCAAACCACAGGTTCCATATTTGTAATTTACTCTTTATAATATTAAAATGGTCATGGAAATGCACTGCACCTAGATTAGTTATAACACACTCAATTAATTCAAATAAAAACAAATAAAATCCAAACAAATAAAAACATATAAAATCCAAACAACAGAATGAACAAAATATCAACGGATGATGGTCGCCGAATCTAGTAGGGTAGACCGGTAGAGTGTGAGACGGCAAGTAAATGACAGTAGTAACAATAAATTGTTTTGGTGATGGTGTTGTAGGATTTAATTTCGTTTTTAAGTTTTTGTAAGTAGAGAAGGTGATTTTAATAGTATTATAGAAAGAGTGTTTGATTTTTTTAACTTTTAATTGTTTATTTGTTTCTGTATTTTTGTTCAATGCTTTTACAAATACAAATTCAATGTTTGACCCTTTAATAAGTTTAGCTGTAGACTTTTACTTTGAAAATATGCGCTGACAAGTTAAAAAGATAAGTCTAATTAAAGAGAAGGAGCGGGTGGGTATTTATGAACCCCATAGCTTTGAAAATATGCGCTGAAAATATGCCTGGTCTTTGTATTTATGAACCCCATAGCTTTTTTTTAGGTGATATCCACACGCACAAAGGACAGATCTGATTTGCATCAGAATGTTCAAGTTGGGAGCTGTAATTAAAGACATTCCTACAAGCAACAGTCAGTTTCTCATCTATAAGTTTCTTAGGACTTGAAATATTGGATGATGTCTATTTTCAGTATACTTCTGTAAATAATTTTGTTTATTTCTTGTAATATTGTCTCTCAGCGTAGAGCTTCGATAGAGAGCCTATTCAGTGTGGTGGACAAAGGTAGAAATGGAAATGTCAACCAGAATGATGAAATGGACATTCTGTTCAAACGTGTTTAACATATTAATAATCTGTTATAACTTTATGGTCACAGAAATCTGAGAGTCGTGTAAACACTTTCAGATTGAAGTATTTCGATAGTTCTATCGAAATCTCAAATCGGATAAAACTCAGATTACGAATCGAGAATATGTTTTTTTTGTTGTTATGAAAACGAACTAGAGATTGATAATATATATTTGACCAACAAAACTGAATATAAGCTGTAACTGCCATAGCAGTTATTTTAACTACCGAATCAGTTAAATCAAAGGGCAAAAATCATAATAACGTCATACAAGTGTGCACTCCGCACAACCCCGACTTGTTGAATATTTATCATGATTACACATTGGTCAACTAAGTCAATCCATTACACTTAAATCATATTGGTGACGCAAAATCACCAACATTCCTCCCCCATTTAAGTGTAATCTTGATCAACTTAAAGCAAACTCATAACAAACAACAAACAACAAACTGATGCATAAATGAAATATCGAGACGATTGAATTTCACATTAGTACATTAGCATTCCAAATATTCGAATATCAGAGTGTCACTAAAGGAATGAACTCTTTCTATTCATAGTGAATACATGAAGATAATATACATAACAGTTTACAGATTCACATGTTCTACTTGACATTATGTTTTACTAGCTTGTGTCCTATCCTTCAATAAGCATATCAAATCCAAGTCCCAAGCTTCTTGAAGCAGCTAAACTTCATGCTTATATAGGCAGTTTTTTACTCTTGCACCTGCACATGCAATTTGTCAAAAAACCATTAAGAAATATAATTTCAACCTCCTTTATCTTGCAGTTCTGAACACATACCATGGGATGATGTAATTATGTGTTCCAATCCAAAGATATCAAGCTTTCCTCATTGAATTCAGCATTTAACATTACGTTAGATGGGAATTGGGTATCTTGATACAAGGATTTAATTAGATGGACTTTAAACCCATCCCAATAGCCGCCTTGAGTACGAGATCTCTTGCTAACCCTTTGGTTAAATTTTTGGCTAAATTCAATTGAGTTCTTACAAACTCCACAGATATCACACCATTCATGATAAGCTCACGAATCATGCTATGTCTAACACCTAAGTGTCTAGACTTGCCATTGTACACTTGACTATAAGCCTTAGCCAAGGTAGCAGCACTATCACATCTGATAGAAAAGGAAGATATCAGTTTAGGCCACAAAGGAATTTCATAAACCAAATTCCTCAGCCACTCAACTTCATTACCAGCTGCAGCCAAAGCAACAAATTTAGACTCCATGGTTGACCTTGTAATACAAGTCTGTTTCTTTGAAGCCCAAGAAATAGCACCTCCTCCAAGAAGGAATACCCAACCACTCGTAGACGAGTGATCTTCCATATTATTAATCCAACTGGCATCGGAATAACCTTCTATAACAGAAGGATAACTACTATAAGTCAAACCATAATCCATGGTTCCTTTCAAATACTGAAATACTCGACCCAGAGCTTGCCAATGTAGAGCACTAGGATTGCTAGTGTACCTACTAAGCTTTCCTGCAGCAAAAACTATGTCTGGTCTAATGCTAATCATGGCATACATAAGGCATCCAATAGCTCTAGAGTATTCTAGCTGAGACACTGGAATTCCCTTATTATGTTGAAACTTCACAGTAGGATCTACAGGAGTATAAACAGGAGAACAATTAGCAAAGTTAAACTTTGTCAGTATCTTCTCAATATAATGAGATTGAGAAATAGAGATACCATTGTTTCCTCGTTTGATTCTAATACCAAGAATCACCTCTGCCTCCCCCAGATCTTTCATATCAAAATTAAACGACAAGAATTCCTTTGTCTTATTAAGTTGATCTTGGTCAGTACCAAAGATCAACATGTCATCCACATATAAGCAAATTATTACTCCTTTACCAGAAACATCAAATTTGATATACACACACTTGTCAGCTTGGTTTAAAGAAAAACCATTAGACAAGACCACATCATCAAACTTTTGATGCCATTGTTTTGGTGCTTGTTTCAGATCATACAATGATTTCTTCAATTTACATACATTGCTTTCATGTCCAGGAATCACAAACCCTTCAGGTTGTTTCATGTAAATTTCCTCATCCAAATCACCATTTAAGAATGCTGTTTTCATATCCATTTGGTGAATAACTAGATCATGTATAGCTGCAAGAGCTAACAACAATCTAATAGTGGAAATCCTAGCAATAGGAGCATAAGTATCAAAGAAGTCAATTCCCTTCTTTTGTCTAAAGCCTTGGGTAACCAATCTGGCTTTATATTTATCTACGCTTCCATCCACTTTCATCTTCCTTTTAAGGATCCATTTACATCCTAATGCTTTGCATCCAGGAGGCAAATCAGTTAATTCCCAAGTATCATTATGCCTGATGGAATCAATCTCACTTTGAACTGCTTCTTCCCAAAATGCAACATCCCTAGAAGCCATTGCTTCACTCAAGGTCCTTGGATCCTCCTCAATAATGAAACAATATTCACGTTGAGATAAAGTCTTATCTCTTGTTCCTTCAACTATAACACTTGGAATTGATGAAGCGAAAAGTGTACCGCTTTTAGGGGGTCATTTAAGCCCTAAATCGTATTTATTTGATCAAATATTGCCCTAAATCGTTCCTTTTGTCATTTTAGGTACTTTGGAGAAGAAATCTGGAAAAGGAAGCATTTTGGACGTTTTTGGAGCATAAAAGTGAAGAAAACGACAAAGTCTCCAAAGCTGCTGGAAAAGTACACTTGACGGCGTCAAGTATTGCTCTTGACGGCGTCACGGCTTGGCAAAAGAGGTGGATATGAAAAATACACATGATAAGCCAGAGAGTTTTACAATGGAAGTCTGACGGCGTCACCCTTTAAGGTGATCAAGGCCATCACGGTTTAAGCTAAAGAGAGACGGCGTCAAGCTTTATTCTGACGGCGTCAAGCCTTGATAAGCCAGGGAGGATTTTGGAGGACTAAAGAGGGACGGCGTCAGGAAGACCATCCGGGAACCCTAGACACGGCGAGGTGACGGCGTCAGCCACTAAGTTCTATATATAGTTTTGCAATTTTTTGTCATTAGTGTGCAACTTTGTGAGGAGAAACCCTAAGACGAATTTCTGCCATTTTTAAGGGTTTTTATACCCTTGGATCTCCCATGTTTAATTGAAGATAAGTAATCATTTAATCAATCAATATGTCTATGTGTTGTTTGATTATATCTTGTTCTTGTCTTTTAATTAACATGCTAGGCTAGATTTATCTTGTGTTTGCTTAGATCTAATGAAACCTAACTATTGATTATTGGTTATTAGTGTGTTATTAATTGTATTGGATGATTGTTTATCGATGTTAGGCTTAAGAAAACTGGCTAACTTCCTATACGGTAACTTGCTTGAACGTCTTAAGAAACATGAACCAATGCGTACTAAGGTTATTATGGTTGTATTTAATGCATGAGCGAATTCTAGTGATCCCATGTTAGGAGCTTCTTAGCCGGCTCGACATAGGAGTGAAGTAGGAGCTTGTAGAGTTGGGGAAGTACATACGCCACCCCACGATTGGTATTAAGGAATACACCCGTCATCCAAGCAATTAATACACACTAATCAACCGGTAAAAGATAGTTAGGGAGTAAGGAAATCTAAGTAAACACATTTCTCTCCACATAAGTTTCACAACCTTTTCATTTTCAGTTATTTTATTTTATTTGCATTTGTAGTTATTTGGGTTAGTTGACTAGCAACTAATTCCGCCCACTCTTTCAAACCTGAGATTTTATTTGCTTTCATAAAATTATAAAAATACAAAAAGAATCTTCCCTCACCCTTAGACCTATTAGAATAGTTTTTCAATCCTAACGACACTATTCCCCTGGAGAACGATCAATCCCCCGGTACTTGCCACTTCACTATACTACATCGGTCAGGTACACTGCCTGGTGGGGATTGCAAGCCTCTTGAGATCCCTCGAGAGGTAAAACCTGTTGCAAGGTCGCAAAACCACGCATCAAGTTTTTGGCGCCGCTGCCGGGGAATAGTTATTATTTAGGTTGAATTTTTATTTTATTGGGTCTACTCACTAGATTCCTTTCTAATGAGATTTTTATTTTATTTTTCTAGGTTTTCTTTAGTCTATCTTTTTTTTCTTCGTTTCTTTGTTCGTAACCATTACCATCCGACATCATGGAAGGTGGTAATATCCTTGATCCCAACAACCCACCACCACAACCACACCCACCTCCTAGAGCCCGTACCTTAGGAGACTACTCCCGTCCTAGCCAACATGGCTATCGAAACACCATTGAGCTCACTCAAGGAGCCAATGTCACTCCCTTGCGATCCGACACCATCCGGTTGGTGCAAAGCGGATGCGCATTCCATGGTCTTCGTTCCGAAGATCCTAACCAACATCTCAAGGACTTTCTCAAAATTGTTGATTCTATAGACCTTGATGTTGCCACTCGAGAGATGACCCGACTGCGTCTCTTTCAATTCTCTCTGCGGGACCAAGCTAGTCAATGGCTAGAGCGTCTACCCGCAGGATCCATCACCTCTTGGGATGATCTCACCACTCGTTTCCTTGCTCAGTTTTTCCCACCAGGAAGAACTACCAAGCTAAGGAATGATATCTTGATGTTCCAACAACGTCAAGGCGAAACCCTCTACGAGGCATGGACTCGATTCAAGGACTTACTCCAAAAAGTCCCTCACCATGGCATAGAACTTTGGCTCCAAGTCCAAATCTTCTATGACCATATCAATCTCTCCACGAGGCAAACCATTGACCAATCGGCCGGTGGTAAGCTACGTGATCTAAGTGCGGAACAATCATGGGCTCTCTTGGAAGATCTTGCTCTTTATGACAACGAAAGTTGGAGTGATCCCCGTGATTTGAATAAAACGGTCAAGGCAATATCTTTGCCTTCGAACAATTCAAGCACTTCCGACCGTAGGATCATAGAACTTGAAGACCAAGTCAAGTTTCTTATGAAATCCTACGAGGCTCCTAAACCTTCAGGCCAAGTGAACAAAATCACTTCTTTGTGTAAATTATGTAGTGGTCCCCACGACACTCATGATTGCATGGAACTCCCCAAACAGGCTTTCAAAGAATTCGCATCCACGCAAATCGATAAGGCGGGAGATAAGTGGCTCACCACTAATTATGGACCCAAGAATTCCGAAGATAGGTATGAGGCATGGAAGAGTAAGCCAAATTTTAGTTGGAACCAAACTCGAAGCGTATCATTCAATGACTCTCCCCCACTCACCTGGTCTGACCATTATCCTCATCAGCATACGCATAAACAACAAAATCGCGAGGAATCACTGCAAAAATTCATTCTCTCTCAAGAAACACAGCTCTCCAAACTTGAGAATCAATTCAGACAACAGCAAGTCGATATGAACAACAAGGTTGATAACCTGTTAAAGGTTATCAATGATCGCATTGCTGGCAGGTCAACTTGTAAGTTGGCACGAGTTAATGAGATCAAATCTGTCACGGTGACTCACCAAACACCCACTCCTGTAAAAATCAAGCACCCTAGTAAACTATTCAAACACATATCACAAAACGGAAAAGAAACTGGAGATACTCATACCCCTTCGAAACCACTCCACTTCGTGGACACCATTACAACAATACCTATTCCTAAACCCGATCTGGACCAACAATCAACCGAGAACGTGGACAATGAAATGGAGGATGAAGTTCCCGAAAAGAACCCCGAGGCGCCCGGCGACTATCTAGACTCACCAAAGAACTCGAGTACAAGAGAGGTGAGTGATGAGGAGGGCTCGGAAGGGAAATCTGAAATGCCTCATGGGCTCCCAGGACTGCTAGACCACCCCTTGGTGGAGGAACTTGAGAGGGGCACAGCAAATTTGCCTATGGGATTTGGAGAGAGAATAGAGGATGGCGGTCCCAGGGTCTTTAAGATATCTTGCACCACTAGGAAAAAGTTTATAAAAGATGCCTACATAAACCCCAACTCTTCTATGAATGCAATATCCCTTTCTCTATATAACGAAGCCTTCACCAAACAGGTCAAATATGAAGGGTTTAATATCATAGGGGTAATAAGAAGGGTACCAATTGTGATAGAAAAGTTCCTCTTTCATATCGAGCTAACTGTACTTAATAACATGAACTCTATCATCAGCCCATCCTTAACTAGCCTTGTTCTAGGCAAACCATTCATAAAAGCAATGGGAGTGATACTCGATGAGGATGATAGTAGTGCATTATTTACCGATGGTGTCAGGAAAGTGATTTTTCGGGATGGCAGTGAAGAAGTGTATGAGTATCAACCATCAGCAATTTGCAACACATGGGGGCTACACGATAGAAGGCCTGGCCGAATTAAGCAACGTGATCCGAATAATCTCAAAATACCGTGCATGATTGGTCACAAGCATTTTTATAATGTTTACATTGACACATATTTACCCAAAAATGTGATGTCCTTGTTTCATTATAACAACATTTGCAGATGGGGAATGATTCATAAAGGGAAGGATGACATTGGCATAGATGATGATGTACTGGTGTTTGTAGGAAATATGACATTCACTATGAGCTTCGCAATCGTCGATAATATCGAAAGGTACATCGATCCCAGGTTATCACAAGTTGTTTTTTGGGCACCTTTTTGCAAGGCCACAAGCTTGGTTGTGGACGAGCTCAATGGGATTATGACTTTCACCGATGGGATTAGGGAAATCTCATACCAAACGCCTTACAAGATGAGAGAATTCAAGGAGATTGATTATGGAGGGCTCGATGGGTTAAGTTCCCAACTCGTGTTATGTGATGATGATGTGAGAAGGGGATGTAAGGACACTTTTGACCTGTCAAGTGGATTCTTTAAGCATGATAAGGCGCTTAGTTCTAAATACCAAAACAATCCTTTTGATCTCGAGGACCCGAAATACCTTTACTATGAAAGTGATTCTGATAGAGAATCAAAGGAGAATGGCCTAGGAACCGTGACCAATGATGGAGTCACGTAATGTACGGTGACTTTGAGTCTAGCAACAAGACTCGTTAATAAAGAAAAGCGCTTCTTGGGAGGCAACCCAAGCTTTATTTGCTTTGTGTGTTTATTTGTTTGGTTGTTTGATTTTATTTGCTTCCGTATGTATGTTTAAATTTTTATTATTATTGATTCATGTTCCAAACTAAATTGTGAAAATGCTTTATCTTGTTTTTAACTTCGTCTTAACTACATATAAAGGTATTTTGCAAAAGATAAGTGTAAGGGAAATCCAAATCGGTTTATTAGAACACAAATGAACATGAATCGTAATAATATTAAATTAACATACATATTAGTATTTGTTTGAGTCAAATGCTTGTATCGAGTCATAATGATGTTTTGCAGGAATTCCAGGAAGTAAGGTAAAGGTTTTTCCAGAAATTTTCCGGAAACTTAACATGAGAATTCTGTCAGATCATTTCTGAAGGCGTCAGGCCTTACAACCTGACGGCGTCAGGTTTTAATTTTCTAAAATTTTTGAAAGTTTTGTTTTCATAAAAAGTTTTTATTAAATCTCTAACTTATAAACTCCAGGAATCTGCAAAATTATCATTCCACAAGCATTATATCCTTATATAGAATTTATCCCGCCGATGTTATGCAGGTTTTCGTGTTTATTTTCTCAGGTTTAATAGGTTATTTTGGACAAGGAAATGTATGTGGAATCAAGCTTTTGGCGATGCTTTAGTCTTGGAGCTTCTACATTCTCTTGGAAGAAGATCTAACCATGTTACCTCTTTATCCACCAAACGAATCAGGGGAGTATTTGATTTCATTCTTTTACCTTATTTACTTTTACATCTTGTTATTTGAACATTGGGGACAATGTTCATCTTAAGTGTAAGGGGGGGTAAAGTACGATACTTTAGAGAATACAAGTGCACTTGATTTTTGTTTGTTTGATGGTAGATGTGTAATAAAACTGAGATAAATACCTGTTAGGGCAATTTTAGTGCCAAATTTAAAATTTTTTACAACATATAGGAGTGAAACTTTGATCTTAATGAGCGTCTCATGAATAGGAGTTATATGACTAGCACAAAAACCGTACCACTAAAAAATTTTCCACCCCCAAATATGTGAGGTTCGCCCCTAGAATTGGTAGGAAAAGCATTTATGCTATGATGTGTGTACCGGTAGCACTTAGATTCTAGAACTTGCGTTAGGACCATTCCGAGGCCACAAGTGAGACTACATTCGTGTAGTTAGATTTACTACATGATAAGAGGCATAAGGATTAACCCATTGTTTTACACCTGTGTTTTTGTTATAATTACATTGGCTACATTGGTCAAATAATTCTCCCACACCCTTTGCGTTGTACTCATTTTTGGTACACGATACCCCTAGTACACCCCTCAGAGCCTATCTTTTCGTTTCAACCTTTAAGCATTTTACTTAAAGGAAGAATTTGTTACACCCCACTTAAATGTACACCCAAATCGCCTTAGCCTACCTTGTATGCACTCATTTTTAGTGCATTATTGTGACAACATTTGTTTAAACCCCAAGTTAATTATCTAATTGATTACATGGTTGCTAAGTCGAGTCATATCCTTGTACATATTGTTTTGGGACGATTGGGACTCATGGGTAAAGTACTAGTGTAATGGAGTAATGGGGAAGAACAACATTATTACCCCCATATGTGCTAAATACTTTAAAAGTACTCCAAGTGTTTCGATTATCTTAATTCGAGTCATTAGAATAGTTAATTGTAAAGTTATGTAAAAATTCAAGTGTAAGGGGAATGCAATGCCCCTATGATGTATTATTTCGGATGGTAGGGCAAGAGTGTATGAAAAAAAAAATCGAAAAAATCAAGAAAAATACAAAAAAAAGAGAAAAGAAAAGTAGAAAAAACATACGGACTACCATCCCGTTTCATTTTATGTTTATTTTATGTTTCTGTTATTTTGTTTTTAGCTTAAGTCGAGTCTAGTCTTGGCTCAGCAACGCCATATTGTACATGTAATTAATCAAGATCTTTAACTCGCCACCAGTAAAATATCCCTTATCCAACAAAACCGTGTTTATCATATCCCTACACCTAACGTTATAACCAGTTTAAAAGCCCTCTTTGATAGTTTATCTTAGGTGCTTATGCCTAGTGGAGAAGGTTTTTGATCCTTTACCAAGCCTATGGTAATCTATTTGCTATGACAGGTAGTGAGAGATAGTATCCGTTTTCATTTATGAGATTTATTTTGATGACACCTGAGAGATATGAGTATCTAAACACTACTTGTGAGGTGCTAGTTTGTAATCTCCGTGCTTATTATGATTAAAGTGGAACGACTATTTGTTGTAATTACTTTTATATTAGCATTAAATGACCCCTAACTTGTATTTTGATTAGAATAAAAGCGCATTTGCTTGAGGACAAGCAAATCTCAAGTGTAAGGGTATTTGATGAAGCAAAAAGTATACCGCTTTTAGGGGGTCATTTAAGCCCTAAATCGTATTTATTTGATCAAATATTGCCCTAAATCGTTCCTTTTGTCATTTTAGGTACTTTGGAGAAGAAATCTGGAAAAGGAAGCATTTTGGACGTTTTTGGAGCATAAAAGTGAAGAAAACGACAAAGTCTCCAAAGCTGCTGGAAAAGTACACTTGACGGCGTCAAGAATTGCTCTTTACGGCGTCACGGCTTGGCAAAAAAGGTGGATATGAAAAATACACATGATAAGCCAGGGAGTTTTACAAAGGAAGTCTGACGGCGTCACCCTTTGAAGTGATCAAGGTCGTCACGGTTTAAGCTAAAGAGAGACGGCGTCAAGCTTTATTCTGACGGCGTCAAGCCTTGATAAGCTAGGGAGGATTTTGGAGGACTAAAGAGGGACGGCGTCAGGAAGACCATCCGGGAACCCTAGACACGGCGAGGTGACGGCGTCAAGATCTATAACGTGACGCCGTCAGCCACTAAGTTCTATATATAGTTTTGCAATTTTTTGTCATTAGTGTGCAACTTTGTGAGGAGAAACCCTAAGATGAATTTCTGCCATTTTTAAGGGTTTTTATACCCTTGGATCTCCCATGTTTAATTGAAGATAAGTTATCATTTAATCATTCAATATGTCTATGTGTTGTTTGATTATATCTTGTTCTTGTCTTTTAATTAACATGCTAGGCTAGATTTATCTTGTGTTTGCTTAGATCTAATGAAACCTAACTATTGATTATCGGTTGTTAATGTGTTATTAATTGTATTGGATGATTGTTTATCGATGTTAGGCTTAAGAAAACTGGCTAACTTCCTATACGGTAACTTGCTTGAACGTCTTAAGAAACATGAACCAATGCGTACTAAGGTTATTATGGTTGTATTTAATGCATGAGCGAATTCTAGTGATCCCATGTTAGGAGCTTCTTAGCCGGCTCAACATAGGAGTGAAGTAGGAGCTTGTAGAGTTGGGGAAGTACGTACGCCACCCCACGATTGGTATTAAGGAATACACCCGACATCCACGCAATTAATACACACTAATCAACCGGTAAAAGATAGTTAGGGAGTAAGGAAATCTAAGTAAACACATTTCTCTCCACATAAGTTTCACAACCTTTTCATTTTTAGTTATTTTATTTTATTTGCATTTGTAGTTATTTGGGTTAGTTGACTAGCAACTAATTCCGCCCACTCTTTCAAACCCGAGATTTTATTTGCTTTCATAAAATTATAAAAATACAAAAGAATCTTCCCTCACCCTTATACCTATTAGAATAGTTTTTCAATCCTAACGACACTATTCCCCTAGAGAACGATCAACCCCCCGGTACTTGCCACTTCACTATACTACATCGGTCAGGTACACTGCCTGGTGGGGATTGCAAGCCTCTTGAGATCCCTCGAGAGGTAAAACCTGTTGTAAGGTCGCAAAACCACGCATCATAAATAAAGTTGAAAATCAGACCCAAAAGACTTAGCTTTCCTTGTTCTAGTGCTTTTTCTAGGAACAGATGGACCAGGTACATCATCAGTACCTTTAACCTCATCTTCAGCTATCTTACTTGACGATGGCTGAATCATACCTCTTGGTCTAGGTATAGACGTAAATCGTTCTTCATCAAATATAGCATCTCTTGACTCTATTATAGAGTTCACCGACATATAATCATTAGGTTCTATAACATAAAACCTATAACACTTGGAATGCTCATCATACCCAATGAAGATACAATCTATACCTTTCTCACCAAGATTTTTCATTTTGGGTTCAGTTAGTCTTACAACCGCTCTACATCCCTAAACCCTCAAATAAGTCAAATTTGGTACCTTCTTGGTCCAAATTTCATAAGGGGTTTGTTTACTATTTTTGTTTGGAGTTCTATTCAAAATATAACAGGCTGTCAACATAGCCTCACCCCAAAACCCTTCACTTAGTCCAGAATAGGATAACATGGAATTCACCATTTCCTTTAAAGTCTTATTCTTCCTTTCAGCCACCCCATTCTGTTGTGGTGTGTAAGGAGCCGTGGTTTGATGTATTATACCAGTTGATTGGAAATAAACTGGATCATAATAGTCACCACCTCTATCAGTACGCAATACTTTTATCAAATATTGTCTTTGAAGTTCTACATCTTGTTTATAAATTTTAAATTTATCTAGAACTTCATGTTTAACATGCAGTAGATAGACATAACAATATCTACAAGCATCATCAATAAAAGTAATGACATACTTATTATGTCTTAGTGAAGGATTGGCATGAAAATCACACAAATCACTATGTATGATATCTAATACTTTGCTTTCCCGGTTAACATCCTTAAATGGATGTCTAGTGATCTTTGTTAACATGCAAGTCTTGCAACTTTCATGTGTCATGTCAAAATCAGGTATTAAACTCATTTTAGAAATATCTCTCATTCTCTTATAATGAACATGTCCTAGTCTAGCATGCCATAATTCAGATTTGCTTAAACTATTGCTATGACTAGAAGTAATCATACAAGCAGAAACATTAAACAAAGGATAATTCAGATTTAATCTAATCATACCATTACATACATAACCAAATCCAACAAATGAACCATGTCTTGACAAAATATACTTGTCACTTTCCAACACTTGTTTGTAGCCACACTTATTCAACACAATTTCAGAAACAAGATTCTTTCGAATCCCAGGTACATACAATACATTATCTAAACATAAAGTTTTTCCAGAAGTGAAAGTCAATAAAACACACCCTATTCCTTTGATTGCTTCGATTGCAACGTTTCCCATCTTTATAAATGATCCATCTTCAATCGATTTACATACTTGAAACCAACGAATATCCTTGCAAACATGACTTGTTGCACCCGAATCAACCCACCAAGCAACTTCATCATCCTGAACGTAAAATGCATCAGAAATTACAGAAACATAATGTAAAACATTATCAAAATTCTGAATAAAATCAGAATTATAACCTTGTTGCTTATCAGCATCCTTAGACCCATTTGAACCAGCGCCATCATTGCCCTTACGAGAGTGACAATCCTTCTTCATATGACCATTCTTTTTACATTTCCAACAAGTCACTGTACCCTTCTTGTTGGCAAATTTATCATCACCACTTTTGAACTTTCTTTTGTTCTTTTTGTTGTTAGAATTTTTGGCTCCATCTCCTTCAACCATGTTGACAGAAGATGAGCCAATTTGGTTCTTTCCTTTAGGATTATTATCAAGTTCCTGATTTCTTAATCCTTCCTCAATTCGAAGATAACTACCGAGTTGAACCAAATTTAACTCTTCCTTTTTATGTTTCAAACCATGTTTGAATTCTTTCCAGGAAGGGGGCAGTTTATCAATGATAACTGCAACCGAGATGGCCTCATCCATCATCAAATTGTGTTGTGTATACTGTCCCAGAATCCTTAACATTTCAAGATATTGCTCCATGACAGGCCTGGTATCAACCATCTTGTAATTCTTAAAATTACTCACAAGAAACTTCTTTGAAGAAGCATCTTCTGCCATGTGTGAGTATATATATAAATTTAGTATAGGATGCACGTGATACACGAGAGTCAACAAGTCAACCCTTTAGGAAAAATACCAACTTGTAAAACCCGTGAATGTGATATGTGTGATACCGGGCAAGTGATCACCCGGGTCGTGTCCCAACGAGGTGTGAATGGAAGATATCGTTTTTGGTTCGGAATTAAAGTGCTTGATGTTTGGAAAGAGATTTTTGGTGTTTGATTAAATATCCTACGACTACGGGAAGCATAAATAGGCTAAGGGAAACATAAACATATAAATCTACAAAACATATATAAGCAAAACACAAAGAAAGAAAATAACGTAATTAAAAACCGGGAAAACGCGAGACTAAAAGTGAAATTTAAGAAATAACAATCCTACAAATGCCAAATTATTCTTCCAAAATCCTAAATGACAAAAGAAAATTTTGAAAAAAAGAATTATAATTTTTTGACTTTTCTATTTTTTATTACGAATTAAAAACTATTTAAACTAAATTAAATTCGGAAAAATACTAAATGAACAGTAAAAATTATGAAAAATTACCAAAAATTAAATTAAGCTAAAACTAATCTATGAAAAATATTTGGACTGAAAAAGCTACTGAAATAAGCTATGAAATAAGCAGTTCAGCAGTTTAAGCTTAAAAGGCTGAGAGGGGTTAAAAATAAAATAATGAAGATAATGCACCAAGCAGAACTTGGTGCATTGGTAGGGCGTGTGTGTTGTGAGTCAAAGGTCCCAGGTTCGAATCTCACACACACCCATTTTTGTTTTTCATTTTTTTTTTCTTTTTGAAACCTAAAAAAGCTAAGGAAAATAAGCAATTTTAAAACTGAAAATGTTTTTGAAAAGCAATTTCAAGCTCAGAATAAGCCTTGACTTATCTGATCAGTTGGCTACTTGGGAAATAAGCTAGGCTAGAACAAAAAAAGGGGCTGAAGGCTATTCTAATAAGCAAAATGAGAATAAGCTACTGGGGACCAGGAATAAGCTAAGCAGACATAGAATAAGCCACAATTAAAAAGCACATAAGCACTTAACAAAACCAATAAGCAGATGGGACTGCTGATATGGCAGTTGGAGCAGGGCAAAGGCATGCAATTTTAAGCCACTAAAAAGCACTGAAAATAGAATCCAAAAAATCTAGAAAAATTCTCTCAGCTAGATAAGCCAGCTGATAGTCTCTATGCAGAAATTGGGCTACTAACAACTTATAATGATAGAATTAAAAATCATCAAAGGTCTGCAAAATCAGGAAAAACTGAAAATTAGGCTACTGATCTAGTGAGGTCAGTGATGTGCAGACCTTGTTGACTTTTCTAAACCAAAGCATTATCAAACTTAATGAACTACTGAATTTTGATTTTATGGACTAAGTTGGACTTGAAAATACCAGAAGCAGGTATCAATTTGGCTTATAGCAGTAATAAGCTATTATGACTAGAACAACTCCTAAAATTTGCACCAATGACTCAATACCCCAAAATTTCTCAAAACAGCTCAACTGCTTCTACTAACTCCTAATAAAGACTACAATAAGCAAGATTCAAAGTAACCTAAGTGCAATTGAACAGTGTGTACCCAGTTTGACCCATTTTCAGTCTTAACCCAAACAGTCCTATAAGGGGCTGTTTTTTAGTTAGACCTGGTTTGAGCTTATGTAACCCTAGAATTCTGAAGATTTGTGAACAAGTAACTCAGTTTAGACCTGAATAAAAACTTATTAATTTCAAACAAGCACTAAATAAGCATAAGCTAATCTTGACTATTTTTTTGACTTTTCTTGGTTTTTAAGGTAAACACTAGTTAAAGCTATTACAACCTATTCAGTTAACTTCAAATAGCTATAATAAGGTAAATTAAGCAAAGAAAAAGCAGATAAGCAGCAGATTAAGCACTTGCACCGTACGTTGACTTAAGTTGACCAAATAAGAAAAACTTCAAATTTAATTAAGAACTGAATTACAATGCTGGAAAAGAAAGATAAGACAACAATAAACTAAAAGAAATACAAGTACCTTAAATAAAATTGCTAAATTAAACCTGCCTTTTTTGGCTACAATTACTAACTATTTATACTAAGTAAACTAAGGGTCTTCACTCTCTTGTTGTGCTTCTTCTGTGAGATAAAACAGCATTGGAACTTTTGTGTGCTTCTTTGGATCAAATCCCATCCGTAGGATTAAAGTTGGAGTGATATCAGCCCTTGATGTGATTTTGGCACCCAAATGGTTGTGGATTGCCAGCGTGGAGGAGGGGGAAAGGTGAAATAACACATGGGTTTCTGACTTTGGGGTGTGGTAGGGTGGCTGGGTAGGTTTTGGGAAGTGGAGGGGGGTGACAAAAATGTTTGGGAAGGTACAGTCATGGGGTGTTGGGTTTTGGCGGGAAGGAAAAGGGAAGAAGGAGTTGACTAAGTCAACTGGTCTTGTTTTAGCTAAAAAAGGTAGGCCGGATTTGGGTTTATTATTTGGGCTAGGGTTTATTATTTAAAAGGGCTGGTGGGTTAAAGGTTGGGTTAGGTAAAAAGGGTTGGATTTATTTAGGATAAGGGTTAGAATGTTATTAAACTTTGAGGACCAAAGTTGCCAAAGCTGAAAATCCAGGGACCAAGGCTGCCAACTTTGAAAATTAATTTCCAAGGATCATTTGTGTTGTTTTGGTATTTTGGATGTTGACTTTGACTTTTGACTTTGACTTCTGTCTTCACTTGATCAAATGCACACTTGTTGTCGAGTCAATCCAAAAATGCCCGTTTTTGCTCCGTTTTCAATCCTTCGTACCTGAAACACATAAAAACACAAACCAAGGATATCTGCAATATATTTTGGGTGTTTTTGGTCATTTTTGTGTCTTTTATGGGTGTAAAATGATGAGTATTTACACACTCATCAATCCCCCACACTAAACTATTGCTAGTCCCTAGCAATCCGATCATATAAAGTAGTGAAAGGATCAAAAAAATACCAAGTATACCCCGTTTCGACTTTTTATTAAATGCAAGAAATTTAAACTAGAACTAAAATAAATAAAATGCTTGATTTCCAAAAATGGTATCATGGAACGGGATTCACACAAAATGGGTGTCTCCAGGGAATTGAAATCGTCATCCTCTTTTTTATACTCCCAACTAAGCTTAAACTCATTGTGCAAACGCTTTTGTAAAATGCTAACACTACTTATACTAATAATCTATGTAAGCCGAAACTTAACTTTTCACTCCCATAATTTATTCAAGTTAGGTGACTGTGCTCATTTTCAAAATTTTGACCGCAAAAATCGACATTTATTATGGTTGTTACTTGTTTAAGTCAAATACTATTTTACCGGGAACCTCGAAAATCTGAGGATCGAAAAGGGCCTTTTCCATGTAGCGGCTTTCTTCTCGGCACATCCCAAACCAGTTGGTTTTAGGTGACCAGGCTTATGACACCCCACAGAGAATAGTACCGGAATCAGCGAAATTACGATTTCAAAGATTTTAGATATTCCCACTAAGTTAGTATTAAATACTTAAATAGATAACAACAAACGATCATTTAGAGATTAGAGACTCAAAAGTGAGATCACTCCATGTAACGACTTTCTTCTCGGCACATCCCAAACCAGTTGGTTTTAGGTGACCAGGCTTTTGACACCTCACAGAGAATAATACCGGAGCTTTCGGAGTCTTTGAAATCAACAATCTACTAAATTACCGTTTAAACCTTTATGACAAAATTGACGAATCCAAGTTCAACTTCCGATTTAAATTTAAGAGAAAGCAATTTTCCACATTTATTAACACATACATCTTTATTTTTGCAACATCAAAATTTATTGCATTTTGCAATATCATTCTATTTTTTTTCTTTTCATTTTCTCATTTTTTTCATTTTTTTTTTATTTTTTTCACGTTTTTCATTTTTTTCACTTATATATATATATATATATATATGCTTTCTCAAAAATTAAAATAAAAAGTTAAACTCGGGCTCTATATCAAAATTGTATAAAAATTTGTTTTGCATAATAACATGATTTTAACGTTCAAACGTTTGAAAACAGCACGTATTTAAGTCAGATTAAGAGCTTCTGGGAGGAAAAGCCATAGATTACTTGTATAAGCTCTAAAGAGAACCAACTACTCTACGCTTAGCATTTTCATTTGCACAAATCGTAAAACCTTAGTCTAATCGTTAAGGAAGCAGCCAGATCAACACTCTGGCAGAGTCGGGATTCCCTTTGTTCTAACCTAATCAAGACTAAACATAACAAACTTTTATTTAAAAACGACAAAAATTTTAAAATTTGGGTCAAAACGGGGGTACTAGGGCACTAGAAGGTACATATGTGACAAAATTCGTGAGAATTCCCCCCCCCCCCCACACTTAGAATTGAATATTGCCCTCAATATTCAAAGTACCGGCTATTATGCCGACGCTTAGAACGTAAAAAGGTAATACCACTAGCCAAGTGTGGAACAGAAATCTCCATTTTTCACAAAAAGGATTAAAAAGATATCCCTAGATAAACGTTAGTAAAAAGATCGGATATTGGGCGGCTGGATTGAAAACAGGCGCATCAATCATCACGATCTAAGGGAAACCTGAAAATAAGAGCAAACAACACACAAAAGCACAGCACAGCAGAGGAATTCCCCCACACTGAGTGTTAGAAAATAGAGAGAAGTCAGAAACATGGGCGTTTACCCATGCAATGCTAATGTTTTTGTTAACCGAGTCACTAGCTTGACTCGACCCTGAATGCATTTGTTCTTGGGGAAGCATGTGGAAGAAAGAATCTCCATCGGACTTTCATTCAATGTGTTTGGATAAACATTTGAATTTAAGAAAGTTCCACACCGACGAGATACCCACGGTATTTTAATAGTAGAAACTATTAGGGACAATACCGGGGTCAAAGATGGTGTCCTCATTCCCGTAGGAGAAAAGGGAAAGAGAAATCACACCATATGTGATGAAGAGAAGCAAGATTTTTATGACTATCATAAAAAAACTCTTCATCATCAAAAGCCATGTTGTCTTCAACGGGAGGGAGGGTCGGGATGAAATCTTCAAGAACTAAATTCTTATAATCAATAACACCTCCCCCCACACTAGAGTCATTCTCAAGATTGAAATAAAAATGATCAAATTCTGGCTGAGAGAGTTCACCGGAGAACTCTTCAAAGATAACCGGATCATTTTTATCAAAGAGAAATGAGTCATACTCGGGAAGAGAGATATAAGCATGAGAAGTGGTACTGCCACTACTCGTCTCTTCCAAAAGATTGATATCAAAAGAAAAGGCTTCATAAGCCGGGATAGAAAAATCAGAATGAGAAGTGGGATTGCCACTACTCTCTTCAGCCGTATCAAAGATAAAACTCTCATATTCGGGAACAAGATCCTCGAGCTCGTGCTCCAAAGGATCTGACGGCTTATCTTCAACAATAACTTCCTTCGGGGGGAGAAAAAATAACGGTTCATCAAATATCATTTTTTCTAATAACGGAGCATCTCCCCCCGGATCACCATCGGGCTCAACAATTTCCGGCGAAATTGGAGCATCAAATAAGAACACCTCGAGCTCTTCCATAGAGATATCACTTCTCTCAATCGGAGGAGAAGGATGGGAAGAGTCGGAAACAATCTCAATACGACAAACCGATTCCGGAGATGGGACAAGTGGTGTGCTCTTAGAGCTAGCAATTTTTACCACTTCCGTTGTGGTCTCCGATTCTTGTTCATCGTAATCAAAAACACTCTTTACTTCCCCAGCACATTTCTCAAACCATTTGCTTGTGCCAGGGGTAATTTTCATTGCTTTGAGCTCAGCACGTTTGTTTGAAGGACTCTTAACCATGAATCTTGAAAGTATCGAATCACTTCTTTCGGAAGCAATTACGAGATCAGATTTTTGATTAACCGTAGCAACGTTGCATTTGGTTAGAGGTTTCGAGTCCTGATTGATGTTAAACATGACTTCTTCATTCTCAACACGAATGGTTAACTCTTCAGCATATACATCAATGAGAGCACGACTCGTTCTTAAGAAAGCTCTACCCAAAATGAGTGGAACTCTAGGATCGGCATCAAAGTCTACCACAACGAAATCAGTAGGAAAGTGGAACTTTCCTACTTTCACAACAACATCCTCGGCTATTCCAAGCGGATGAGTTACAGTACGGTCCGCTAGCTCGAGTGTCATGAAAGTGGATGTAAGCTTCAGAAGAGATAATTTCTTCCATACCGAGAGTGGCATAAGGTTAATGCTTGCGCCAAGATCGGCCAAGGCAGAGCATTGAACCATCCCTGAGAAATCACATGGGATTAAAAACTTGCCGGGGTCTCCGAGCTTCTCGGGAAGCTTCTTGAGGAGAACCGCCGAGCATTGCTCATTAAGTGGGGTTTTTGCCATCTCAGTCAACTTATCCTTGTTGCTTAGCAAACTTTTGAGTGTAGATGCAAATTTGGGCATAAGAACGAGAGCATCTGCGAAGCTTATGTCAAAATGCAACTCATTGAAGATTTTAAAAAATTTCTCCATTTGTTGATTGGTTTTATCATGGAGCTTTTGTTCATTAAGCCTTGAAGGATATGGAATCGAAGGCTTTGGATTTGTCTTCGGAACATCGGGTTCCGGAATTTGAGATTGGACGACCGGAGGTTGGACGTGTGCGGTACTTCGTGGGCTTGAAAAATGCACCTTGTCCGTTGTCACCTCGGTATCTCGATTCACTTCCCTCGGGGGAGGGGGCATAGGAGTCGAGGGTCCATTATGCGTCTTACCACTTCGAGTGGTGACGGCTTTCAACTCAGCATTAGGATTAGGAATGGTATTGCTCGGAAGTCCTCCGGAAGATGAAGAAGCTTGGTTCATGTTCATATTCATGAAACTGCTCATCATATTCTTCAACTCATTTGTTTGACGAGACATCGTCGTATCAATTTCCTTCCTCAACTCGACTTTCATATTATTAATTTGAGCTTGCATTGAACGTATGCTTGACTCAGTAATTTTCATGAAGTCATTTGTCAAAGGAGCTTGAGGAGGTTGTTGATAAACTTGTTGAGTTGGAGGTTGGCAAGGTTGGTTGAAATTGTTGCGGTTTTGATTGAAATATTGAGAATTGTTAAAGTTTTGACCTTGATTTTGAACAAAGCGGTTTTGATTATTTTGATTTTGCACGGGTGGAAAACCAGGTGGTACCATAGCATTCGGTGCTCGGTAATGAGTTTCCGCTTGCGGTCGGTATTGATTGTAATTTACGGCTGCTACGGGAGCTTGGTAAAAAGAAGCATCGGTTGCTTGACAATCATAATACGCATGCGGGCTACCACAAGTTTCACACACTTTGTTTAAGGCTTTGATTTGTTCCGGTTTGTGAATTTCACTCTTAATTTCTTTCACTTCCTTCATCATGCAACGAATTATGTCCATTAGAGCGGCTAACGGTGCGGTTAACTCGGATGAGTTACCGGATGAAGAAGCGGGAGTGATAGGAACATTCACTTTGTTTCGTGAAATAGGGACTTTAGATTTATTCTCACAAATTTCAAGCACATCTTTGGGTCGACGATTCAAGATATTGCCACCGGCGGCTGCATTAAGCGAATCTTGATCGTTTCCATTCAACCCATTATAAAACGTGTTGATTTGTTGCAACTCCGTGAAATCATGATGCGGGCATTTTCTGAGAAGATCCTTGAATCGTTCCCATGCCTCTCCGAAGTTCTCATCGAAACTTTGACGAAATCTAGAAATTTCATTTTTAAGATTAGTCGTCTTTGATGGAGGAAAGAAATAATTGACAAATTTTTGAACTAAATCTTCTCAAGTTTCAATGGTTTGAGGGGGTTCTTTTTCAAGCCAAATCCGGGCTGCCCCTTCGAGTGAAAACGGAAAGAGCATCAATTTGATAACTGTTTGCGGCACATCCTTGTAATTGATGGTCGAGGTTAACTTGTTGAACCAACGGATGTGTGCATACGGATCTTCTCGTTCAAACCCGTGGAATTGATTTGTAGACACGAGTTGAATCAAATGTGTCTTCAATTCGAAATGATTAGAATTGATTGGCGGTAAAACGATGGCATCTCCGTAACCCTCGGTGGGTGCTTGGAGCATTTCGACCATTGTTCGATTGTCTGCCATTTTATCAATGGGAATATTACGAATCTCAGGTTCAACTATTCGGGCAGCACGTCTACGAGAACGTCTTTTTGGAATTGTGATGAGATCACGAAGAGGACTCGTAGATCTAGAAGAACGAGTGCGCATGCACTAACAAAAACAATTCAATTAAAACAAGGCCGAAGCAAAACACAAGTGAACTTAAACCTTAAATTAAACAAGCGTACGGTAGCTCTTTGAAAGAAAAACGCACAGAGTGGCGGAGGAGCAAAGGTGGGCAATAAATACCTCTTAAAAACCCGCTCCTTTCGGTCTGTAATTTAATGTCAAAACCATCCTAGAACCTCCGTTATAGTTTGTTAATCAATCAAAGGTGAGCCGAATTCGCAAGCGACATAAAGGCAAGTTTTAAATCTTTTGTTTGGGAACTTATTATGATAATACTCCAAGTTGAGGAATATTATTTTGAGATTGCTTTTATGTTTTTATTTAACACAAGAAAATGGAAAATGTTTTTGTATTTTTGTTTTTATGTGATAATATATATACAAAAGGAAAAGAAAAATATTTTTTGTTTTTTATATTTTTGAAAGCGAAAACTTCAAGAAGAAGGATCTCAAGTCACTAATCGTTAAAACCTTTAACGATATTTTCGCAACACAACCTCCCCGGCAGCGGCGCCAAAAATTTGATCCGTGTGTGAGTATATATATAAATTTAGTATCGGATGCACGTGATACACGAGAGTCAACAAGTCAACCCTTTAGGAAAAAGACCAACTTGTAAAACCCGTGAATGTGATATGTGTGATACCGGGCAAGTGATCACCCGGGTCGTGTCCCAACGAGGTGTGAATGGAAGATATCGTTTTTGGTTCGGAATTAAAGTGCTTGATGTTTGGAAAGAGATTTTTGGTGTTTGATTAAATATCCTACGACTACGGGAAGCATAAATAGGCTAAGGGAAACATAAACATATAAATCTACAAAACATATATAAGCAAAACACAAAGAAAGAAAATAACGTAATTAAAAACCGGGAAAACGCGAGACTAAAAGTGAAATTTAAGAAATAACAATCCTACAAATGCCAAATTATTCTTCCAAAATCCTAAATGACAAAAGAAAATTTTGAAAAAAAGAATTATAATTTTTTGACTTTTCTATTTTTTATTACGAATTAAAAACTATTTAAACTAAATTAAATTCGGAAAAATACTAAATGAACAGTAAAAATTATGAAAAATTACCAAAAATTAAATTAAGCTAAAACTAATCTATGAAAAATATTTAGACTGAAAAAGCTACTGAAATAAGCTATGAAATAAGCAGTTCAGCAGTTTAAGCTTAAAAGGCTGAGAGGGGTTAAAAATAAAATAATGAAGATAATGCACCAAGCAGAACTTGGTGCATTGGTAGGGCGTGTGTGTTGTGAGTCAAAGGTCCCAGGTTCGAATCTCACACACACCCATTTTTGTTTTTCGTTTTTTTTTATTTTTCTTTTTGAAACCTAAAAAAGCTAAGGAAAATAAGCAATTTTAAAACTGAAAATGTTTTTGAAAAGCAATTTCAAGCTCAGAATAAGCCTTGACTTATCTGATCAGTTGGCTACTTGGGAAATAAGCTAGGCTAGAACAAAAAAAGGGGCTGAAGGCTATTCTAATAAGCAAAATGAGAATAAGCTACTGGGGACCAGGAATAAGCTAAGCAGACACAGAATAAGCCACAATTAAAAAGCACATAAGCACTTAACAAAACCAATAAGCAGATGGGACTGCTGATATGGCAGTTGGAGCAGGGCAAAGGCATGCAATTTTAAGCCACTAAAAAGCACTGAAAATAGAATCCAAAAAATCTAGAAAAATTCTCTCAGCTAGATAAGCCAGCTGATAGTATCTATGCAGAAATTGGGCTACTAATAACTTATAATGATAGAATTAAAAATCATCAAAGGTCTGCAAAATCAGGAAAAACTGAAAATTAGGCTACTGATCTAGTGAGGTCAGTGATGTGCAGACCTTGTTGACTTTTCTAAACCAAAGCATTATCAAACTTAATGAACTACTGAATTTTGATTTTATGGACTAAGTTGGACTTGAAAATACCAGAAGCAGGTATCAATTTGGCTTATAGCAGTAATAAGCTATTATGACTAGAACAATTCCTAAAATTTGCACCAATGACTCAATACCCCAAAATTTCTCAAAACAGCTCAACTGCTTCTACTAACTCCTAATAAAGACTACAATAAGCAAGATTCAAAGTAACCTAAGTGCAATTGAACAGTGTGTACCCAGTTTGACCCATTTTCAGTCTTAACCCAAACAGTCCTATAAGGGGCTGTTTTTGAGTTAGACCTGGTTTGAGCTTATGTAACCCTAGAATTCTGAAGATTTGTGAACAAGTAACTCAGTTTAGACCTGAATAACAACTTATTAATTTCAAACAAGCACTAAATAAGCATAAGTTAATCTTGACTATTTTTTTTTGACTTTTCTTGGTTTTTAAGGTAAACACTAGTTAAAGCTATTACAACCTATTCAGTTAACTTCAAATAGCTATAATAAGGTAAATTAAGCTAAGAAAAAGCAGATAAGCAGCAGATTAAGCACTTGCACCGTACGTTGACTTAAGTTGACCAAATAAGAAAAACTTCAAATTTAATTAAGAACTGAATTACAATGCTGGAAAAGAAAGATAAGACAACAATAAACTAAAAGAAATACAAGTACCTTAAATAAAATTGCTAAATTAAACCTGCCTTTTTAGGCTACAATTACTAACTATTTATACTAAGTAAACTAAGGGTCTTCACTCTCTTGTTGTGCTTCTTCTGTGAGATAAAACAACATTGGAACTTTTTTGTGCTTCTTTGGATCAAATCCCATCCGTAGGATTAAAGTTGGAGTGATATCAGCCCTTGATGTGATTTTGGCGCCCAAATGGTTGTGGATTGCCAGCGTGGAGGAGGGGGAAAGGTGAAATAACACATGGGTTTCTGACTTTGGGGTGTGGTAGGGTGGCTGGGTAGGTTTTGGGAAGTGGAGGGGGGAGACAAAAATGTTGGGGAAGGTACAGTCATAGGGTGTTGGGTTGCGGGAAGGAAAAGGGAAGAAGGAGTTGACTAAGTCAACTGGTCTTGTTTTAGCTAAAAAAGGTAGGCCGGATTTGGGTTTATTATTTGGGCTAGGGTTTATTATTTAAAAGGGCTGGTGGGTTAAAGGTTGGGTTAGGTAAAAAGGGTTGGATTTATTTAGGATAAGGGTTACAATGTTATTAAACTTTGAGGACCAAAGTTGCCAAAGCTGAAAATCCAGGGACCAAGGCTGCCAACTTTGAAAATTAATTTCCAAGGATCATTTGAGTTCATCAGGTATTTTGGATGTTGACTTTGACTTTTGACTTTGACTTCTGTCTTCACTTGATCAAATGTACACTTGTTGTCGAGTCGATCCAAAAATGCCCGTTTTTGCTCCGTTTTCAATCCTTCGTACCTGAAACACATAAAAACACAAACCAAGGATATCTGCAATATATTTTGGGTGTTTTTGGTCATTTTTGTGTCTTTTATGGGTGTAAAATGATGAGTATTTACACACTCATCATAGATATCAAATAGGGAATCAGACATACCGTTTAGAATGTGACCACGGCATATGTAATCGTCGTTCTCCCACTTCATCCTCTTCCTAGTCGTCTCCAAAGTTTCATTCTCGGACCATTCAGGACTGGGCGTACTCAGAACATACACAACTTTCAGGGTGGTAAGAAGAAAGTGCATCTTCTTCTGCCAACGATGAAAGTCCTGCCCTTCAAACTTTGTCAACTTATCGAACTTGCTCGTCATATCCTTCACAGATTCTCCATTCGTCATGATCACAGATACTTCAATATTTGTTATAACTTTATGATCACAGAAATCTGAGAGTCGTGTAAACACTTTCAGATTGAAGTATTTCGATGGTTCTATCGAAATCTCAAATTGGATAAAACTCAAATTAAGAATCGAGAATATGTTTTTTTGTTGTTATGAAAACGAACCAGAGATTGATAATATATATTTGACCAACAAAACTGAATATCGGTTGTAACTACCATAGCAGTTATTTTAACTACCGAATCAGTTAAATCAAAGGGCAAAAATCATAATAACGTCATACAAGTGTGCACTCCGCACAACCCCGACTTGTTGAACATTTATCACGATTACACATTGGTCAACTAAGTCAATCCATTACACTTAAATCATATTGGTGACGCAAAATCACCAACATAATCTATACACATTTCCTTTTGGAGAATGTAAAAAACGTCTTTTAACTAGTACCTATATTACCCGTTACCCAACCTGGATGGTCTGCCTAATTTAGAAACGTAGACTATCAAGGTCGTTACCATGATTTTGGACCTTCTCCTATACCAGTTATTAAAAGACAACATTGTACACTTTGAGACATTCACGATGGAACAGATGGATGCTTACTCTATTCCTCAAAATAGAGTCAAATTTTGACTCCTGAGGTCAAATTGTAATACTTCAAAAATAGACATGGTACAATGGCTTTTATGGATCTAGCCCTTTTTTCATCAAGTGAAGTGTGGTTTTATACCATAAATGGAGTTGTGAACTTCTTTTTAGAAAGTTTAGTAGGTTTGACCACAAAGTCAAAGACTCAAAGTAACCGCACCGATATGAGAAAGAGAGGGAAAAAAGTCAGCCAGAGAAAGAGAAAGTGAAGAAGCAATTCTACGTTTGATGTGCGTGGAAAAGTAAGATTTGAAAAAAATGCTATTTAAACTAAACTGAAAAGTGAGACTAATAAAAAATTTCTAATAACAAGATCAAAATCAACTTCATTAGACTGGGTGTAATAAGGACCCTAGGCGACCTTCATCTCCCCTGCCACCTTTGCTTCCTCTCTCCTAAACTGCTTCATGACCAACTTGGTGTAATAAGGCGACTCATACCACAAAAAACATACCCAACAAAATTACATTTTAAATAAAAAAATCACACACACAAACATGCATACAAGTAGGTTGCCTGTCCGACCCACATCTCCATTTTGATGAGACGACCGGCATGGGGACCAAGATGGTGTAATAAGGGGAACCGACTCGGACTAGTGTCTGAGGGTGAGAACAACCGACATTTTGAGGTTTATTACGCCCAACATTAGACTAATCTTAAAACAATTAAACAAACAAAAACTTGAACAAAAACAATAACACGAAGCAGTTGATTTTAACCATAAACTACCAAAAGCATATTTAAATCCCATATTTTCAACATGCATTTATGACTGTGTGTAAAAAGGACCACCAACGCTTTGTTGGCTGAGATGATGCCGCCATGATTTGTTTACAACCATTACACACCCAAGTAAATTCATGTGTGGTGCTCCAGTTTTGGAGATGGTTTGGTTACTTTTTAGACCGAACTAAATTTTGGTTATTTTGTGTGTATGTGCGAGTGTGTTGTGAGGTATATAAGTTTTTGTTGGGTCAAGAATTTGACGCAATTACCCTGACAAGGATTTGAACATAAAATAGACTAACTCACTAAATAAAATAGTGGGTTACTCAATGATAAAGAAATCAGTGAGTGTTGTATAAAGCTCGTTGTTGAAGAAACACTTTACTTACTGATACGGTGTCAAGTGAGTAAAGTATACGAGCTACAAACAACTCCAGTATCACTGAGATTTGACAAATGTCTCAGTGACCCTGAAGACGCTATCTCTACAAGCAGACTGAAAAAATATGGGCGGGAACTTCCAAAAGGAAGTCAGACAAAGTAATCAATGTTGGTGCTTTTCCAAAAGAGGAAGATGAAGAGGGACCACTTAGTGGATGACAACTCACACTTAGTGGATGACAACCCACACCAACCCACATGTCTTTGTTTTATTTACCTATATATATGTATACATTGTAATAGAGATAGTATGGTTCCTAAACAAACAAAAGAATACAAAATGTATTAGTTGATAGGATCATCCTCTCATTGAATCTCAAGCATAGCTTTGATCAATGAGAGTTTATTTGTCACCCAAAGGGGATAGTTTACCGAAATTATCCCCTTGAAGAAGCTGAAGATGTTATCATGTAGTCAATTGTATTTTGAGTAATCTTGTAACATTTGTTATCATTATTAATGAAACTGTTCTTTATTTACTCAAATTTTCATGGACCAACAAGTGGTATCAGAGCGGGTGGATTATTCTTATGATCCAGATCCGTTCATGACTGCTGATAACATTCTTCAATCTCAAAAAATAAATGTGAATCTTCAAAAACTGCTACTGTTATAGCAATTTTTGAGGGGGAGAGACACATTTATTGGTGACTGAAAAACAAATATCCCCTCCCTAAACCCCAAAAAACACACACCCATCACACAAATCTTATCCCCACCAACCAAAATCATCAAAAGTGTGAAAAACTAGAAGGGGGGTTGAATAGTTTTATGTCTTTTTAATTTTTGTTGTGAAAACTTTGTTTACTTTTTAAAACTTAGATTCGAATTTATGTGATCTCAACTCTTGAACAATATGAACAATATATATATATAAGTAAATATAAATAAGGAATGCAAGTAATGTAATAAAATGAAATAAAAGATAGAGATGGAAAGATCTAACCGAGAGACAAGAGATTTATAGTGGTTCGGCTACAAGGACACCTTCCTTGCCCTACTCCACTCCCCGAGCACCTAACTCGAGAGTTTTCTTCACTATGTCAACAAGCTCCCTTATGGCGGAGAAAACCTTACACAACTTTAGCTTACACCGGCTTAACGACACAAAGCTAGATGTCGGGTTCTAATCGTAGCTAGAACCAATCTCACAACTTATACACAACTTAATCACACCTTCTTCTTCACGACTTCTCCACGACTTCTTCACGACTTCTTCACTATGACTTCACAACTTAGCACACCCTATGTACACTTCTACTTCTTCACACCTTTACTACTTACACACCTTAACAACACAACTTCTCTACTTACACACTAACCTATCCCAAACAATTATTCACACAACTATCTAACAACAATACACAACTTATATACAAATGTATGATGACACAAACAACTTAGGTATCTAAGTTGCAATACTTCTTCTCTAGTTGTTGAAGGAGTATTCTTCTCTTGCACTTGAATGGAGGAAGCTTAGATCACTTGGAAACCAAAGCTTAACAAGATATGATCAAAGGTTTTTAGAAAGAATTTACAATGATTAGAAAGAGTTTAGAACAGAAAGTTTTAGTGTGCAAAAGGTGAGTAAAAATCCAGGGGAAGGCTGGTATTTATAGGTAGAAAAACTGGACAGCTGGGAGCTACTGGAGCGTGGCCGGCCCCCTTAAATAGGGGGCGGTCCCCTTAATTTTAAGGGGGCCGCCTAGCATAATTAAGGGGGCCGCCCTCCCTAGCCGTTGCCCAGTTTTGTCTTTTTGTGGGGAAGGTTTTTCTGGAACATTTTACTGATTTTGGTTAAAAATTTGAATTCATAAATTTATAATGAATTAAACCGTTTTATTTATTACCAAAAATGTTTTTCTAAAATATATAAAATGTTTTTGACATTTTATAAAAAAACTAGTTATTAAGAAAATGTTCCTTTGATCATATAATGCATTAAGCATTAGTTCATTCATACCTTAAGTGATTTTAGTTTTAGAAGTGAATATTTACAACTTAGTACTTGTTTATTTTATAAGTTTATGTTTTAATGAGTTTACATTTTGTGATCATCAAAACATAGAGATATGAATAAATATTGATAATGTTTTTAGGCATTATTTATGTCAACAATCTCCCCCTTTTTGATGATTACAAAACCTAAACTCATTAAATCCAAAAGATTATTTTTGGACAAGTATTTGGTGAGTTTATATTCACTTCTCCCCCTTTTATGTAGAATCAAAAAGGTCAAGCCGACAAATTTAGACGTGCATTTTATCGGGATGAAAACTCCCCCTTGATGTTTACTCCCCCTCGTTCGAGGGCACCAAGGAAACGAGCTATGGAAATCTTGGCTGCAAAAACAAGTTAGGAGACACATATATATGCATAGCAAAAATATTTAGAACAACCAACTAATTTATTTATGCATTCAAGATTATCATATATAACATATGAATCATCATTACATTATATAAAATACTTAAAACATAACAATTATAACATAACTAGAAACACTAAAGGTCCTCATATTGCCAAAGAGAGCGATTGGACTTGCTTGCGACACAAAAGGGTGAGGAATTTTATTTTGAGGCAGAAAGCATGTGGATGGGTTTTAGTTATGTGATGGTGAGGGAAATGGAGCGGATCCAGTGATGTTATATCGTTGTAGGGGAGGAATGAGATGAGGACGAGTGAGTAGATATTCGATCCAAGAAATATCTTCACTTAAGTGGAGAATTTGTTTTTGAAGGAAGATGCAACAAGGGCAATAGTGGGTGTGGTTTATAACTTGATCCAAGTTAAGAGAGTGGGGTAGGCAATTTGAGTAAGGTGAGGATGGAGGTTGTCCCTTGTTGCGTTGTGTGAGGTGCATAGCAAGGAGATCACTAAGATCATGGATTTGGTTAATCTCTTCATGAAGCTTTTGTCTTTCATGAATGGGGATTTGGTTATTTGGTGTAAATGGATGGTATTGGGGTGTATGATTTGAGGAAAAGTTTGATGTTTGACCAAGGTGATGAGGGTTTTCAAGGATTCCATTGAAGTTGGTTTGATGTTTAGGGGAGTAGTTTGGAATGAATGTGGATGTTTGGCCAAAATGATAAGGTTTGTGAAATGGTTCAATGGAATGAGGTTGTGATCTTGGAGAGTAGTTGGGGATGAATGATGATGGAGGTGTTGGTTGTCTAGTCGCACCATTTGTAATGGGCTTGTGGTGAGGGTGAGGTTTTCTTTTCCACCCGGGTTTTAAGGTCATCCTTGCTAGCTTTGAGGTTTTTGGTTTTGGGTTGATAGGAGAAGACATGATGGGATGATTGAATGTGGCGAGATATGGGGTTATTTATAGTGGAGGATTTATGTGGTTTAGGAATGGATAGGCTTGTTGGGTGATTAGGACAGAATGTGTTTGTGAATTTTGGGGAAGTATAGGATCAAATGGGCTAAAAAGCAGAAAAAGATTCTGTGAACCCAACCAGCAGATGGCCGGTCCCATTAATTATGGGCGGTCCCCTTAATAATTAAGGGGGCTGCCTTATGAATTAAGGGGGCCGCCCATCTGGTACCTTTCTGGGTTCCAGAAATGGGTATTTCTACAGAATTAGGTGAGGATGACTATGTTTTGAGCTTCTGGTTTTAGGCAAGTCCCACTCTTTGAGGCAATAGAGAAACATATTAAGCATGCATGGCATATATGTTAAACAAATAAGCAAGCAATAAGTTATGTCTAGCAATTTAGAGAATTAAGGCAATTAATCATCTAAGGCAAGGGTAATGGAGCAAAGGCACTAGAAACTAATGAGGAATAGGTGATGGAACAATTGTGAGGATGTAATTAATAAGCTTGTTCTAGTGTGTGCCTATATGCAACAAATGTGGAGATGTGATTGTTTCGACTCCTAAATGCAAAAATTTCCTAAGAAACAATCCAAGGTCTCCTTGATTTGATTTTGCTCAATATATGAGTATCAAATATATATATTAGATTATATACTTTGACAATTCATGTGAGATCTTATGCATGAAAAAAAATGTTTTTAGCATTATTCAACAATGTAAGGAAAATTGTTTTCATGTGTTTTCCTAGATGTGAGAATGATTTGTAGAAAATAGATTGGGTTTTGTTTATAAATATGTTTATGCAAGAAAAATATTACCCAATCTTTTGTTTTGTGCAAAACAGATTCCTAGACTCAGATGAGAGGAGAAAAATAAAATTAATTTTACAGACAGATGGCCGGTCCCCTTAATGACAAGCCGGTCCCCTTAATAATTAAGGGGACTGCCTTTATAACATTAAGGGGTCCGCCCATCTGGAAAAAAAAATTGTACCAAAAATGCAGAAAATTAAGTCAATTTTTTCCATCATCCCTAGACATAAACGTAAGTGGTTAAAAAGTTCACGCTTAAGGGGCTTAGTGAATATGTCTGCTAAGTTATCTTCCGATGCAACCTTTTCTATAGATATGTTTCCTTTTTGAACGTTATCGCGGAGGAAGTGGTGGCGTATTTCTATATGTTTAGTCCTAGAGTGTTGAACGGGATTCTTACTTAAATCTATAGCACCTTTGTTGTCACACATAATTGGGACATTATCTAACCTAATGCCATAATCTATGAGAGCTTGTTTCATCCATAGTGCTTGTTGACATGCCTTTCCAGCGCTTACATATTCGGCTTCTGTGGTAGAAATAGCAAGAGTGGTTTGCTTCTTCGAGAACCAAGATGTTAGGCAACACCCCATGAATGTGCAAATTCCGCTAGTGCTTTTTCTATCCACGTAGTCTCCCGCATGATCCGAATCCGCATAGACGATGGTTTCTATGCCGGATCCCTTAGGATACCATAATCCTAAGTGTATAGTGCCTTTAATGTATCGGAAGATACGCTTAACTGCTTCTAGGTGAGAGGTTTTGGGATCCTCTTGAAAGCGAGCACAAAGGCAGACACTAAACATGATATCCGGTCTACTTGCCGTTAAGTATAGTAAACTACCTATCATTCCTCTATACTTAGTGTTTTCTACGGACTCACCCTCTTCATCTCTTGTGAGTTTTACTTCCGTAGACATCGGTGTTTTCATGGGCTTAGCGTCTTCTAATCCAAATTTCTTAAGCATTTCCTTAATGTACTTAGATTGATTAAAAAATATTCCATCTTCTAATTGTTTTATTTGTAATCCTAGGAAGAAATTAAGTTCACCCATCATACTCATCTCAAACTCATCATGCATGATTTTGGCGAATTCATCACACATATCCTGACAAGTTGATCCGAATATAATGTCGTCGACATATATTTGGATAATGATGAGATTTGGGCTTTTCTTTTTCGTGAAAAGAGTGTTATCTACCATTCCCATAGAATAATCATGTTTAATAAGAAATGCTTTTAATCGATCATACCAAGCCTTGGGAGCTTGTTTGAGTCCATATAAAGCTTTCTTGAGTTTATAAACATAATCAGGTTTTGAGAAGTCAATGAATCCTGGAGGTTGTGCCACGTATACCTCCTCATTGATAAAACCGTTAAGGAATGCACTTTTCACGTCCATTTGAAATAACTTAAAGTCTAGGGCGCATGCATAGGCAAGAAGTATCCTTATAGATTCTAATCTAGCTACGGGGGCATAAGTTTCGTCATAATCAATTCCTTCCTGTTGATTATAACCTTGGGCAACTAACCTAGCTTTGTTCCTAGTAACTATTCCATTTTCATCTAACTTATTTCTATAAACCCATTAAGTTCCTATGATGGTCATGTTCATGGGATTTGGGACTAGTTCCCAAACGTCATTAGTCTTAAATTGATTTAGTTCTTCTTGCATAGCCATAACCCAACTTTCATCTTTTAATGCCTCATTTATATTTTTAGGTTCTATAGTTGATAGGAAACAAAAGAAGTTATTTTTATCTTGAGCTTGTGATCTAAGGGTTCTTTGATTTAGGTTTCCTATTATATTATCTAACGGGTGTGATTTAGATTCCTTAACATTTACAATTTCGTTATCTCCTAATGTTATATCAACATTATCATCGCCTAAGGGTTTAATTTTACTAACCTCAATAGCTTCTTCTTCAACTAGGTCATCATCTTCTAGGGGCAATGTCTTAGGTGGTGGTGGAGTTTCATCAAAAGTTACATTTAAGGACTCTTCTACTTTCATAGTGTGTTTATTAAGTATTATGTATGCTTTACTATTTTGTGAATACCCTAGAAAGATTCCTTCGTATGACTTAGGATCAAACTTAGTAAGGTAATCTTTTGTATTGAGAACAAAACATTTGCTCCCGAATACCCTAAAGTAATTTAGATTAGGTTTTCTACCTCTTAATAACTCATATGGGGTTTTTTCTAAAATTCGCCTAATTGAGACTCTATTTATTATATATGTTGATGTATCTACGGCATGGCACCAAAATTTTTGTGGGATAGATTGTTCATTTAGCATTGTTCTACTCATTTCTTGTAATGTTCGATTCTTTCTTTCTACTACCCCATTTGATTGTGGAGTGCGAGAAGCGGAGAAATTGTGAGATATCTCATTTAAATCACAATATTTTCCGAATTGCACTTCGTTATCAAATTCCCGACCATGGTCCGTCCTAATTGATACTATAGAACATCCTAATTTATTTTGAATCATTTTACTAAATATTTCAAACTTATTAAAGGCTTCGGTTTTATCAATTAAAAATCTAGTCAACGTGTATCGTGAATAGTCATCTACAATTACTAAGGTATAATGATTACCTCCGTAACTCCGCACAGCGGATGGACCAAAAAGGTCCATGTGTAATAATTCTAGGCATCTAGTAGTGGAGACTATATTCTTAGCTTTGTGACTAGCATGTGCTTGTTTTCCTATTTTACATGCATCGCAAAAGTGTTGGTCATATCTTAGGTTAGGCAAGTTTCTAACTAATTCTTTAGAGGCTAGGGATTGTATTTGTTGCATATTTGCGTGACCTAATCTTCTATGCCACAATGTAGAGTTTTCATCTAAGGTTGCTAGACATATTTTATCTTCCGGTTTATTTCCTAGTTTCATAACATATACGCCACCTTTCCTAATTCCTCTACCTATGACCTTTCCGTCCTTAACTATTTCGCTATCTTTACTTGTAAAAGTAACCCTACACTTATTATCACATATTTGTCCTATACTAAGCAAGTTATATGTTAAATTATCTACATGCTCAACATTTTCAATAGTTAGGGAGTCTTGAGAGATCGTACCTTTGCCGATGATTTTTCCACGAAAATCACTACCGAAAATAACATTACCTCCATTGTATGCCTTGTAGGAGGAGAATAGCTTCCGGTTTCCCGTCATGTGCTTTGAGCATCCACTATCCTTAATCCATTCGTCGGGCTCCAAATTTATCCCTAGACATATTTCATCGGTGGCTTGAGCTACAAAGCACTTTTCGTCTTTTGCTTTGTCCGCTTCATCTTTGTCGCTATCGCTCCATGTTCCACTAACAAATGCGCTTTCGTAATCATAACCCGGTGGCTTTGGACATTCGCCAATGAGATGGTTTTGGCTTCCACATCTAAAGCACTTTCTTTTCCCGTAGTTATCATTTCTATTTCTTTGAAGCGATCTTCTTTCATCTCGCGGTTGTCTCATGAATCTTCCTCGTCTCTTGAAGAATTTCTTGAATTCTCTTACGGCCATTGCATATTCTTCGTCTTCACTATCTTCACTTTAATCATCGTCATCACTAAGATCATTTTTGGCTTTTAGCGCGAGAGACTTGATTTGATCTTTCTTGCTCTTGACCGTTTCCGAGTCCCTCTTTATAATTTCTTCATGAACCTTCAAGTTGCCAATAAGTTCATCAAGTGATAACGTCATCAAGTTCTTTGACTCTTCAATCGCCGTGACCTTCGCGCGCCATTTCGGATGTAATGCCCTAAGAAATTTCCTTACACAATTTTTGCTAGAAAAAGTCTCATCAAGTGCTTTTAAACTTGTGATGATTGTGTTAAATTTAGCAAATGCATTGTCAATAGATTCCTCTTCAGGAATTGTAAATTGTTCATATTGTTGAACAAGAAGATCTATTTTATTATCTTTGACTTGATTATTACCTTGGTGAGTGATTAGTAAAGAATCCCAAATCTCTTTTGCGGTTTGACACATAAAAATTCTTTCATATTCTTTGCGTGGTAATGCATTATAAATTACCATTTTAGCTTCATTATTTTTTGCTAGTTTCTTTTTCAAATCATCATTTTGTTTTTCAAAAGGTACAACTTCATCTATTTTAGTTAAAGGATTATGTTGAATGGGGGGAAAATCACCATAGGTAATAACATGCCAAAGATCAAGATCTTTTGATTTCACATAAGTTTCAAATCTATTTTTCCAATATAAAAATCCATCACTTTCAAATAGTGGTGGTCTTTGCATAGATTGCCCTTCTAAATATTTCAGATTCCATAGATCGTTTCAAGTTTTAAAATACAGTTTATTTTAAAAATCTTGTTTGACGTGGCTCTTGATACCAATTGTGGAAAACTAGAAGGGGGGGGGGGGTTGAATAGTTTTATGTCTTTTAATTTTTGTTGTGAAAACTTTATTTACTTTTTAAAACTTAGATTCGAATTTATGTGATCTCAACTCTTGAACAATATATATATATATATATATATATATATATATATTATATATATATATATATATATATATATATATATATATAAGTAAATATAAATAAGCAATGCAAGTAATGTAATAAAATAAAATGAAAGATAGAGATGGAAAGATCTAACCGAGAGACAAGAGATTTATAATATATATATATATATATATAAGTAAATATAAATAAGCAATGCAAGTAATGTAATAAAATAAAATGAAAGATAGAGATGGAAAGATCTAACCGAGAGACAAGAGATTTATAGTGGTTCGGCTACAAGGACACCTTCCTTGCCTTACTCCACTCCCCGAGCACCTAACTCGAGAGTTTTCTTCACTATGTCAACAAGCTCCCTTATGGCGGAGAAAACCTTACACAACTTTAGCTTACACCGGCTTAACGACACAAAGCTAGATGTCGGGTTCTAATCGTAGCTAGAATCTATTGGGAATTAAATGTTCTGAAGATTAAGTTTCAAGAATTACAAGTATTAACAGTTCCAACTGCTGAGAAGAATTCTCTAACAGTTCCAACTGCTGATGTATATCTTAGGACTGCTCAAGTTATAACTAACAGTTCCAACTGCTAGTCGATACTGTTGAGTTGAGACTGCTAGATGGATAAGTATTGAAAAGATATTTGTGTACTAAAGTCAAGAATATACGGTAGATAATATCTTACCCCATGTGCTTAGTTAACAAGTTGTGTACACAGATACATGTTGTATCTTATGTACTGACACACTCAAGATAAGTTAACAAGTAAGTCGGCTAGACTTTAAGCAATATGTAAAGATCTTCTTGAACTATAAAAGAAGATCTTAGTCTCGATATTATGTGTGTTCAAGTGTGTTGATGCGTGGTTTTGCGACCTTACAACAGGTTTTACCTCTCGAGGGATCTCAAGAGGCTTGCAATCCCCACCAGACAGTGTACCTGACCGATGTAGTATAGTGAAGTGGCAAGTACCGGGGGATTGATCGTTCTCTAGGGGAATAGTGTCGTTAGGATTGAAAAACTAATCTAATAGGTCTAAGGGTGAGGGAAGATTCTTTTTGTATTTTTATATTTTTTTGAAAGCAAGTAAAATCTCGGTTTTGAAAGAGTGGGCGGAATTAGTTGCTAGTCAACTAACCCAAATAACTACAATTGCAAATAAAATAAAATAACTGAAAATGAAAAGGTGGTGGAACTTGTATGGAGAGAAATGTGTTTTCTTAGATTTCCTTACTCCCTAACTATCTTTTACCGGTTGATTAGTGTGTATTAATTGCGTAGATGACGGGTGTATTTCTTAATACCAATCGTGGGGTGGCGTACGTACTTCCCCAACTCTACAAGCTCCTACTTCACTCCTATGTCGAGCCGGCTAAGAAGCTCCTAACATGGGATCACTAGAATTCGCTCATGCATTAAATACAACCATAATAACCTTAGTACGCATTGGTTCATGTTTCTTAAGACGTTCAAGCAAGTTATCGTATAGGAAGTTAGCCAGTTTTCTTAAGCCTAACATCGATAAACTATCATCCAATACAATTAATAACACACTAATAATCAATAGTCAATAGTTAGGTTTCATTAGATCTAAGCAAACACAAGATAAATCTAGCCTAGCATGTTAATTAAAAGACAAGAACAAGATATAATCAAACAACACATAGACATATTGATTGATTAAATGATTACTTATCTTCAATTAAATATGGGAGATCCAAGGGTATAAAACCCTTAAAAATGGCAGAAAATTCGTCTTAGGGTTTCTCCTCACAAAGTTACACACAATGAATAACAATTGCAAAACTATATATAGAGTTTAGTGGCTGACGGCGTCACGTTGTAGGAGGTTACGGCGTCACCTCGCCGTGGCTAGGGTTCCCGGATGGCCTTCCTGACGCCGTCCCTCTTTAGTCCACAAAAATCCTCTCTGGCGCGTCAAGGGTTGACGCCGTCAGAAATGTGCTTGACGCCGTCTCTCTTTAACTTAAACCGTGATGGCCTTGATCACCTTAAAGGGTGACGCCGTCAGACTTTCCATTGTAAAACTCTCTGGCGCGTCACGTGTATTTTTCATATCCACCTCTTTTGCCAAGCCATGACGCCGTCAAGAGCAATACTTGACGCCGTCACATGTACTTTTCCAGCAGCTTTGGAGACTTTGTCGTTTTCTTCACTTTTATGCTCCAAAAACGTCCAAAATGCTTCCTTTTCCAGATTTCTTCTCCAAAGTACCTAAAATGACAAAAGGAACGATTTAGGGCAATATTTGACCAAATAAATACGATTTAGGGCTTAAATAACCCCCTAAAAGCGGTACACTTTTCGCTTCATCAAATACCCTTACACTTGAGATTTGCTTGTCCTCAAGCAAATGCGCTTTTATTCTAATCAAAATACAAGTTAGGGGTCATTTAATGCTAATATAAAAGTAATTACAACAAATAGTCGTTCCACTTTAATCATAATAAGCACGGAGATTACAAACTAGCACCTCACAAGTAGTGTTTAGATACTCACATCTCACAGGTGTCATAAAAGTATATCTCATAAATGAAAACGGATAATATCTCTCACTACCTGTCATAGCAAATAGATTACCATAGGCTTGGGAAAGGATCGAAAACCTCCTCCACTAGGCGTAAGCACCTAAGATAAACTATCAAAGAGGGCTTTTAAATGGGTTATAACGTTAGGTGTAGGGATATGATAAACACGGTTTTGTTGGATAAGGGATATTTTACTGGTGGCGAGTTAAAGATCTTGATTAATTACAAGTACAATATGGCGTTGCTAAGCCAAGACTAGACTCGACTTAAGCTAAAAACAAAATAACAAAAACATAAAATGAAACGGGATGGTAGTCCGTATGTTTTTTCTACTTTTTTTTTTTTTTTTTTTTTTTTTTTTTTTTTTTTTTTTTTTCATACACTCTTGCCCTACCATCCAAAATAATACATCATAGGGGCGTTGCATCCCCTTACACTTGAACTTTTACATAACTTTACAAATAACTATTCTAATGACTCGAATTAAGATAATCGAAACACTTGGAGTACTTTTTAAAATATTTAGCACATATGGGGGTAATAATGATGTTCTTCCCCATTACTCCATTACACTAGTACTTTACCCATGAGTCCCAATCGTCCCAAAACAATATGTACAAGGATATGACTCGACTTAGCAACCATGTAATCAATTAGATAATTAACTTGGGGTTTAAACATATAACAATAATGCACTAAAAATGAGTGCATACAAGGAAGGCTAAGGCGATTTGGTTGCACATTTGGGTGGATTGTTAACAAATTCTTCCTTTAAGTAAAATGCTTAAAGTTAGAAACGAAAAGATAGGCTCTGAGGGGTGTACTAGGGGTATCGTGTACTAAAAATGAGTACAACGCAAAGGGTGTGGGAGAATTACTTGACCAATGTAGCCAACGTAATTATAACAAAAACACAGGTGTAAAACAATGGGTTAATCCTAATGCCTCTTATCATGTAGTAAATCTAACTACACGAATGTAGTCTCACTTGTGGCCTCGGAATGGTCCTAACGCAAGTTCTAGAATCTAAGTGCTACCGGTACACACATCATAGCATAAATGCTTTTCCTACCAATTCTAGGGGCGAACCTCACATATTTTGGGGTGGAAAATTTTTTAGTGGTACGGTTTTTTGTGCTAGTCATATAACTCCTATCCATGAGACGCTCATTAAGATCAAAGTTTCACTCCTATATGTTGTAAAAAATTTTAAATTTGGCACTAAAATTGCCCTAACAGGTATTTCTCTCAGTTTTATTACACATCTACCATCAAACAAACAAAAATCAAGTGCAATTGTATTCTCTAAAGTATCGTATTTTACCCCCCCCCCCCTTACACTTAAGATGAACATTGTCCCCAATGTTCAAATAACAAGATGTAAAAGTAAATAAGGTAAAAGAATGAAATCAAATACTCCCCTGATTCGTTTGGTGGATAAAGAGGTAACATGGTTAGATCTTCTTCCAAGAGAATGTAGAAGCTCCAAGACTAAAGCATCGCCAAAAGCTAGATTCCACATACATCTCCTTGTCCAAAATAACCTGTTAAACCTGAGAAAACAAACACGAAAACCTGCATAACATCGGCGGGATAAATCTATATAAGGATATAATGCTTGTGGAATGATTATTTTGCAGATTCCTGGAGTTTATAAGTTAGAGATTTAATAAAAACTTTTTATGAAAACAAAACTTTCAAAAATTTCAGAAAATTAAAACCTGACGCCGTCAGGTTGTAATTCCTGACGCCTTCAGAAATGATCTGACAGAATTCTCATGTTAAGTTTTCAGAAAATTTCTGGAAAAACCTCTACCTTACTTCCTGGAATTCCTGCAAAACATCATTATGACTCGATACAAGCATTTGACTCAAACAATTACTAATATGTATGTTAATTTATTATTGTTATGATTCATGTTCATTTGTTCTAATAAACCGATTTGGATTTCCCTTACACTTATCTTTTGCAAAATACCTTTACATGTAGTTAAGACGAAGTTAAAAACAAGATAAAGCATTTTCACAATTTAGTTTTGAACATGAATCAATAATAATAAAAATTAAACATACATACGGAAGCAAATAAAATCAAACAAACAAATAAATAAACACACAAAGCAAATAAAGCTTGGGTTGCCTCCCAAGAAGCGCTTGTTTTTGTTCGAGTCACGAGCCTGACTCTACCCTTATTTAACGGAAATAGGGGAGGTTTTCCCTACACTTAGGATTAAGTGTGGGTGAAAGTAGCGATACACACCCTTAGGGTGGAAATATGCCACGTGAGGAAAGAGTGACGGGTGAATTATATGCTCAAAGGTGCGGGATCCTATCATCATAACCTTACCTAATTCAATTGGGTTAGTGGGCGGATTAAGATTTTCTCCTAGAAAGGGATCATCTTCTATCAACTTCGAGAGACTCCAAGTTAAGAATCCACTTTGACCTAATAAACCCGGTTTAAACCCATAATGTTTCTTGTGATCAATCATAAATGGGTGATGTAAGTATGTAAGGTCATGGTTCACTCCTATATTAGCTTCCTCTCTACAAGGCCTAGAGTCTACTACCTTAATCTTAACATTACCCGGACTACATGGTTTGATGGGTGGATCGGGACCTAATTCAATTCCTAAGTTCACATCTAAGGATGGAGGATTAGGTAACGGTTTTGGTTTAGGCTCCGGTTCATCAAAACTAGGAACTTCCATAGAACTAAAAGAAAGGTTATGACTACAAGTATTCAAACCTATTTCTTCTAGTTTTGTTTCTTCCAAAGGTTCTACTTCAATTGGGGTTCCTATAGTCCCTTCTACTTCTTCCGGGTAAGTCACGGGCGGTGTGTATGCCTCGAATGATGGTAGGACTTGTGGGGTACTTTGTAGGTTTGTGTTATTTACCTCATCCTTCCTTGTCTCTATATCAATTATATCCACATCATGTGTTTTCTTAGGTAGTGATGATAACAAACCTAGCGCTTCATCCAACTTATGGTTTATTGCTTCGGCTCTATCCACAATTCCTTGGCAAACTAGGTCTCTTTGCTCATACGAATCCACCAATTCGTTCCACTTATGGGTCATGGTTAGGAAGCTTTCCTCAAAATTCATCCAAAGGGCCTGACTAAAAGGAATTGATCCAGATAATGCTCGTCTAATAGAAATCTCACATGCATAGAATTCATTAAACCCATCTAACCTTACCCCTAACTCCTTTTGGAAATCACAAAGATCACACAAAAATTCATAGGAACGATAGGAAACAAATCTATTGGTGAAATATAATTGTTCCTCTATTGTCAATGATCTAAATGGAATTTCATCCATCATAGTGACAAATGAAAATGGTTTTACAAACAAAGGGCACAAAGAAAAAGATAGACTAAAGAAATCTAATAAAAAGAAAAATAAAAATCTCACTAGAAAGGAATCTAGTGAGTAGACCTAATAAAATAAAAATTCAACCTAAACAATAACTATTCCCCGGCAGCGGCGCCAAAAACTTGATGCGTGGTTTTGCGACCTTACAACAGGTTTTACCTCTCGAGGGATCTCAAGAGGCTTGCAATCCCCACCAGGCAGTGTACCTGACCGATGTAGTATAGTGAAGTGGCAAGTACCGGGGGATTGATCGTTCTCTAGGGGAATAGTGTCGTTAGGATTGAAAAACTACTCTAATAGGTCTAAGGGGGAGGGAAGATTCTTTTTGTATTTTTATATTTTTTTGAAAGCAAGTAAAATCTTGGTTTTGAAAGAGTGGGCGGAATTAGTTGCTAGTCAACTAACCCAAATAACAACAATTGCAAATAAAATAAAATAACTGAAAATGAAAAGGTGGTGGAACTTGTATGGAGAGAAATGTGTTTACTTAGATTTCCTTACTCCCTAACTATCTTTTACCGGTTGATTAGTGTGTATTAATTGCGTGGATGACGGGTGTATTCCTTAATACCAATCGTGGGGTGGCGTACGTACTTCCCCAACTCTACAAGCTCCTACTTCACTCCTATGTCGAGCCGGCTAAGAAGCTCCTAACATGGGATCACTAGAATTCGCTCATGCATTAAATACAACCATAATAACCTTAGTACGCATTGGTTCATGTTTCTTAAGACGTTCAAGCAAGTTACCGTATAGGAAGTTAGCCAGTTTTCTTAAGCCTAACATCGATAAACAATCATCCAATACAATTAATAACACACTAATAATCAATAGTCAATAGTTAGGTTTCATTAGATCTAAGCAAACACAAGATAAATCTAGCCTAGCATGTTAATTAAAAGACAAGAACAAGATATAATCAAACAACACATAGACATATTGATTGATTAAATGATTACTTATCTTCAATTAAAAATGGGAGATCCAAGGGTATAAAACCCTTAAAAATGGCAGAAAATTCGTCTTAGGGTTTCTCCTCACAAAGTTGCACACAATGAATAACAATTGCAAAACTATATATAGAGTTTAGTGGCTGACGGCGTCACGTTGTAGGAGGTTACGGCGTCACCTCGCCGTGGCTAGGGTTCCCGGATGGCCTTCCTGACGCCGTCCCTCTTTAGTCCACAAAAATCCTATCTGGCGCGTCAAGGGTTGACGCCGTCAGAAATGTGCTTGACGCCGTCTCTCTTTAACTTAAACCGTGTTGGCCTTGATCACCTTAAAGGGTGACGCCGTCAGACTTTCCATTGTAAAACTCTCTGGCGCGTCACGTGTATTTTTCATATCCACCTCTTTTGCCAAGCCATGACGCCGTCAAGAGCAATACTTGACGCCGTTACATGTACTTTTCCAGCAGCTTTGGAGACTTTGTCGTTTTCTTCACTTTTATGCTCCAAAAACGTCCAAAATGCTTCCTTTTCCAGATTTCTTCTCCAAAGTACCTAAAATGACAAAAGGAACGATTTAGGGCAATATTTGATCAAATAAATACGATTTAGGGCTTAAATGACCCCCTAAAAGCGGTACACTTTTCGCTTCATCATGTGTTATTATTTTAGAACTCATATAACTGTTAGAACTAGAACAAACACAAATATATCACAAGTTAGAAAAACTTAAGATTCAAGGTTGTAACCCTAGTGATAATTCAAGAGCACTCGTATTATTATCATTAATAATATTGAATCGTTTGGTGATAATCTTTATGTGTTCATTGCTAACTAACAAACATAACAATTCCATTTCCATAACATACACAACCTTCTAAGTGTGATTGAGTGAATTCCGCGCACTTAATCATATTAACACAACATATCATATTCACAAAGTTGACAAGGTTTAACCACCTTATAGTGTATCTAGTGTCCTAACAAGTGGTATCAGAGAAAGGCTGATATAGTTGTTTTTAGAAGAAACAGAAATGGATGTACAAGATGTTCAAACCAATGTTGCTGCAAAGTTGCCCATGATCAAACCGAATGATTTTGAGTTATGGAGGATGAGAGTTTAGCAATATTTTATGGTTCAAGATTATGCTCTTTGGGATATAATTCAGTATGGTGATTCCTTCACTCTAGGCTATTCAGATGTTCTTGTTGAAGGGAAAACAGTTAGAAAAAGAAATACTGGGTCAGTTTCAAATGAAGAAAAGATACAAAAGAGAAATGATCAGAAAGCAAGAAACTTGTTGCTTATGACCATTCCTGGTGAGCAGATGCTATCTTTTAGCAAATATCTTGATCCAAAAACTCTTTTTGAAGAGATTTGTGCATGGTTTGGTGGTAATGAAACTACCAAGAAAACACAAAAGACATTGCTAAAGCAACAATTTGAGAACTTTACTGCTTTTAGTAATGAGTCTCTTGATAAGCTGTTTTCAAGATTACACAAGCTTGTCAGTCAGTTAGCTGTGTTGGGTGTTGAGACAGAGAAGGAAGATCTCAACATGAAGTTCTTGAAAAGTCTACCTGATGAATTCCATACTCATGTTATTGTCTGGATGAACAAACCAGAAATTGAAACAATGAAACTTAATGATTTGTTCAACAACTTTAAAATTGTTGAACAAAGTCTAAAAAGGGGTGGAAACTATGGTACTAGTTCTGGGAATGTGGCACTTTTGTCAACTCCCAGTGTTAGTCATTCAGAAGAGGTAGATGAAATTGAAGGTGTTTCTAATGTTACTTATGGTGGTCCTTCTACTAGTTCACAAAAGGATATTGCTGGACTTGGAGATCCAACATTCTATGCCTTTATAACCAGTCAATCTAATGGTTCTCCTCTAAATCATGAAGACCTTGAACAGGTAGATGGTGATGATTTGGAAGAGATGGATATTAAGTGGCAAGTTTCCTTACTTAGTATGAGGGCTAAGAAGTATTGGCAGAGAACTGGGAAGCAGATTACCATAAATGGTAATGATACTGCTGGGTTTGATAAGAAGAAAGTGGAATGTTTTAACTGTCATAGGTTGGGACACTTTGCTAAAGAATGTAGAAGCCCAAGGAAGCAGGATAATAGGAACACATGGTATAAGCAAGAGAGGAAGAAGGAAGTACTGGTGGAAGAGCCAAAGGCTATGCTGGCTATTGATGGTATTGGATATGATTGGAGCTCTATGGCTGTTGAAGAGGAAGCACCACCAAATGCTGCTCTTATGGCCAATGAATTTGCTCTAATGGCCTTTTCTGATTCAGAGGTAGATGCCATTTCTACTTGTACTAATTCATGTCCTAATCTTAAAAATTATGAAGACATTAAAAAGAGATTTGATGCTTTTAGAGAAGAGTTAATTGATGCCCTTCATAATTTAGCTAATCATAAGAGATGTGTAGGAGTTCTAGAAAAACAAATCCAACATTTTCAAAAGAATGAATCTACTTTTACTGATGATTTGAATGCTTTAAAAAGAAATGTAGAATTCAAGGATGAGTGTATTGTTATACTGATTGAGTCACTAGCAAAACACAAAAGAGAAAAAGAAAATGTTACTTTAACTGTAGATGCTTTAGCTCATGCCTCAGAAGGAGTTAATAAGATCTTTGAAGCTCAAGTAAACAATAAGGTTAATTCAGGTGTAGGTTACAAAACTGTCCCTCCACCATACAGAGGTGTTCATTCACCTCCAGGTGTTGACCTAGCACACACAGGTTTAGCTGAGTTTCAAGAACCAATCATGGAATATGGTTCTAAGGCTAGTAAGAGTCTTAAGGTAGAAAAGATAAGTAAAAGTTTAGATAAAACTTTACTTTATCAGGACAAGGTGTCCTTTGTTAAGAAAGGAGATGCTATAGTTGTTGAGGATTGTACAACTGATAGTGATGATGAAGAAGAACAGGTTATGTCTAAACCTGAAGTGGTTAAGAAAGTAGGAACAAGTGTTCCTAAGATAGTCAAACACAATACCGATAGGCCTAAATCAAACATTAAGCATGTTAGGCAACCAGTTAGATATTGTGAGAAATATAGAACCAACAACAAGCCCAGAGGTAACCAAAGGAATTGGAACAACCTCAAGTCTAACCAATTAGGTGATGACTTTGCTTTTTATAACAAAGCTTGTTACACATGTGGTAGTTTTGACCATCTTGCAGCTTTCTGCAACCATTGGGTATCTGGTTATGAAAACAATAGGGTGAATTACAAAAGGCAAAATCCTCAAACTCACTTTCACTCTAAGTCTAAAAGTATAAAACCCAGAGCAGTTTCGATAGCAGTCTCTACTGCTAGGCAAGCAGTTTCAACTGCTAGACCATTTAAGACTGTTAACCCAAAACCAACAGTTATAAGTGCAAAAATAACTTTAAAACATGCACAAAAAACTGTTACAAGGCCCATTCAAACAAAAGCAGTGGTCCAAAAATAAGTTTGGAAACCAAAGGGCTCAACTGCAAAGCCAGCAGTTAAAACTGCTAGGAAAGCAGTTGGTACTGCTGCTTGGAAAAACAGGGCAAATGCTGTTAAGGCCTCAGCATGTTGGATTCTTAAATCCAATGTTGCATCAACTGTCCTTAAAAGATTAAATTACATTGATGCAAGAGGCAGATCCAAGTCAGTAATGGCTTGGATCCCCAAAAGAAACTAACACTCTTATTCATGTGCAGGAACATTCAAGTGATAATCAAGAGGATCAAGGATACTCAGATAGTGGATGTTCAAGACACATGACAGGCAACATGTCTTATCTCTCAGATTTTGAAGCTTTCAATGGAGGATATGTTACCTTTGGAGGGGGTGTTCGTGGCAAAATTTCTGGTAAAGGTACAATCAAAACTGGAAATTTAGATTTTGAAGATGTGTACTATGTGCAAGAACTTAAGTATAATCTTTTTAGTGTCTCACAAATGTGTGACAAAAAGAACAATGTCCTTTTTACTGACACTGAATGTCTTGTTCTCTCTAAAGATTTTAAGATGCCTGATGAAAGTCAAGTGCTTCTTAGAATTCCTAGAAAGGCCAATATGTACAGTGTTGATATGAAGAACATTATTTGCAAAAAGGATTTAACTTGTCTTGTTGCAAAGGCCACATTGGATGAATCAATGAAATGACATAGAAGGCTTGGTCATATTAATTTCAAAACCATAAATAAAATTGTTAAGAATGGTTTGGTAAGAGGTTTACCTCACAAAAGATTTGAAAATGATCAAACATGCATTGCTTGTCTAAAAGGCAAACAACACAAAGCCACTTGTAAGTCCAAGATTTATAACTCTTTCAATCAATCATTGTTTATGCTTCATATAGACTTATTTGGACCTGTTTCAGTAAGTAGTATAATGCATAAGAGATATTGTCTAGTTATTATTGATGACTATACTAGATTTACATGGGTTTTCTTTTTAGCTACTAAGGATGAGACATCAAGCATCCTTAAGGATTTCATTACACAGATAGAAAACCAAGTAGACAAGAAAGTGAAAGTCATTAGATGTGATAATGGGACAGAGTTTAAGAATAGAGTTATGGATGATTTCTGCAAACAAAAAGGTATTAGGAGAGAATTTAGTGTTGCTAGAACTCCACAACAGAATGAAGTAGCTGAAAGAAAGAATAGAACACTAATTGAAGCTGCTAGAACTATGTTAGCTGATTCTAAGCTACCTATAACTTTTTGGGCTGAAGCAGTCAACACTGCTTGCTATGTTCAAAATAGAGTTTTAGTTATTCAGCCTCACAATAAGGCATCATATGAACTCTTTAATGGAAGAACTCCTGCAATAGGATTTCTTAGACCTTTTGGATGTCATGTGACAATTCTCAATACCTTAGACCATTTAGGAAAATTCGATGGTAAGGCAGATGAAGGTTTCTTAGTTGGATATTCTCTCAATAGCAAAGCTTTTAGAGTATACAACTTAAGAACTGAGAAAGTAGAAGAAAATCTACATGTGGAGTTTTTAGAAAACAAATCCAATGTAGTAGGTCAAGGACCAAAATGGCTATTTGATCTTGAGTATCTAACCAATTCTATGAATTATGTGCCTATTGTTGTAGCAACTAATGATTTTGCAGGTTCACAAGCAACAAATGAGGCTGAGTTAGAAAAGGAACAAACTGAAGTCATAATGCCAATATGGTCAAGTACAATTGTGGAATCAACTTCAACAACTGATGAATCTTCTTCTGGTAAGGCTAAAGAAGGTGTTGAAGATGAAAGCAAGAAAAGTGGAACTGAGATTCAAGACAGTCAAGTTAGCAGTTCAAAAGAAGTTTGTACTGCTGAGACAGAGCATTCAACTGCTGGCTCTTCAAAAACGAAAGAAGCAGAATTCTCAGATAATGAGGTGGATTTCAACAATCTTCCATCAAATTATCAAGTTCCTTCCACTCCACAAACAAGAATTCACAAAATCCACTCCCTAGATAATGTGATTGGAGATGTACAGTCAGGTGTGAAGACAAGACATCAACTAAAGTCTTCAGACCAACAAGGGCTTCTTGATGCCCTTTATGCTTCAAAGCAGCATGAGTTTTCAAACTCTTGCTTGTTTGTATGTTTTCTCTCACAAGATGAACCAAAAAATATTCTGAAAGCCTTAGATAATTCAAGCTGGGTAGAAGCTATGCAAGAAGAGCTTCTTCAGTTCAAAATTCAGAAAGTATGGGTGCTAGTTGATTTACCTAGGAATGCAAAGGTAATTGGCACTAGATGGGTTTTCAAGAATAAAAGGGATGAAAGGGGAATAGTGATTCGAAATAAGGCTAGATTAGTAGCCCAAGGGTACACACAAGAAGAAGGAATAGACTATGATGAGGTTTATGCTCCAGTAGCAAGGATTGAAGCAATTAGGCTGTTTCTAGTTTATGCTTCATTTTTAGGCTTCACAGTCTACCAAATGGATGTCAAGAGTGCATTTTTATATGGTAAAATTGAAGAAGAGGTGTATGTTTCACAACCTCCAGGCTTCATTGACCCATTACATCCAAACAAAGTGTACAGAGTAGTGAAAGCTCTATATGGCCTTCATCAGGCACCAAGTGCTTGGTATGCAATACTAGCTTCCTACTTATTAGAAAATGGATTTCAAAGAGGAAAGATTGATCAGACACTTTTCATCAAACAGCACAAGAAGGACCTTCTGTTAGTGCAGGTGTATGTGGATGACATTATCTTTGGATCTACAAGGAAAGAGATGTGTTTAGAATTTGAGAAGCTTATGCATGATAAGTTTCAGATGAGTTCTATGGGAGAACTCACATTCTTTTTGGGTTTTCAAGTTAAGCAATCATCTGAAGGCATATTTATTAGTCAAGACAAATATGTTGTAGAGATACTTAGAAAATTTCAATTTGCTGATTCAAAAATAGCAAGCACACCAATGGACTCTGAGAAGCACCTTCTGAAAGATGAAGATGGAGAGAGTGTAGATGTACACACTTACAGATCTATGATAGGCTCTTTGATGTACCTTACATCATCTAGACCTGATATCATGTTCCCTGTTTGTGTTTGTGCAAGATTTCAAGTTACTCCAAAGGTTTCTCATTTAACTGCAGTCAAGAGAATTTTTAGATATCTCAAAGGTCAACCAAGGTTGGGTATATGGTATTCTAGGGAATCTCCTTTTGACTTGGTAGCATATTTGGATAGTGATTATGCTGGTGCTAGCTTGAACAGAAAGTCAACAACTGGAGGATGTCAATTCCTTGGGTGTAGACTTATCTCATGGCAATGTAAGAAGCAAACAAGTGTGGCAAATTCAACAACTGAAGCTGAATATATAGCTGCTGCAAGTTGCTGTGGTCAGGTTCTATGGCTTCAAAACCAACTCCTTGACTATGGGTACAATTTCTTAAACACTGTTACTCATATTGATAATAGTAGTACAATTTGTATTATTAAAAATCCAGTGCAACATTCTAAAACAAAACACATTGAAATTAGACATCACTTTATAAGAGACTGCAATGAGAAAAGATTAATTCAAGTACTTAAAATTGCTTCAGAATTCAATTTTGCAGATCTGCTAACCAAAGCTTTTGATATTGGAAGGTTTCAGTACTTGGTAGCAAGTATTGGAATGCTTAATCCTTAAAATTTCTAAATATTTGTGGTTTTTTATATGTGTTAAGGTTGTACTGATATCTTTGTAAATTGAGATTGTTCAATAAAACAGTCTGTACTGCTAGTTCATATTTTGTTTAAACAGTTCATACTGTTGGTCATATATTGATACTGCTATAAGACAAATGCCATGCATTTTGTTTCTTGGTTTTGGACTAACAATTTCAGGTATGAACTTTGAACAATAAGGAAATTTCAAGTGAAATGGAAGCAGAAGAAAAGTGATTCCAGTTGCTTTCATAACAGGTTTATGATGGACTGAGTTTGGGAATTTAAAACTCCTTAAAACTACTTTCTTGAAACCTGGTTATCAAATTTCACATTGAATTGATGACTTAGTTGATCAGATAGTAACTGATGCAACTCACTTTCTATCATTATATACTTTTAAGTATAATGTGCAAGTCTAAGGACATCTGATAGAAAGAACAACTAGTAAAAGTGAATCTAACACTTGTGTTAGAGACAACAATTACTATGAGCTGGAAACCCTGTCAAGAAAGCCTTTTGAATAGGTTTATCTTTACACAGGCAGTTATTTATAACTGAAAAACATTGGTTCTCACACAACCAGAGGTTGCTTTAAACCGAAATTTTGATTAAGTGTCTGTTATACACTTGATCCCTTCAAAATGGTTGAAAGCAGTATGATTTTTCAATTATAAAATCATAGACATACTGCTAAGTCAAAAAGTTTCTTAAAAGGATTTTCAAGAGATTCAAAAAAACCATCCATTGATGGATCATGAATCAAATGTCCACTGATTCACCTCTCATAGGAGTTAACACACCTAGAAGTGTTGAGGGCAGTAACTTAAACTCTTAAGGAATTGATGGCTTCATGTACAACATTGTCTGACAACAAGTTCTAAATGATGGATCAGATGATAAGGAATGATATATTTTGGTACATAGTGAGATCTTCCAAACAAGGGGAGGAAACAAAAGTTATTTGTATCTCAGGGGAGGTAACAATCTCAGGGGAGGAAATAATAGCCCAGAAAAGGAAGATAATCCAATAAAAGGAAGGAGAAGACAAGAGCATACAAGATGATGACATGGAGGTTGAAAATGACAAGAATAGAGCTTATTCTGGAGTATTATATATATTCAGAAGGGATGAAGCATTCCAAAGGAGAAAGTTCTATCTAGGTCAAACGAAGAAAAGTTTCAATTTCAGTTTACCACGTTTGTTCATCACTTGCAAAGGCATGCTGATAGATGATTTCACTTGTTGAAACAAGCATCCAAGATACACAACATCATTGCCTCTTATAATTCCTCCATCCAAGGAAATTGCACCATCTTTTAGTCCAAGATTGGAGCAATGTATTGATATTGTTGAAGTCAAAGATCAGAAAGCAGATGAGCTTCTAAGAAAGATATTCAATCTCTCAGAACAGAAGAAAGTTCAGATCAAGGGTCTGACTATGAAGTGTTTGAAAGATCTTCACAATCCATAATTTAATTCAGAAACATGTTGAAATGGATTCACATGTTTAGGGGAGGATTGTTGGGAATTAAATGTTCTGAAGATTAAGTTTCAAGAATTACAAGTATTAATAGTTCCAACTGCTGAGAAGAATTCTCTAACAGTTCCAACTGCTGATGTATATCTTAGGACTGCTCAAGTTATAACTAATAGTTCCAACTGCTAGTTGATACTGTTGAGTTGAGACTGCTAGATGGATAAGTATTGAAAAGATATTTGTGTACTAAAGTCAAGAATATATGGTAGATAATATCTTACCCCATGTGCTTAGTTAACAAGTTGTGTACACAGATACATGTTGTATCTTATGTACTGACACACTCAAGATAAGTTAACAAGTAAGTCGGCTAGACTTTAAGCAATATGTAAAGATCTTCTTGGACTATAAAAGAAGATCTTAGTCTCGATATTATGTGTGTTCAAGTGTGTTATTATTTTAGAACTCATATAACTGTTAGAACTAGAACAAACACAAATATATCACAAGTTAGAAAAACTTAAGATTCAAGGTTGTAACCCTAGTGATAATTCAAGATCACTCGTATTATTATCATTAATAATATTGAATCGTTTGGTGATAATCTTTAAGTATTCATTGCTAACTAACAAACATAACAATTCCATTTCCATAACATACACAACCTTCTAAGTGTGATTGAGTGAATTCCGCGCACTTAATCATATTAACACAACATATCATATACACAAAGTTGACAAGGTTTAACCACCTTATAGTGTATCTAGGGTCCTAACAGAACCAATCTCACAACTTAATCACACCTTCTTCTTCACGACTTCTTCACTATGACTTCACAACTTAGCACACCCTATGTACACTTCTACTTCTTCACACCTTTACTACTTACACACCTTAACAACACAACTTTTCTACTTACACACTAACCTATCCCAAACAATTATTCACACAACTATCTAACAACAATACACAACTTATATACAAATGTATAATGACACAAACAACTTAGGTATCTAAGTTGCAATACTTCTTCTCTAGTTGTTGAAGGAGTGTTCTTCTCTTGCACTTGAATGGAGGAAGCTTAGATCACTTGGAAACCAAAGCTTAACAAGATATGATCAAAGGTTTTTAGAACGAATTTACAATGATTAGAAAGAGTTTAGAACAGAAAGTTTTAGTGTGCAAAAGGTGAGTAAAAATCCAGGGGAAGGCTGGTATTTATAGGCAGAAAAACTGGACAGCTGGGAGCTACTGGAGCGTGGCCGGCCCCCTTAAATAGGGGGCGGTCCCCTTAATTTTAAGGGGGGCGCCTAGCATAATTAAGGGGGCCGCCCTCCCTAGCCGTTGCCCAGTTTTGTCTTTTTGTGGGGAAGGTTTTTCAGGAACATTTTTACTGATTTTTGTTAAAAATTTGAATTCATAAATTTATAATGAATTAAACCTTTTTATTTATTACCAAAAATGTTTTTCTAAAATATATAAAATGTTTTTGACATTTTATAAAAAATCTAGTTATTAAGAAAATGTTCCTTTGATCATATAATGCATTAAGCATTAGTTCATTCATACCTTAAGTGATTTTAGTTGTAGAAGTGAATATTTACAACTAAGTAGTTATTTATTTTATAAGTTTATGTTTTAATGAGTTTATATTTTGTGATCATCAAAACATAGAGATATGAATAAATATTGATAATATTTTTAGGCATTATTTATGTCAACAAAAAGATGATAAAACCCACTTATTGGTGACTGAAAAACAAATATCCCCTCCCTAAACCCCAAAAAACACACACCCACCACACAAATCTTATCCCCACCAACCAAAATTATCAAAAGATGATAAAACCCACTACTGATTAAATATAATCAGTCAATAAATCCTCACATCTCTCTCAATCCACAATACAAAAAATTCACTATCACCACAGATCCAGTCGATCTGACCCACACTCAACTCATACCTCATCTCCAAAAAATCATCAAAAGATGATAAACCAACAGATACAAAACCCAAATCTGTTCAAGCATCAAAAAATCCGATCAATACTAAGTCACAATCACCAGCAAAAACCCAGATCCGCTCAACAAAAACTCACTCCTATCAAAAAAATCGTACCCCAAAATCCATCATCCTCACAGATTCATCTCTCTTATCCTCTCAACTCAAATAGAAAGTCATAACTAAAAAACCACTCGATCCAAAACCCAGAAATCAAAATCAACAAAGCTCTAAAATTAGGGTGGGTATTGGTTTATGAGTTTCAGACAAGAAAAAGTGGGTTTGATAAAGACTCGTGTTTTTGGATTGAAGCAGGTATATCCTTGAATGAAAATAAGGATGGTATCGCGATTAAATAACTCATGAGAGTTATAAAGGGTGAAATTATGACTGATAAAGTGTCCCTGAAAAATCAGGGAAGTAGCTGAGAGTTTGATAGTTTCGGGTATAACCTGAGAATGAGACTGATATCAAGAAAGTGATATCAGAAAGCAATGAGTGAAAAGAAAATGGGTATGTCAATGGTGCGATGAAACTACTGAAGGGAATGATACGAGCTGGGGTTTAAGCTGAGATGGTGGGCTTCATAAGATTGAATAGGGCTGATGTGTTAGGAGATATAAGAGGTGACTGATAAATTTATCAGGGAGTTGTGATGAAAATCAGTGTTGATTGGAATCAGTGGTTATGAGTAGTACAGTTTGAACCGGAATCAAGGCTGTGCTAAAACTCAGGGTGTGGTGAGAGAAGTGTGAATCAGGGAGTGAAAAGTAGTGACCCTGATGAGTATCAGGGAGTGGAGTATTATTCAGGGTTCTGGTATAACTCAAGCCAACGAATAGTGGTAAGAATCTGAGTTGCGCAGCGGAAGCGTGTTAGACCCATAACCCACAAACCCTGAAAATTCAAGGTCCTTTAGGTTGCTAAAACTCAGGATAAGGAGTTACAACATCAGGGGGTGTTATTTTTGGCTGAGCTTTTGTGACTCAGGAGGTGGTAAGATTGAGGGGGGAAAAAAAAAAAATTCTCATCAGGGACTGAAATATATGTCAGTGTGTTGTATCTTGTGTGGTTTGAAACAACTGAATGGATATATCAGTGTACTCAAACAAAAACCTCAAGGTCCGATAAGAATCAGGCTTGAAGATTGCAACATCAGGGTGTTAAGGTGTATTTCTGGCTGAGCCTGAGTGTTATGGGTTCCTGAAGTTATCAGTCAGTATTGGATTGTATTTGGTCTCAAATAAGAAGGGACTGAACCTTTATCCCTGAACCCCTAACCTGAACCCTCTCCTCTCAGTGAAACAAGTCACTGAACCCTCTCAGTGAGACAAATACTAACCCTGTCAAAGTGAACCCAGGTTACTGAACCCATTAACCATCAGGTCACTGAACCCCTTAACCCTCAGTGACTGAACCCCTGAACCCCTCAGTGACTGAACCCCTGAACCCCTTTAAATGAAAAGATTCAGGTTCCTGAACCCCTGAACCCCTGAACCAGTAACCAAACCAGGAACCTGAATAACCAAAAACTACCACCTCATTCACCTGGGCTATTTGTATATTCAAATAGGGGAGATTATTGGGTCAAGAATTTGACCCAATTACCCTGACAAGGATTTGAACATAAAATAGCCTAACTCACTAAATAAAATAGTGGGTTACTCACTGATAAAGAAATCAGTGAGTGTTGTATAAAGCTCGTTGTTGAAGAAACACTTTACTTAGTGATACGGTGTCAAGTAAGTAAAGTATACGAGCTACAAACAACTCCAGTATCACTGAGATTTGACAAATGTCTCAGTGACCCTGAAGACGTTATCTCTACAAGCAGACTGAAAAAATATGGGCGGGAACTTTCAAAAAGGAAGTCAGACAAAGTAATCAATGTTGATACTTTTCCAAAAGAGGAAAATGAAGAGAGACCACTTAGTGGATGACAACTCACACAAACCCACATGTCTTTGTTTTATTTACCTATATATATGTATGCATTGTAATAGAGATAGTATTGTTCCTCAACAAACAAAAGAATACAAAATGTATTAGTTGATAGGATCATCCTCTCATTGAATCTCAAGCATAGCTTTGATCAATGAGAGTTTATTTGTCATCCAAAGGGGATAGTTTACCGGAATTATCCCCTTGAAGAAGCTGAAAATGTTATCATGTAGTCAATTGTATTTTGAGTAATCTTGTAACATTTATTATCATTATTAATGAAACTGTTCTTTATTTACTCAAATTTTCATGAACCAACAGTTTTTGAGTGAAATATGTTTGTGTGATGGGTTTAGTATTAACCATTACGGGGTTTTGGCGAATAATCATGTCTCTTTATATACCATAAAAGAGATTTATGCAAATGTTAGGCGGGTTCAAACGGCATATTTGGTAACGTTGAATTAGTTGTTTCCGAGTATACATATTGTTCTTGGTATTGAGTGACGTTAATCCATATTCAAACTCAAAGGTTCCATATTGGTATGATGAGAATTCTATCGTGCATAGTTGTTGTAGTTTATATATGGATGTAGAATTAGAGATGCTAAGGGTGAAATTTACAAATGCAACATAAATTAGGGGATAAAAAGAGATTGCGTATAGGAATAGATGATGTGCCCAAACGGTAAGCATAAGTGGCAGGTTTTTTATTCATGAATGACCTTGAAGATTGCATCACACGATCAGACTACTTACTCACTCTCATCACTTTTTTTTAGTGGGAATTCGAGGTCTCATGAACTACTACTAAAAACCTACTTCTTTCGTCTTTAAATAAATGTCCACTATTAATTTTTTAAGTATTCTCTTTATAACTTTGACCTTAAATTATTTTATTTTTATTATGTAATACTTGATGCAAAATATATGAATAGATTGAGTTTTAAATGTATTTTCATTGATATAATTTTCATCAAGTATTACATAACACAAATAAATTAATTTAAGGTCAAAGTTGAGAAAAAATACTTTAAAAGTCAATAGTGAACATTCATTTAGGGACGGAGGGAGTACTTTTTTTTCTTTTTGTCTTCCAAAGTATGTACATCATATGAAATAGAAGAAAGATTTGAACAGGCCCAAATTTTATACAAACAGAAACAATACAAATTCACAACCACTATAACACCTATCAAAACAAAGCTCACTAAGAGCTCTCATCACTAGTCACTAGTGTATTGTCTCCTCTATCTCCAAAAGAAATGAAAAGAAATAGAGGTCAAAATATAGTATTTAGGGGGGGGGGGGGGAGGGTCAATATATCTCCACCCACGGGGACCCTTAACAAAACCCTCTCTATGGGTTAGGTATGACAAACCTGACAAACCCTCCTTAAATTGGGTCTCATCTATTTATTTTGGCAGGCATCACGTGCCCCCCCTTTTTTTTAACTAGTGAAATTTTAGTTCTTAAATTGGGTCTCATCTACTACTAGTTAAAATAGTTTGTCACGCTTTTTTTTTTTTTTTTTTTTTTTTTTTGTTTTGCAGGCATCACGTGGCTTTTTTTATTTTGTGGTACCAAAGCATTTAATTCCCATGGGTTAGAAAAAGTAAATATTTACTTTTGCATTTAATTTTTGTTTTGTCGTGTGCTAAAAAGATTAGTGGTACCCAAAGCATTTAATTTTTGCTTTGTACCTTTCTTTTTTACAGGACGTTAAAAAAAAGTTTTAAAAGTATAAAAAATAAAAAAAATGGGTTGTAAAAGTTATAAAAAATAAAAAAATGGGTTGTAAAAGTTATAAAAAATAAAAAAAAGTTGTAAAAGTTATAAAAAATAAAAAAATAAAAAAATACATTGTCATAACAAAGTTGTAAAAGTTATAAAAAATAAAAAAAAGTTATAAAAGTTATAAAAAATAAAAAAATTAATTTCGAAATAAAAAAAAATATTTTTCTAAAAAAAATTATTTCAGAAAAAATAAATGGAAAAAAAAATTTAATTCCGAAATAAAAAAAAATTACTTTTCTAAAAAAAAATTATTTTTCTAAAAAAAATGTGTAGTTGTTTAATGTGTTAACGTTAATATGTTATTGTTTAATGTGTTAATTAAATAGAAACACGTCAGACGAATACATTGTAGTTGTTTAATGTGTTAACGTTAACGTGTAAAAAAAACATTACACAAAATAAATATTACACAAGTATGTGAATAATAACAGTTGTTGTAGTAGTTGTTTAATGTGGTAATTAAATAAAAACACATTAGACATTAATTATATAAACGTAACAAATAAACAAAAAAAAATATATTACACAAAATACATTAAACAAAATAAAATACATTACACAAAATACAAAATAAAAAAAAAAAAAAAAAAAAAAAAATACAAGTACCTCCCTAGTAGTAGTGAGGGTCAAAATATAGTAAGGTGATGTTGAGAGGACCCTCTCTTAGGGTGGGTGTATTGAATTTGACCAGCTGCTGTCGCTTGTACTGTCTTTTTTAAAATTTGTATATTTTGATTAAAATAGATGGACCCTTATGATAAGGATAAGGAGGGTCCGGGGTCGATATATCTCCGCCCAATGGTGATTCGTTGTAACCACCTCCCATATCCCTATTAAATACTACTAACAACCCCATCTTTAGCGAAAATTACTGTTAAGGCCACTGTCCAAAACAGTTGCCTCGCAGAGGGTTAGTTTTTTCTCAATTCCAAAAAAGGCCACCAATTTCGCTGCAAACGTGCAGCGAAATGCGAACCATACACGTGTCACGCTATGGTTAATCCAAAAAAAAAAAAAAAAAAAAAAATGTAATTCACATATAAATTGCAGCGAATTACATAAAAAAAAAAAAAAAAAAAAAAAAACATAAATCACATAACCATTGCAGCGAAATGGTTCAAACCGGGACCCACTTTCAAATAATACACATATTTCACATATGTGTTGCATCGAAATACAAATCCAAGGGACCCACCACACAACTCCAAGTTACCTTTTCAACCCTAAACTTTTTAATATTTACAACTTTTTTATATAACAACTTTATTCGTCAAATATATAGCAAAATATATAGCGAATTCGTTAATAAAAAAAATACCGTTGCGAAGAGCTCTAAATTACGAACAAAACGAGCCCAATATTGATATGCTTTTGACGTACGTACGATTATATAAAAAATATTGAAGTTTAAAATAGAAAAATAAACTTACAAAAATTACCTTAAAATTACTAATATTTATAATTTTTTTATATAACAAACTTTATTCGTTAAATATTTAGTAAATATTTGGTAAATATTTGACGAATAAAGTTTGTTATATAAAAAAGTTAAGATAGTACGTATGGCACTGTCATTTTACTTCAGCCACGAACGCACGATAAAAAAAAATGTATTTCTATGCTGCATTGCAGCAAAATACAAGTTTCAAAAAAAGAATGTATCGGATAAATTTATGAAAGAATTACATACATTCTTTTTTTGTAAAATTTATATTTACAATTAAATATTTTTATAAAATTTATGGAAGAATTTCTACTATATAATTAAAATTAAAAACTTTATATTTACAATTAAATATTTTTATAAAATTAAAAAAATTTCTACTATATAATTAAAATTTAAAGCTTTATATTTACAATTAAGTACTTTTATAAAATTAAAAAAATATATATTTAATTTAAGTACTTTTATTTAAAAAAAATACACATTCAAAGCATTGTATAGAGCTCTTTAGTCATCTCGGCTTATTCGTGTAAAAAAAAATAAACTGCTTTACGCCCGGTGAGACATTGTGGTTAACACTTGGCCCATGGTTAGGACAACATAAACCAAACGGCCCCTTATGGTTGAATCTTGATGGATACTTAAGTTTTCACAACAACAACAACATCATTGGAAGTAATTTACCAAACAGCATAAACCAAACAGTATAAAGTACGTTCGACATCAGTTTTCACAACAACAACAACAACAACATTTTATTAAACAACAACAATAACACAACAAACAACAACAACAACCTACATACGAAGATTTCCCATACCACCTACCATGTCATCATATAGGTCGTGAAATAAGGCAGCTGAATCAGTTGTGTGTTTGTTTGGATGCATATACACTTCTAACATTTTATTGAGTACCATTATCTGGTGATTCAGTTTGATGCAGTTTGAGCACTCTGTATTTTCAGGACTTGATGTTGAAGGTCCTGCAGTGTAATGAGTTGGAGTTATGGATGATCTTGCAGAATGAGTTGGAGGCGTTGAAGCTCCAACAGAAGCGGTCATTTTGGCTAGTCGTTCCTCCTTCCATAAAAAAAAATCGCATCCATACTCCTTTGTCCCACCCTGTTAAAGAGTAAAAACTATTATTTTTAACAACTAACCAAATTATTTAAATAACACACAAAAAAAGTATGTAATTGTTCACCTTGGATAAAGGACACGCATAGTATTGTTGACCACGGGAGTGAGGTCGATGCGATTGTCGCAAAATTACGTCTCCTCGTCCACAAGGACAAGCAAAAGCTTCAAATTCCGCCATCTTCACCATGATAACAGTGTGTGTTTGTGGTTGTGAGGACTTGAGAGTGTATAATGTGTTTGTGTGGTTAAGAGCAGATCAGCTAACTGTTATATATGGTAAAATTTTGGCGGGTTTTGTGGGAAGTTTTGGTGGGAAAGTTTTGGTGGGAAGTTTTGGTGGGAAAGTTTTGGTGGTAAAATTTTGGCGGGTTTGGTGGGAACCATAACATCTCGGCTCGTTCGTTAAACATCTCGTGTGTAACCATAACATCTCGGCTCGTTCGTTAAACATCTCGTGTGTAACCATAACATCTCGGCTCGTTCGTTAAACATCTCGTGTATCGGATAAATTTATGGAAGAATTACATACATTCTTTTTTTGAAACTTGTATTTTGCTGCAATGCAGCATAGAAATACATTTTTTTTTATCGTGCGTTCGTGGCTGAAGTAAAATGACAGTGCCATACATACTATCTTAACTTTTTTATATAACAAACTTTATTCGTCAAATATTTACCAAATATTTACTAAATATTTAACGAATAAAGTTTGTTATATAAAAAAATTATAAATATTAGTAATTTTAAGGTAATTTTTGTAAGTTTATTTTTCTATTTTAAACTTCAATATTTTTTATATAATCGTACGTACGTCAAAAGCATATCAATATTGGGCTCGTTTTGTTCGTAATTTAGAGCTCTTCGCAACGGTATTTTTTTTATTAACGAATTCGCTATATATTTGCTATATATTTGACGAATAAAGTTGTTATATAAAAAGTTGTAAATATTAAAAAGTTTAGGGTTGAAAAGGTAACTTGGAGTGTGTGGTGGGTCCTTTGGATTTGTATTTCGCTGCAACACATATGTGAAATATGTGTATTATTTGAAAGTGGGTCCCGGTTTGAACCATTTCGCTGCAATGGTTATGTGATTTATGTTTTTTTTTTTTTTTTTTTTTATGTAATTCGCTGCAATTTATATGTGAATTACATTTTTTTTTTTTTTTTTTTTTTTTGGATTAACCATAGCGTGACACGTGTATGGTTCGCATTTCGCTGCACGTTTGCAGCGAAATTGGTGGCCTTTTTTGAAATTGAGAAAAAACTAACCCTCTGCGAGGCAACTGTTTTGGATAGTGGCCTTAACAGTAATTTTCGCCCATCTTTATTATCCACAACCACTCCCCTCTTTATATTCTTCCTCTCAAAATTAATCTCCAACACACACCGTAGTCACCACTCACCAGCCACCTAGAGCCACCACATCAGTATGTTAGCATCAAGTATCCTGGCTCCGCCCCTGGTTGATCACACAACCAATGTTGTCTCTCCAACGAATATTTTCAAACACAAATCTTTGCAAAACTCACACGGCACATGCTCAAACCGGTTTATATTTTTGCTTTTATTTTACGATACACAAGCAACAAACCTATCTATCATTGTTGAAATAGGTGGTTTCGGAATTACAAGGTAATTTTGATTCCTTATTATTATATTTTCTCATAATATTTTCTTTGTTTTGCACAAATTAAACTAGGACTATGTTTAAAAAAAATTTGTTATATGCGAACTCTCATTTAAGGTGTATTATGGAGTTCATGGCTAAAAGGACTCGACAAGGAAAAGAAAAGACTCTTGGCCGGATAAAAGAATGGGAACACTTAATGTACCATCTTTCTTTATTATGAACACAACGTCTTGCTATAAGCATATGTATTTTTCTTTATTATCTCCACACACTTGGTAAATCTACTGGTTATCTACACTAAAAATGAATAAACCAAACTTGTTTCTGTAAATGCCCAACAGAAAGTGCAAAGAGCTCTAAATAGAGTTGCATTCATAATAAGCAATCATAAGCACTAAGTACAACAAATCTCAATCGTATAACATCATCTAATAAAAGCATATAACTATTGGCATTCTTTATCAATCAATGATAACTAGGAATGAATCTTTTAACAATAACTATTAATGATCAAATTCAAAAAACATTAGTGCTTCACCAATTATATGTTTGTTATGGTATATATCATATGTTGTTATGGTATATATCATATGTTTGTTATGGTGTTGTTTACTCTCTATTTGACTTCTCTATCATTTTCATTTAGGTATTTCAAGGGTGAGGTTGACCAAGGAGCTCCCATCGACATGGATATGGGGAGCACAATTTGTATGTTCGTTTTCCGCCACCTTTTGTACTCACGTTATATATTTATGTGCAATAAGGTACTTATTGCATCTATTTACTACTTTCAGTCTCGGGTGACACTAACTGGGGGCAACACACACCCTTCTTATTAAACCAACAAGCTCCCATCACGGATAAACTAATCACAGATTGTATGTATCATTTTCAACCTTTTTTATTTTATTTTTTATTTTATTATTTTTTAACCTATATGCTATATTTATGTGAAGGTACTAATTGACTACTTTGAGACCGGGATGGCACGATCTACACTCTTTGGGAGCAATAGAGGTATCCCTTTTAAATCTTGATCCGACTTCACCTAAACTTACCGCTTTATTTTCACCTTTATATACTCTAATCGTTTGTAATCCCAGAAAAATGGACTTCAAAGTTTTATAATTGTTTTTATTTTTCCTTCTAATCCATACATGTTTGTGTGTGTGCGCGCGTGTGCTACTTTACTGGTATATTTGTGTTGGGGAATATCCAAATAGCTTATTGTCATTTAAGATTATCATTTTTCTAGTCCCATTTATATGGTTGCAAGGCAAAAATTCGATATGATAGTGCGTCCCATTTACCCCTTGGTTTGGTTTTTGACCAGTCTATGAACTTACCACATCTTTAACGAAATTCAACTTAAAGAACGGGCTTACGAGTAGGAAGGTCAGGAGGAAAATCTGTGAAATAAAGCATAACCCGATAGAATCGGCAAGAGAGAAATTTGCAAATGCTTCAAATTTAGAAAATGGTCTTGGAATTAGATGGCTAAAAGGACTCGATGAGGAAGAGAAAAGACTCTTGGCTATAAAAGAATGGGAACACTTAAATGTACCATCTTTCTTTATTATGAACACAGCGTCTTGCTATAAGTGTATGTATCTTATGCATTAAAACACTAGTATACTTGTCGATTTCATACTCTATTAACTGTTTGTACCAACTCCTGACCCGACCCGCCCAAACCCGACCCGCCCTAAATGGTTTCTACAGTGGCCATGGGAGGGAGGCAAAAAAGATCCCAACAAATCCTAGTAATATTGTAAATGAATTTGTCAAGAAGGCCAATTTGGTATATGACCATTCAGAAGCAGTTACCTGCTCATTCAGCACTCAGTGTTTGGTAAAAAGTATATGAGCCTCTGAATGATTCCTAGTAGTGCTGAACTATTAAACTAAAATGGGTGAGCCTAACCATTCAGAGTCCTTTTTTTTTTTTTTTTTTTTTTTTTTTTTTTACCATAATACCCTTAATTTTTCACATGTTCTCTGTCACTTGTGAAACTCTTTCAGGTACCCCCAATATCCTACTCAGTTTTTGGCGTTGTCGGGCCAATTCAGAGCCCACCTTCCTTAGTATAGAATTTGAATGAAAAACAACCTAAGTGAAATACATGTTGTGGATATTGCACCCACGCACCGTATAACAATCAAAGAAAACACAAACAATGCTTGCGAAAAAACACAATCCAAGTATAATTCTTAGGAACTAACTTGTTCCAGACATACAAGCCTACCACCATGCAACTAATATCATTAAGATAATCCTGTCCATCTCATCTCCATTCTTCACAAGCATCATCATCTTTGTGCTCCATACTTCAGCAACTTTGATTAGATCAACTGTCTTGAGAGGATCAAACAACCCTTTATCACTTGTGAGGATTGTTTTAAATACACTACGAGGATGTTAGTCCTTTGTAACGTGTGTATATGATACTTTGAGTGAATATGATTAAGTATGCGGAATCTACTTAACCACACTTAGAAGGATATTGGTTATTGGAAATGGAACAGTAATGCTTGTTATTGGATAATGAACATAGAAAGTATAACATCAAACGATTCAATATTATTGAGAATAATACGATTGATCTTCACTATCACTAGGGTTTCAAAACCTTGAATCTCTATTACAAAGAAAACTATTTTCTATTGTATTATATCAACTCAATTACGTTCTAACTTATGACTAACTCTCTATATATGTAATATCTAAGCACATGCACACTTGAGTATTCGACTACTTGCTAGCTTGTGTGTGTCAGTAGCTAAGATACAACATGTTCTGTGTTTACAACTTGTTTGACTAAACACATATCTAAGATATTATCTACCGTATAAATTTGACTTTTATACACAAATATCTTTTTCATACTTATCCAGTCAGCAGTAGAATACGCAACACTTATCCACTCAGCAGTAGTATGAGTCACTCCAACAACAGTATCTTTTACTCTAGCAGCAGTATCTTACAGCAGTAGTATCTCCAACACTAGCAGTAGTATTGAATACACTAGCAGTAGTTGTTGGAATTTGACACTCATGACAATCATATAAATTCATAACATCAAAGTACATAATAGCGGAAGCATGTAAACAATTAGTATAACACATAAATATTAACTTAAACATAAATAGAAAACGTACCCGATGCACTTCAATAAATCTTGAATATGATTTAAACTAGATCAATGAATAACCCCTTACCGTTTTGTTATTCGATCTCTTGATAATAACTATAGTGAGTTATTACCTCGTTCTTGTACACACAAATTAAACCGTATTAAGTTTATGCAAGTAAAAACACAAGAACAATTTTGTTTAACAAAATTTCGATCCAAACAACCCTAGAGAGGGATGTACGATCGGCCAAACACAAACCAAGAGGAGAAAAGACTTTAGGGATAATTGTGTGCACAAAAGATTAACCAAAACAATTACCCTTGTGTTTGTATTTATACTAGATTAGAAACTTGGAGGAAAAGCAACCATATGGGTCGACTAAACCCATAGGCCGGTCGATCTCTACCCCAAAGAGGGTTCTAGATCTTTTCCTTGTTTCCTAATTATACACAAACACTTCTTTCCTAATTTGCGTTTAACGGTCGTTAGTCATTTAACGGAAAACACTAACGGTCGTTAAGTTCTCGTGCTAATAATAAATATATAAAATACATTTATTATTATTCCTTAATACTCATTTGTAATGTGTGCAATCCCGAGGTCTCGGGTTCGATACTAGACATTTACGTATTTATTTATTAACCACAATTCAACAACTCCCACTTGGTTAATTTATTAATAGTAAAATGACATTGGTTGGCGTCTTGCAACACTCCAATGCCCCTAGTCCGACTCGAGCTAGATTTCCTGGAAAATCTTTAATGATTCATCATTATTATTATCCTTTTGTTTCTAATACCCTATTAATAAAGAAATGGATCTAAGTCACTCTTTATTAATGTTTCTGTTTCTCGTTATTTATGATTGAACAAAATTACCAAAACATCTGAATTCATTCAGATCGACTTTGGGCGTGGCCACGCAAACATTTTGTCAACCCTACGAGGGGCCCAGCAGTATTATACTTCAAACAAATTTTGAAGGAACAAATTCTTTCTTGACTACAAGAATAACTCATGAACTTTGCAACACTTCTGAAAACAATCCTTATAACTTCCAGTTACGGTAAGCGGTAGATTGCTTTACAAAAATGCACTACATCCATGACTCTTATCTGGTATCTCAAGTCTGAGGATAACTATTTCATGAATTACTTGATGACAAGATCCATTAAGTAATCTCATGTTTAGTTGGGATAAGTCCTATACTCTACACTTAGAATATCATGTGAATTTGGTATGACTACGCATCAATATACTTTCAAGTATATTCTCACCAACATTCACATTTGTCTTAATTTAATGACATTCCCATATCATTAACCGACAATGGACATATTTAGAATAATCAAATTATTCAAGGATATAAACATGCAAAAACAGGATATATGTATATTTCAACAAGACAATAAAACATAAACAATACTTTATTTCATAAAATCAATAATTGTCTATTACATCCTTTATCCAAATACTAATCACAAATGGGCATGAAACTTTCAGCCTTACGAAGACCTATTCCTTCAGCTAACTTATAAAGCTTAGTGCCAGGAAGAGCTTTCGTCAATTGATCTGCCAAGTTATCATCTGTGTGAACTTTGAGTACTTCGATCTCCCCAATCTCTATTTGCTCTCGCACATAGTGATATTTGATCGGATAATGTCTGGTGCCCTTCATGATTCCAGGTTCATTGGCAAATGTAATTGCAGCTGAGTTGTCACAATACATTTTAATAGGTCGTTGAATCGAAGGCATAACTCCAAGCCTTGATACAAACTTCCTAATCCAGACGGCTTCCATTGCAGCATCTGATGCAGCTATGTACTCACTTTCTGCTGCAGACATCGCTAATGTACTCTGCTTCTTGCTCCTCCAATCCACAGCTCCTCCATTAATGACAAAGACGTATCCAGTCTGAGACTTCATATCATCCTTATCACTTTTCCATGAAGCATCGCAGTAACCTGTAACATCAAGTTCTGCTTGTGGATCACCCCCATAAACTAAGAACAAATCTTTAGTAGCCCTAAGGTACTTAAGAATATTCTTAACAGCAGTCCAGTGAGCCTCACCGGTATCCTGCTGATATCGACTGGTTAAGTTCTGAGCAAACGCCACATCTGGCCTCGTGCTTTTAACAGCATACATAATAGATCCTACAGCCGAAGCATAAGGAACTTTTGCCATGCGTTTCACCTCTTCAGGTGTTGAAGCACAAACTTTCTTGCTCAAGCCATGTTGTTCTTGCATCGGCAAATATCCCTTCTTGGAATCTTGCATATTGAATCTCTTCAATATTTTATCGATGTAAGCACTTTGGCTTAATCCAATTAATCGCTTAGATCTATCTCTATATATCTTAATTCCCAGAATGAAAGCAGCTTCCCCTAAATCTTTCATAGAAAAACACTTTCCAAGATATGCCTTGACTTCATGCAAACTTGGAATGTCTTTTCCCATGATCAATATGTCATCGACATATAATATAAGGAAAATTACTTCACTCCCACTAACTTTGTGGTATACACATGGCTCATCAAGATTTTGAGTAAAACCAAACTTCTTTATTTCACTATCAAACCTCTTGTTCCATTGTCGCGATGCTTGCTTCAATCCATAAATGGATCTTTGAAGTTTGCATACACGATTCAGAAACTTTGGATTCACAAACCCCTCAGGCTGCGCCATATAGATATCCTCATCTAGGCGACCATTTAAGAAGGCGGTTTTGACATCCATTTGCCAAATCTCATAATCATAGTATGCAGCTATGGCTATGAGAATCCTAATAGCCCTAATGTCAGCTACAGGAGAAAAGGTCTCCTCGTAGTCAACACCATACGTTTGAGTAAAGCCTTTAGCTACCAAACGGGCTTTATAGGTGTGTACATTGCCATCCATGTCTGTTTTCTTCTTGAAGAGCCACTTACTCCCAACTACCTTGGCATTAGGAGGAAGGTCTACTTCAATCCAGACTTCATTATCTCTCATGGATTGCATTTCCCCATTCATAGCAACCAACCATTTTTCCTTTTCAGGACTATTAATGGCAGCTTTATAACTAGGCGGTTCATTAAGATCCCCTAGTATATATTCCTCACATTCTACGTTAAGACATAGACGTTCAGGAGCTTTCACAGTCCTTACGGATCTGCGAATGGGAACCACTTCAACTTCTGGTGGAGGACCCAGACTATCTGGTTCTTCCGGAAGTTGGTTAGTGTTTTCAGAAGGTAATGCATCACCTTGATCTTCTTCAAGATCATATATCCTCCCACTTAATTCTTGAGATATGAGATCCTTCTCCAAGAAGTCTCCATACCTAGCAACGAATACTTTGTTCTCAGGAGGATAATAAAAGTAGTAACCCATTGTTTCCTTTGGGTATCCTACGAAGATACATTTTACAGATCTTTGTTGGAGCTTGTCGCCCGAGTCACGTTTAACGTACGCCTCGCAACCCCAGACCTTAAGATAAGACAAGTTAGGAGCATTTCCAGTCCATAACTCATATGGTGTCTTATCTACCTTCTTTGTGGGAACCATGTTAAGAATGCGAACAGCAGACTCCAAGGCATAATCCCAGAATGAGAAGGGAAGAGTTGTTAGATTAAACATAGATCGTATCATATCTTGCAATGTACGATTTCTTCTCTCAGATACACCATTTTGTTGTGGTGTATATGGAGAAGTGAGGTGCTGGACAATTCCTTCCTTAGCTAGATAATCCACAAACTCTTGACTCAGGTATTCACCACCTCTATCGGATCGAAGAGCTTTAATCTTCTTTCCAAGTTGCAACTCTACTTCAGCTTTAAACACTTTGAATGTTTCAAACACCTCATGTTTATGTTTAAGTAAATAAACATAACCATAACGGCTGAAGTCATCCGTAAATGTTAAGAAGTAGCTAGCACCTCTCCTTGACACATGTCTAAGTGGTCCACACACATCTGTATGAATAAGACCAAGTAGATCAGTAGCCCTTTCAATCCTATTGTTAAAGGGTTTCTTTGTCATCTTTCCACTAATACAAGACTCACATTTATCAAATGATTCATCATTGATCTTTTCTAAAAGCCCATCATGTTGCAGCTTTTTCATGCGATCCTTGCTTATGTGTGCAAGACGACAATGCCAAAGATAAGACGAATCCAGACTTTTCTTGATTCTCTTATTGTTGATGCTATACATCGAATTATTTTTAACACTAGCATTATCATTATCATTCATATCAAGTTCAAAAATACCATTCACAGCAATAGCTTTAAAATAAAATACACCATTTAAAGAAACAGAAATTCCATTGCTATTAATAGTATGTTCAAAACCAAGGTTCAACAAACATGAAAATGAAATAACACCTCTAACAATTGACGGTGCATAATGACAATTATTTAAAGATAGTACTAGGCCCGAAGGCAACACTAAATCAAATATGCCTATAGCTTCAACTGCTGCATGTGCTCCATTACCCACGTGCAAGAATTGTTGTCCATAGGCCAGCTCTCTCTCAACTCTAAACCCCTGCATAGTATTGCAAATATGAATACCACATCCCGTATCATATACCCAGGAATTTAACTTACGAGTTAGAGTAAATAATTCGATCATAAAGAACGCACCTGAAGAGCTGGGATTACCAGCTTCACTCTTTTGCTTCTTCTGTCGCAAGTCATTGATGTAGAGTGGACAGTTCCTCTTCCAGTGCCCTACTTCATGACAGTGGTGACAAGCCTGATCCTTCTTTCCTGGAGGACTCACCTTGTTCTTCTTGGGCTGGTGTTGATTCACCTTAGGATTTGGTTGATAGGCCATGACCTGCTTGCCTTTATCACCTTTACCCTTACCCTTGTTCACACGCGATTTTTTCTGGATCCTACCTCCTTGAATTGCCAACACTTGCGGAGTAGGAGCCTTGCCCTTGGGTGGTAAGTGTTTCTCATAGTCAACAAGCAATGCGAGTAACTCAGAAACTGTCTTCCCTGAGCAATGCATGTTGAAGTTCTGAACAAAACCAGCAAAATCCTTGTTAAGGGATCTGTTGATTAGGTTAACTTGAACATTCTCGGGATAACCAAATCCGACTCTATGAAGTTGATCAAAGAAATCTCTCATCTCATTCACATAGTCTTCAACTGGTTTACCATCACCATGTTTGCAGCTGTGTAGTTTGTCAAGAGACTCATACATTTCAATCTCAGGAGTCTTTTCATAAGACTTCTTAAGCTGCTCGAGCATGTTGTATGGAAAATAATACTCAAACTTCTTTTGCATCATTGGATCCATACTTTGTAGCATTAAGCACCCAACTTCAGTGTACTTAGCATACTCAGCTCTCCATGCTGCTTTGACCTCTTCAGAAGCAGTCGAAGCAGGCTCATCAGGGCAAGGAGTATTCAAGTAATTGAGCTTACCAGTCGCCCTCAAAACAATTCTGAGCGATCTGTGCCAATCATTGAAATTTTTCCCAGTCAATTTGGCTCTTTCAAGATGACTCTTGAAAGCAGCATACACGGAGTTATCGGGTTGAGCCATTCTACAGAAAATAGAAAAGTTCAAACATTAGTATTTTCGATAATACTTATTCTCAAGAAAATATAATACCCATGGATATATTCATATAACCAACTTAATTTCCTTGAAAATCTAGGATCCAACTTTACATAGTTCCACTACATCAGTTGATCTGCTAGTAGTGGAAGTACAAAAGATGGTAATCTGTCGTACAATAATTGGCAAACAAATTTTCCAATTCCTAGATAATATATGGGATTTACTACATATTGATTCATCAATATGTCACGTAAGCATGTTTTATCCCATCTCATGCCTTAAGCTCTAGGTCTCACGCATCAGCTTAATTAAGTTGTCTAACTTAGAAACTGCAAATTCATCCATGTGTGGTCTCACGCACACTCGGAAATTTACCTTGTCATTAATTTTGGTCCAGGTCTCACGCATACCCAAAATTAACTTCAAGTGTTCCTTATAGTTAGATGGCACGTAACTTAAATTTTAGGGTATTTAGTTTTTGATGTGACAAAAACATGTACAAAGATGCATGCACTCATCTTTGTATCATTAGTTTTCAAAACAATTTTTATTTACCAATTAGTTAAGAGTAAACCAAAACTATTTACTTGAGGTATTGGGTTCACCAATTAAAGAAGTACCAACAATTATCGCCCACATATCCTACTACTTACATGTTATTCGGATATTTGCCACAAAAGTGGCGCGTGGAATTGAGGTAAATCACCCTTAAGATGACAGTGTACGTAAATAGTGATATAGGTAAGTCGCAGTTGACGCACAAGCGGGCCCGGAGAGCCGGTAGGAGCGAATCTCTTAAAAAACCCCTCTCCAGTTAAACCCCCCACACAGTTTGTCAACTTTGGTCCGCCTTTCACACACTATTGTACAAAAACATCAATCAAGCAAAAGTTTATGATCTTAGTCTTAAAAAATTAAGTAACAAAGTTTAGATCTTGCTAGTCTCGCCTGGGAGCAAATTACCGTGCGAAGCGAACCACTGTCGGCACATAAGACACCGCAAGATCCTTACTTTATTACCGATGTTTCACCATTATTAGTCCAATTTAATTTTTCTTTGAAAATTACCCTTTTTATTGCTTACTTTAACATATCACATATAAAAAAAACAATAAACAAGTAATTAAAAGAAAACAAATAATCAACTAATAATAAAACAATTAAAACAATTAATTGTAATTGAAACATCTAGCCACATGCAATCTTTTAAACAAATCCTATTAATAATCTATATGTGAATTATTATGTATAGAATCAATAAAACTCCCATTGGTTTTCGAGCGCATTGTACCCAATGGACCACAGACACCAACAATTGGCCGCGTAAGTTTTAATGATAATATACCACGTTGCACATAACCGATTCATTAATTTAATATATATTAGGTCTTCCCTAATTCTTGATTTATTTAAACATGTAGCATACATCTAAACAATTTAATTCAAGTAATATAATCCGTGACTAATTATGCATAAATAGTCACGAATTCATGCATATCATATAGCAATTAGGTCACAAGATTCATAACACAACAATTGTTTAAAGACCTAGGGTTTCTAATTAATTACAATTAATTATGAAAAACACAAACCCTAATTAGGGTTTATGTAGCAAATCGACACCCCTCCCCAAATTAGGGTTAGGGTTCGACTTTTATTAAAAAAACAAATTTTTAATAATCAAAACCCTAGAAAAACAATCATGTATATTCTAAACAATTTTAAAGATACGTTTTTTATTGTTTAAGTAATCAATTACATGTTATACATGGCTCTTGATGCCACTGTTGGAATTTGACACTCATGACAATCATATAAATCCATAACATCAAAGTACATAATAGCGGAAGCATGTAAACAATTAGTATAACACATAAATATTAACTTAAACATAAATAGAAAACGTACCCGATGCACTTCAATAAATCTTGAATATGATTTAAACTAGATCAATGAATAACCCCTTACCGTTTTGTTATTCGATCTTTTGATAATAACTATAGTGAGTTATTACCTCGTTCTTGTACACACAAATTAAACCGTATTAAGTTTATGCAAGTAAAAACACAAGAACAATTTTGTTTAACAAAATTTCGATCCAAACAACCCTAGAGAGGGATGTACGATCGGCCAAACACAAACCAAGAGGAGAAAAGACTTTAGGGATAATTGTGTGCACAAAAGATTAACCAAAACAATTACCCTTGTGTTTGTATTTATACTAGATTAGAAACTTGGAGGAAAAGCAACCATATGGGTCGACTAAACCCATAGGCCGGTCGATCTCTACCCCAAAGAGGGTTCTAGATCTTTTCCTTGTTTCCTAATTATACACAAACACTTCTTTCCTAATTTGCGTTTAACGGTCGTTAGTCATTTAACGGAAAACACTAACGGTCGTTAAGTTCTCGTGCTAATAATAAATATATAAAATACATTTATTATTATTCCTTAATACTCATTTGTAATGTGTGCAATCCCGAGGTCTCGGGTTCGATACTAGACATTTACGTATTTATTTATTAACCACAATTCAACAGTAGTATCGATACTTAGAGTATTTTCCTTTATGAACCAGCAGTACTAATCTTCAGAACATTTAATTCCCAACAATCCTCCCCTAAACTTGTGATTTATCCCAAATCAACAAGTTTCTTCTGAATTAAATGAGGATTGTGAAGATCTTTCAAACACTTCATAGTCAGACTCTTGATCTGAGCTTTCCTTTATTCTGTAATATTAAGTATCTTTCTGACCACATCATCTGCCATCTGTGTATCACATTCAGCAATAACATCATCTTCTTTGTCTTGAACATTTAACAGTACCTTGCTTAGACTCCATTCATTGCTTAAAAGATGGTGCAATTTTCTTGGATGGAGGAATTATAAGAGGCAATGGTGCTGTGTGTCTTGGATGCTTGAAGCCTGATATTATATTCCATGTAATCACTCTAAGAAGTCAAGTCATCTCTCAGCAAGCTATGCAAGTGATGAACAAACATAGTAAACTGAAATTGAAACTGAATTGCTTCATCCCTTCTGAATATATATAATACTCCAGCTTATTTTCAGCATCCATCAACTGAAACTGGAGCTTGTTCTTTTAATTGAGATGATTCTGAAGGCGAAGCTTTGTAGGGAGAGATACAACAACTGTTGCTGAGCCAGGTGTAGGAAAATACAAGAGCATACAAGATGATGATGCTTTTACTAGACTCATGCACTTCTTGAACTTGATCAATTTGGGCAATTTTCCTCCCCAATCTTTCTTCTTTGTTTGATCAATTTAAACTTCCTCCCCTGATTCTGAGCATACACATTCACAGTCTTTCATCCTGTGATAATCTTCCTCCCCAATATTTTCATCAATTTGGGCAATTTTCCTCCCCTACATTTGGTTAATCTTCCTCCCCTGTTTGGAAGATCTCTCACCATCATCTGAACTTGACTTCATTTGATAAACTAGAAGAAGTTCATCTTCCAATTTGGATACTTTATCAGACAATATTGTACATAAAGCCATCAATTCCTTAAATTTCAATCTGCTGCCCTCGTCACTTCCAGTGTGTGTTAACTCTTGTGAGAGGTGAATCATGGGGCAATAACTCATAATCCATCATTAGATGGGTTTTTGAGCCATTATGAATCCAAAAGATTTTAAGAAACTTTTGACTTAGCAGTATGAACTTGATTTTAATTTGAAAAATCACACTGCTAACAACCATTTTGAAGGGATTAAGTGTAGTAACAGACACTTAATCAAGATTTCGGTTTAATTTAACCTCTGGTTGTGTGAGAACCAATATGTTCAGTTATAAATAACTGCCTGTGTACAGATAAACCCATTCAAAGGGCTTTCTTGATAGGGTTTTCAGCTCGTGGCAATTGTTGCCTCTAACACAAGTGTTAGATTCACTTTTGCTCGCTGTTCTTTCTATCAGATGTCCTTAGACTTGCTCATTATACTAATTAAAGTATAAAATGATAGAAAGTGAGTTGAGTCAGTTACTATCTGACCAACTGAGCCATTAATTCAAAATGAAATATCATAATAAGTTTCAAGAGAGAAGTTTTAAAGAATTTATTAACTTAGGTATAAACCTTTGTAAATGAATTCCCAAACTCTGTCCATCATGAACCTATTATGTTAGCAACTTGTATCATCATTCTGCTGCTCATACATTTCACTTGAAACTTCCTTTGTGCTCAAATGTTCATACCTGAAATTGTTAGTCCAAAACCAAGAAAATAAAATGCAAAGCATTTGTCTTATATCAGTATTATCATATGACTAACAATATGAACAAAACAATCCAAATTTGTACTAGCAGTACAAACTTTTCAATAACAGTAGCAATTTACAATGCTAGCAGTACAAACTTAATTTGTATACAAAATCACATAGTTTGAAATTTTTAAGGATTAAGCATCCCAATACTTGCTACCAAGTATTGAAATCTTCCTACATCAAAAGCTTTTGTGAGTAGATCTGCAAAGTTATGATCAGAATCAATTTTAACAACTTGAATCAACTTTTTCTCATTGCAGTCTCTAATAAAATGATGTCTAATTTCAATGTGTTTTGTTTTAGAGTGTTGCACTGGGTTTTTAATGATGCAAATTGTACTACTATTATCAATATATATGACAGTATTCATGAAATTGTACCCATAGTCAAGAAGTTGATTTTGAAGCCAAAGTACTTGACTACAGCAACTTGCAGCAGCTACATACTCAGCTTCAGTTGTTGAAGTAGCCAAAATTGTTTGCTTTTTACACTGCCATGAAATGAGTCTACATCCAAGGAATTGACATCCTCCAGTTGTTGACTTTCTGTCCAAGCTTGCACCTGCATAATCACTGTCTGAATATGCTACCAAGTCAAAAGGTAATTCTCTTGAATACCATAGATCCAACCTAGGTTGACCCTTGAGATATCTAAAGATCCTCTTGACAGCTGTTAAGTGAGAAACCTTAGGAGTTACTTGAAATCTTGCACAAGCACAAACAGAGAACATGATATCAGGTCTTGATGATGTGAGATACATCAAAGAACCTATCATAGATCTGTATGTGTGTACATCCACATTTTCTCCATTTACATCTTTAAGAAGAGGCTTCTCAGAGTCCATTGGTGTGCTTGCTACCTTTGAATCAACAAATTGAAATTTTCTTAGAATCTCTGCAACATATTTATCTTGGCTGATAAAAATGCCTTCACTTGATTGCTTAACTTGCAGACCCAAAAAGAATGTAAGTTCCCCCATGGAACTCATCTGAAACTTATCATGCATAAGTTTCTCAAACTCTAAACACATCTCCTTCCTTGTAGATCCAACGATGATATCATCCACATACACCTGAACTAGCAGAAGATCCTTCTTGTGCTTCTTGATGAATAATGTCTGATCTATCTTGCCCCTTTGGAATCCATTTTCAATTAAATAGGAAGTCATTGTTTCATACCATGCTCTTGGTGCCTGATGAAGGCCATAAAGAGCTTTGACAACTTTGTACACTTTTTCTAGATGTTCTGGATCAATAAAACCTGGAGTTTGTGAGACATACACCTCCTCTTCAATAGTACCATATAAGAAAGCACTCTTGACATCCATTTGATAAACTGTGAAGCCCATAAATGAAGCATAAGCCAAAAATAGTCTAATGGCTTCAATTCTTGCTACTGGAGCAAAAACCTCTTCATGGTCTATCCCCTCCTCTTGTGTGTACTCTTGGGCTACAAGTCTAGCCTTATTTCTTATCACTATGCCCCTTTCATCCCTTTTGTTCCTGAAAACCCATTTAATACCAATTACCCTTACACCCTTGGGTAAATCAACTAGCACCCAAACCTTCTGAATTTTAAATTGGAGAAGCTCCTCTTGCATAGCTTCTACCCAGCTTAAATCATCTAAGGCTTTGAGAACATTCTTGGGTTCTGCTTGTGAGAGGAAACATACAAATAAGCAAGAGTTTGCATACTCATGCTGCTTTGATGCATAAAGAGCATCAAGAAGCCCTTGTTGGTCTGAAGACATAATTTGCTTCCTTGTCTTCACACCAGATTGTATATCACCAATCATATTGTCCAGGGAGTGGACTTTGTGAATCCTTGTGTGTGGTGTAGAAGGAACATGATAGTCAGGTGGGAGATTGTTGAAATCCACCTCATCTTCTGAGAAATCTGCTTCATTTGTGTCTGATGGGCCAGCAGTAGAAACATTTGGCCTAGCAGTAGAAACATTTGGCTTAGCAGTAGCTTGCTCTGTCTCAGCAGTACTATCATCATTAGAACTGTTAACTGGATTCTCTTGTTCCTTAGTTCCATCTTCCTTGTTTTCATCTTCAATCCCTTCTTTAGCTTTATCAGAAGAAGGTTCATCATTCATTGAAGTTGAATCCACACTTGTCCATATTGGCATCATCACATAATCTTGATCTTTCTCTTTTCCTAACCCTGCCTCATTTGTTGCATCACCATCTTCAGAACCTGAAAAATCATTATTAGAACCTAAAAAGAAAACCCATGTAAACCTGCTATAGTCATCAGTAACAACTAGACAAAATCTTTTATGCTTAATACTACTCACAGAAGTAGGTCCAAATAAGTCCATATGAAGCATAAACAATGATTGATCAATAGAGTTAAAAAGTTTGGGCTTACAAGTGGCTTTATGTTGTTTGCCTTTAAGACAAGCAACGCATGTTTGGTCATTTTCAAATCTTTTCTGAGGTAAACCTCTTAACAAACCATCTTTGACAATTTTATTTATGGTTTTGAAATTAATGTGACCAAGCCTCCTATGCCATGTCATTGATTCATCCAATGTGGCTTTTGCAAGTAACCAAGTAAGATTCTCTTTAGGAACAATGTTCTTCATATCAACACTGCATAAATTTCCTTTTCTAGGAACTCTAAGAAGTACTTGACTTTCATCAGGCATCTTAAGGCATCTTAAAGTTAGAAGAAAAGACAAGACATTCAGTGTCAGTAAAAAGAACTTTGTTCTTTTTGTCACACATCTATAAGACACTAAAGAGATTATACTTAAGTTCTTTTACAAAGTACACATCTTCAAAGTCTAAATTTTCAGTCTTAATGGTACCTTTACCAGAACTTTTGCCACCAATACCTCCTCCAAAGCTAACATATCCTCCATCCAGAGGAGTAAAGTCTGAAAGGTATGACATGTTGCCAGTCATGTGCCTTGAACATCCACTGTCTGAGTATCTTTGATCTTCTTGTTTAGCATTTGAATGTTCCTGCACATGAAATAAGGAATATTAGTTTCCTTTGGGGACCCAAGCCATTACTGACTTGGATCTACCTCGTGCATTAATGTAATCAAATTTCTTTAAAATAATTGATGCACCATTGGGTTTAATTGGTCTCCAAACCCAACATGCTGAGGCCTTAACAGCATTGCCCCTATTTGCCCGTTTGGTGTTCACAAACCTAGCAGTAGAAACTTTTGGTCTAGCAGTAGAAACTGCTGGCTCAGTTGTTTGAACTTTTGGTACCCATTTTATGTTGTGAACAAGATTTTTCTGGTTAAAGGGCTTTTTCACTGTTTTTTGTGCTGTTTGTATAAACCTTGTTGTTTGCTTGGCACAAGAAACAGTTGGTTTTGTTCGAGCAGTATGAATTGGTCTAGCAGTAGAAACTGATTTTATGCCAGACTTCATCAAAACTTTTGTTCTGGGGTTTATTGTGCTGTTTACATTAGGGTGTGTCTTTCTAGAAACATTGTTTTGATTCACCCTTAAGTTTGTGTGCCCAGTAACTCTAGTTTTCCCATATACCATCCTCCTTTCCTGATGGTAATTACAGTTAGCATACAGATGTTCAAAACTACCACATATATAACATGTTTTTATTAAACATCACAAAATCATTACCAAGTTGTTGAGATTTTAAGTTGTTCCTGTTCCTTTGGTTTCCCCTAGGAACATGAGACCTTATTGTAGACCTATACAACTCAGCATATCTAACTGTTTGCCTAGACTGTTTAACATGTGTTTTAGGCCTAACAGTATGATTTTTTACCACCTTAGGAACACTTGTTCCTGCTAACTTAACAACATCAGGTTTAACCACAACCTGATCTTCCTCATCATCATCAGATGTCCAGTCCTTAATAATTGGACCATCTGATTTCTTACTAGAGGACACCTTGTCCTCAGGGAGTGAAGCATCACTTGCACTCTCAAAAACCTCTGCTAATTTAGGACTCTCAGTAGACTTAGAACCATATTCAAATTTTGGTTCTTGAAATTCATCTAAACCTGTGTGTGCTAGGTCAATACCTGGAGGTGAAGGAACACCTCTGTATGGTGGAGGAACAGACTTGTAACCTATACCAGACTTAGCTTTATTGACAACTTGAGCTTCCCAAATTTTATTGATTCCATCTGAGGCATGAGCTAGAGTATCTACTGTTATCTTGACATTTGCATTTACCTTTTTGATCTTTTCTAGTTCTTCTCTGAGCATAGATATCTCATCTATTTTGTAATCTAAATCTCTTTTTAGCACAGCTATGTCATCACTAAACTTAGATTCATTTCCTTTATAATGCAAAATTTATGTTTCAAGAACAGCTAAACCTCTTTTATGATTAGATAAGTTATAACTTGTTTGATTTAGCTCTAACAGTCGATTATCAAATTGCTTTTTAAGTATTTCAAATGCTTTAAGAGCAGAGCAAGATTCAGAACAACTGATTTTAGAATTTACCTCTGAATCAGAAAAGGCCATCAATGCAATCTCAGTTGCTACCATTGCAGTTTCTATTGGTGCTTCCTCTTCATCAGCCATGAAGCTCCAATCATAGCTAACACCATCAATGGCTAGCATAGCCTTTGGCTCTTCCACTGTGACTTCCTTCTTCTTGTCTTGCTTATACCATGTGCTCCTATTATCCTGCTTTCTTGGCTTCGTGCACTCTCTTGCAAAGTGTCCCAACTTGTGACAATTGAAACACTCTACTTTCATCTTATCAAACCCAACAGTTTCATTACCATTAATGGTAATCTGCTTTCCTGTTCTCTGCCAAAACTTCTTAGCTCTCATGCTAAGTAAAGCAACCTGCCACTTGATATCCATCTCTTCTAAATCATCATCATCCACTTGTTCAAGGTCTTCATGAGTTAGAAGAGAACCACTAGTTTGTCTAGTCAGGAATGCATAGAATGTTGAATCTCCAAGTCCTGCAACATTCTTCTGTGAACTAGCAGTAGAAACACCAAAGCTAGCAGTAGAAACACCTTCATCATTATCTACCCCCTCTGATTCACTAATGCTGGGAGATGACATAAGTGCCACATTCCCAGAACTAGTACTGTAGCTTCTATACTTCTTCAGACTTTGTTCAACAATTTTGAAATTGTTGTACAAATCATTGAGTTTCATGGTTTCAATGTCTGGTTTATTCATCCAGACAACCACATGAGTATTGAATTCTACAGGTAGACTTCTTAAAAACTTCATGTTGAGATCTTCCTTAGCTATCTCAACTCCCAACACAGCTAACTGACTGACAAGCCTGTGCAATCTTGTGAACATCTTATCAAGAGATTCATTGCTGTTTGAGCTAAAGTTTTCTAAACTTTGTTTCAGCAGTGTCTTCTGAGTCTTCTTGGTAGTTTCATTACCACCAAACCATGCACATAGCTCTTCAAACAGAGTTTTTGCATCAGGATACTTGCTAAAAGATAACATCTGTTCACCAGGAATGGTCATAAGCAGCAAATTCCTTGCCTTTTGATCATTTCTCTTATGTATCCTTTCATCATTGGTAACTGGTCCAGTGTTCCTTGTCTGAACTGTTTTGCCTTCAACAATGGATTCTGTAAGACCTGGTGTAAAAGAATCACCATACAGAATAATATCCCAGAGAGCATAATCTTGAACCAAGAAGTATTGTTCAATCCTTAGCCTCCACATCTCAAACTCATTCTGTTTGAGCATAGGTAACTTAGCAGCAATGTTTGTAGACTGAGTATTCTCCATCTCCATTTCTTCTTCTAAATCAAAGATATCAGCCTTGCTCTGATACCAATTGAGAGGATCAAACAACCCTTTATCACTTGTGAGGATTGTTTTAAATACACTATGAGGATGTTAGTCCTTTGTAACGTGTGTATATGATACTTTGAGTGAATATGATTAAGTATGCGGAATCTACTTAACCACACTTAGAAGGATATTGGTTATTGGAAATGGAACAGTAATGTTTGTTATTGGATAATGAACACAGAAAGTATAACATCAAACGATTCAATATTATTGAGAATAATACGAGTGATCTTCACTATCACTAGGGTTACAAAACCTTGAATCTCTATTACAAAGAAAACTATTTTCTATTGTATTATATCAACTCAGTCACGTTCTAACTTATGACTAACTCTCTATATATGTAATATCTAAGCACATGCACACTTGAGTATTCGACTACTTGCTAGCTTGTGTGTGTCAGTAGCTAAGATACAACATGTTCTGTGTTTACAACTTGTTTGACTGAACACATATCTAAGATATTATCTACCGTATATATTTGACTTTTATACACAAATATCTTTTTCATACTTATCCAGTCAGCAGTAGTATGAGTCACTCCAACAGCAGTATCTTTTACTCTAGCAGCAGTATCTTACAGCAGTAGTATCTCCAACACTAGCAGTAGTATTGAATACACTAGCAGTAGTATCGACACTTAGAGTATTTTCCTTTATGAACCAGCAGTACTAATCTTCAGAACATTTAATTCCCAACATGTCTTCTTAACTTTGACATTCAGTCTAATGTTCTCACATATTATCTATTTGATTACTTCTGTAACTGTTTTTTTTTTCTCGGAATAGCACGTTCCTTTCATGCCAAACATACAGTAGCAGCAACTACGGAGTATTCACATTGCTAATGTCCAAACACCATAGTATGACTTGACTCTCTTCATGACAAAGAATTCATAGAACACGTGAAATTTACATATTTGTTACATGAATGGTAAAAACACAATGATCAATGGGTTATAGTAGAGGTGGCAAAACGGGCAGGTTCGGGTCCAAACAGACACGGGTTAAAACGGGAAATATTAATATTCGGGTCAAATGGGGTCGGATCAAAATACTTCTAAACAAGCTGACAGGAAAAAGAAAAGGACATTTCTGTAACTTACACTATTCACCTCAACAAACGATGTTCCTTACCTAAAAAAATTAACATAAAAAGTTCCATAATACAAGATCAAGTCTTTAATATATATACTAGGTGATGCGCGTGATGTGTCGTTGCGGTTTAGCAGTATTAATGCCTACTCAAGTTTTAAATTTATATTTAGCCGACTTATCAATAACACACACACTTAACGAGCAGTGTACCCGGTCAGTAAGAATATAATGGTAAGCAGAGTGTCGATCACTAAGAGTGGAACGTATTATCTAGTTATTCTAATCAGTATTTTAATATCCTAAGTTAGTTATACAACCTAATCTAACGCAAGGGGGTTCAGCCTGAGAGACTGGCACAGTTTGGTTATAATTAAATAGAAAACTAAACTAATGAGCACGAATCAGCGATTAGCACACACGTACACAGATAGATACTCGAGACAATAAGAAGACCTGTCCTGTTAATTAAATAGCTTGTCACTTGTTTTATTGCTAGTTTTATATGAAGTGTATATAATTAAACCTTTCTCGTTGGCTCTAATCTTATCGGCAAGTAAACCCTTAATGATTACTTATGTCTATCCTACTTTTCTAGAGACGCTAGAATAAATAGGCGAGGAAGGGGCATGGCGACCCAAGCAAGACTCAGCTAGACACAGAGGTTATCAATGCACTAATAAAAGTCACCAAAGACATCAACATATAAACTTTAATTAATGGGAAAGCAATATTAAGGGGAGTGCATGATCTTCCGTAGTCACATGACACAAGCCCATCAATCCTGATGAATTAAAGCGTACAAAAACAATAAAACAAAACTACTTAATGAATTGAATACATGCAGGACCTTCTTACAACTCTTGTATCTTTATTTGAGGTGTGTCTTGTGCTGCTTGGTCGTCTGGATTCGGCTCTAGGGTTATATATATGGTCTTTTAAATTCGTCTGACCTTGGGGTATTTATAGTTTCTGTCTGAGGGATCGATGCGGCGCATTGAGTTGATAGATGCGGCGCATTGACTTAACTTCGCGTGGGGTCCAAGATTAGTATATTCTGGAATATTCGTACACCGTCTTCAGATGCGGCGTAACTTGATCTTTGTATGCGGCGCATGTACTCTAGCTGTCTTGGATTGTAACTGGTGAAATCTTGATAGTGATACGCCGTATGTTAGAAGTATATTGCGGCGTATCTAGAGTAGAACGAGCTTGATCTTCTTCTTTGACCAAAGTTTCATATGCGGCGCATGACAGAATTGCATGCGGCGCATTCTTCAAAGTCAGGCAATGGTCTTCGAATTCATCTAAGTATGATATTGCGTCGTATTTGTTGAGTGAGATACGACGCATATTCTGGATTTCAGTAGACTTTTGACATCTCGCTTGTTTTGCTTCATAATTAGTCCAAAATCGCCAAGTTTCACATAATGCTTGTTTTTACCTGAGAATTACTAAAGTAAACATTAATGTATCGATTCTCATATATAATATAATAAAACAAGTCAAATAAATAGGATAAATGATGATAATAAAATGTACTTATTTGAGTTCATAACTAGGGGTGGCAATCGAGTCGTGTTCGTGTTGATCTATTCGGGTTCACGTGTTAGCGGGTTAGTATAACCTCTATCCAAACACGACCCATTTATTAATCGTGTCAAGAAAACTCAACCCTAACCTGCACCTGCATAACACGTGTAACCCATTTTTGACCTGTTTAACCTATTTAAATAAATAGGTCAAGTAGTGAATAAGGTTGGTGGTTTGTTGATTTAACTAGCTTAAATGCCAAAATGATATAATGATTTAAAATATGATGAAAATAACAGACAAATAACTATACGACAATTTTCTCAGTTATAAGCGTCAATTTCTATAATATATGAGGTATAATCGTAATTCAATCATATTAAGTACATAACAGAATACATTTAATGCACATCTAACATAAAAAAGCATGTTATATATTTTATTTTTAGAGTCTTATATACTTAAACGTGTTCACGGGTTGACCTGTTTAATATTTACTCAACCCAAACACGACCCATTTATTAAACGGGTTAGATAGGTTGACCTGTTTTTTTACCCAAACCTGTTTAACTTCGTGTCGGGTTCATGTCGTTTATCGTGTCGTGTCGACAATTGCCACCCCTAAAATATACTACCACCCAAATCACTTCATTAAAAAAGAAGTGATTAATTTTATAAAATTTGTTTTTGCTAATCATATTTGACATATTAATAATCAATAAGCATTTCCTTTTGGAATATGTTAAAAATGTGTTTTTACTAGTACCAAAATTACCCGTTTGACCCGTTACCCAACCTGGACGGTCTGCCCAATTTACCTCCTCTAAATTGGAAACGTTAACCATGAAGGTCATTACCTTGGTTTATCTCCCTTCGCCTACATCATAATACAATCCAAGTCAGCGTAGATAGTTGACCCATAGATCATGTAGAAAGGAGAAACTATAAAGAAAAAAACACCTTAAGCTGTTCTAATTCTTCAGTGATGATTGACATTTCATAGTCACTTAGCTTTGCAATACGATGCTCATCTAGCACTATGTAATCCGCTTTTAATCCTTGGCTATTCAGATGAGAACTGTTAACCGATCTGGCCATTTCAGAATCTGATTTTGAGAACAGTCTGCAGATATCATTGAAAACAACAAGTAAAACTTACTTGAATTGATGGAGCCCATATGTGATTTTTTTATGGAATATGACGAAAAAAGATTCGGCATATTGTACGTAAAAAACTTTCTCATTTGTCTCCTTTTTAGTCATTGTGATTTTTTTGTACAGTTTGACACATATACGATGGAATGGATGAATGCTTACTCTATTCCTCAAAAAGTTGACTTTTGAGGTCAAACTTTAATACTCCAAGAAGAGACATGATACAATGCCTGTTATGGATGTTGCCCTTTTTTCTTCCAAGTGAAGTCTGGTTTTATGCAACAATGGACTTGTGAGGTTCTTTTTTGAAAAATAGAAATTGCAAAGCAATTTTTAGTTGAAAGTTTAGTTGGTTTAACCAAAAAACTCAAAACTTGCCCTTTTGGCTGCAATGGAAGAACATACATACAACTAATTGCGAAACTATCCTGGATAACTTTTGGTACCATGTGTTCTAGCTTGACAGTCTCTCTTTGATGTTCCCTTTTACGAAAAAATTAAACTAGCAAGGGCAACTATGACAAAAAATGATCACCATAACATCAATGACACCGATTACAATCCATACAATTCCCAATAACTAAACCAAGAAGGAAGACTAAACGTTTACGGTTAACCTATTGGTCGAAATATTAACAAACCCAAGATTATGAAGGGACCACCACTTAAGCATATTGGTTCCAAGATGCGGCTAACTTATGTATGGAAATAAAATTAGTGCAAATGGTGGTGTATAGATCAAGGTGTTGTAGCTGATTAAGTTTACCAAATTATTTAGGAATTTTGCCCTTAAATGAGTTATTACTCAAAGAGTGCAGTGAATCCCTTAGGAAATAAGGTACTGTAGTTCACTTTCTTTATGTCCATGTTTGGTCCATAGTTGTAAGTTTAAGGGTCTTGGTGTTGTAAGTGTGGGGTCATAAGTGTAGAGCCACATACGTAATAAGTTGATGTTATGTGTTTGAATTCTTTTAAAGCTTTGAAAAACGTCATTAGCCACAGAATAAAAGTGTTGCCTGACAAAATCAAACGCCATGGGGCTGTTCAAACTAAGTTTACACCGAAATGAGAAAGAAAGGAGGGAAAAAAAGGAAGCCCGAGAGGGTGAAGAAGTAGATCTACGTTTGATGTTTGTAAACGTATGCTTTATAGGCACGATAATATTTATGAATTTAGGTGTGTAATGTATGTGTTGCTGTGTGATTCACATAAACAAGGATAGGGAAAGATGTATGAGATGAAGCAAAGCAAATATTGAGGTTACATATATTGCATTAAAGACAGCTGAGATTAAATTTTAAGCTCTTGACGGTAGATAAAAGATTTTACCCGGCCAGATTTTATGCTGAGGGAACACATTGGCAGATTTGTGCATTGATTACCAAGTCTTGGCTATGCTTATATAGGGGGTGACTTGTAATAGGAATGAGGAGGGTAGAATTTAAGAAGAGTGAATTGAAGTATGCAGCAGTGAGTAGGTGAAAACAAGTTAAAGAAAAGCTTGTAACATAATCAGCAGTGGCAATCTTATCAGTGTAAAACTCTGTTCCAAATTAATACAGACCAATCTCATATTTAATGAAAGTAGATAGCTTGTGTGTGATTTTGATTCATCATTCATGTCTGGTCTTTTCTCTGAGGTGGGTTTCGTTGATGTATTTGTGGATCTCTACAAAATTGAGTTTTTTCTTCGATTGTGTAATGCATTTGTTATTTTGTATAGCATGGAGGTCTACAATTATGTCTTGAGTTGGGTACGATTGATACAACATTGTACCCACACCGTGAGCATGGTTACTAATTGCATGTCTAACGACTTAAACCTACCTTACCCCTAAGCACCACAACCGTAATGTTCGAAATAAAAGTTGTCTAAAGTTAGCGATAGAAAAATTAATGAAACGACTAGTTAAGTGTTTTAACTGAGGTCATCTAAAGTTTTTTTTTAAAAAAAATAGTCGCATCAGAAAAGAAGTTTAGAAATTAAAGCATAAGTAAACTAAAAGTTTAAATTTAAAGAGTAAACTATCATTTGCCTCCATACATGTAAACTTTTGGAAAACTATCATTTGTTTTAAATTTATGTTTTTCAGTGGTATTTGAATTCCTCGTAAAAAATTTAATAAATAAAATGTTTAATACAGCGTAGTGGTTTTAATCAATCAGAAATTATTTCTAATCTACTTTCATAAAACAAATCCATTTGTATTTTAGTGTATGTAAGCATTAAGATCGAACACACTTGGGTGGTGTTGATACAAAAGTTGGGCGTTCCTTGATTCCGTACCAATCAGATCTTAATGCTTGAGACCTGCGCACTAAGAAAACAAAAAGACAGGCTTATCGTGGGATTGTCTCTCACGATTATCCTCCGGCGTGAGAGTAAGTAATCGGTTTTAGGGTTTGTAGAAGAGTTAGGGTTTGTAAATCGTACCTTTGTGAGGGCTGAGGTGCCCTCTATATATGGACACGAAATCCTTGTTGGTTTCGTGTTCCCCAATCTTCGGTCTATCCCGCGTAGGGCGGTTTATTGATGTATATCCCATAAATAGAAGATATACTATCAAAACCATAAATAACATTGGGCTTGGGCCATCGTGAGCCCAAACCGCTGTCGTGATAGCCCATTTATGTTGGGCTTGAGTCCATTCGTGATGGACTTGAGTATGGGTCGGGTTCGTGACCCGAATACGGACTATACGTCATCATGGCGCCTTCCGTGGGAGCAAGTGCTTTACCTTTTGGGTTCCCAACCATCCGATTGGAGCAAGTGGATACTTGGACTAGATTAACTTGCTAATTTTGGCGGGAAATACTTGAAACTTCCCCGCTACGCATCAGGGAATATTATCAAACAACTTGTGTTATTATAATCCCATAGGCTAAAAGCTTTGATTATGTGGGTTATGGTAGGTTTTATTGTGTTTAAATAAATAAAGATTTCGAAAGCGGTCAAGTCGAATAACGAGTTAAGTATCTAATTACGTCACAATTTCAAAGTTTAAGCAAAAGTAACAATGCATTAGTTATGTCTTACATAGTTTGTTACTTGTTAGCAATTAAACGGGTGAAAATTTTATGCATATTTTTTGCACAATAGGAGATCACATTGAGCGTAGATTATAATTTTTTTCCACCTGTTGATACAAAAGTTGGGCGTTCCTTGATTCCGTACCAATCAGATCTTAATGCTTGAGACCTGCGCACTAAGAAAACAAAAAGACACCGTTAGGCTTATCGTGGGATTGTCTCCCACGATTATCCTCCGGCGTGAGAGTAAGTAATCGGTTTTAGGGTTTGTAGAAGAGTTAGGGTTTGTAGAAGAGTTAGGGATTTTCTTGACAAACAGTTGCAAAGAAGGAAAAAGTTGCAATCATCAATGTGATACTGTCTATGTTAACTGCCTAAAATGTGGTCATGTTTAGGTTAAGCGTATTCAATGGGCCGGGCACATTTTAGACATGTTGGTTCTATGTTGGTTTTTTTTTTTTTTTTTTTTTAATGCCAAAACTGCTTTTATCTTACATAATACTATTACAAGTTTTTTTTTTTTTTTTTTTTTAAACTAAAACTCGATTTGTTTTAGGAATGTCGTTATTTTTTTTTATTACGAAAATAATTTATGAGAAAAAGATTAATAGATGGAAATTATAAGTTGATAAAAAATGATAATTTTTTGCAAGTGTATGAAATGAGTAAGGAGTAATGGAAGAAAAAAAATATTGGTAAAGTTTGTAATATTTCGTAATACATTGTAATATTTGATAAGATGTTCACATTAAAAATAAATAAATCAATAAAAAAGTGTGGGAGGATGAAGGGGTTCATGGGATGAAGGAGAATGTTTATTTAAAGTAATGGTGAGTATGAGGCGGTTTGAGGTGGTTTTTGACTAAAACCAAACTTCGAACCGAAAACTTCAGTTTTTAAGAAATGCAAACCGTTTGGTTTCGGTTTTTTTGGTCTCGGCTTTTCAGTTTTTTTATTAAAAAAGTTCGGTTTCGGATTTTTTTCGGTTTTCTTGTTTCGCTTTTGAATGTACCAATATCAAGTGCGACTTTAAGGCTTTCTTTTCGATTCTTTGTTTTGCTTTTGAACTTACCAATTTCATGTGCGACTTTCAAGGTTTCTTTTCGATTTATTTGTTTCGCTTTTGAATCACATGTTCATCCTTTTTGTTGCTAAGCTCATCCTCGCTACTACTTTTAGGTTCCAAGATTTGGGTAACTTATGTTTTGCAATGAAAATAGTGCAAATGGTGGTGTATAGATCAAGGTGTTGTAGTTTATTAAGTTTAACAGATTATTCAGGAATTTTACCCTTAAATGAGTTATTACTCAAAAGAGCTGCAGTGAATCCCTTAGGAAATAAGGTAGTTCACTTTCTTTATGTCCATGTTTGGTCCATAGTTGTTGTAAGTATAAGGGTCGTGGTGTTGTAAGTGTGGGGTCATAAGTGTAGAGCCACTTGCCGATGGTGTAATGGTATCGTTGTGTTACTTTAGAGTTGATGTAATTCGAGCTTCTTGCTAGTTTTTTATTATCTATATAATATATATTTGGTAGCTTTTAAAAATAATATCTATATTATTAAAAAAAACCAATTGAACCGAGTTTCCCTCAAATCCAATAAAATAAAACTATATAAGGTATTTAAATCAGGTAATTCACAGTTGAGGTTTTTGTGAGATAAAGAAATTAACATCTAAAGTGGATAACCAAACACACCTCTGAATGCAGCAAACCAAACACCCTAGATCAACCATTTTACAAGTGATTCATTGGATACAAGAAGCTGCAAGGCAACTCCAAGCAAGACATGTTTATTACTTTACAAGTGCTTATAGTTAATAAATGTAAAATAGCTTAGTTCAAGTAAGTTAATTAATGGGATGACCCGTAAACATATCCAAACTAAGAATGGTGAGGCTTGATAGTGGATCATACCAAATTCATTGAGAAAACTACCATCTACTGACAAAGCATTAGGCTTTTAATTACAAGTCTTGAAATTTGATAATTTGAACTTGAGGTCTGTAATTCCTAAAGAAACTAAACAAAGAAACCTTAAAAGTAGTAAATCTTAGGTGCTGTAGTTTGATCTTTTTATTGCATAGCAGAAACCATGTAATCTTGGTTACAAATAGAACATATATGATTTTTTTTTATGGAATATGACGAAAACAAAATTTGGCATATTGTACATAAAAAACTTCCTCATTTGTCTCCTTTTTAGGGGCTGTTTGATAAAAAATATGATTTAGCGCTGAATGAATCAAAGCTGCTGAATAATTCTAAGATGCTGAGTGAACCTCATTCTGTGTGAAAATGATTGTTTGATAATTATTCTGAATGAGCAATCTGAATTGCCTTAAATTACCAATTTAACCTTCTGTCTAGTTATGTACCGAGCAAAATATATAGTTTGATAACAAAATTATTAACTCGAATAGAAATATAATATAAAGAAAGCGACGTTAGAGTAAACAATTAGTACCCATTTCATTAAAAAAACGTAACTATTACTCATAAAGTCGTAAACATTGTTAACAATACGTAACTAATAAATGAAAATTATAACTAAAAAAAGTCAAATGATAATGATGACCATATGATGTTAAATTAAAAATACCTGACACCACACTTTGTTTTCAAATTAAATAATGCAATATGCTTGAGCGTGACTTTAAAGAAAAAAAAAAAAAAGAAGGTAAAACAATAAAATAATAGGTGCTGAACGATTTAGGAACCTTTGTCATGCAAAATCATTCAGTAGCAAGTGGAACAATTCAGATGCATTAAATTTTCTATCAAACAAGAATGTCTTTGACCGAATCAGCGATGGGCTCTGAATTGGCCCATTAAGAAGCAAACAAACACCCCCTTAGTCATTATATTTCTTTTATACATTTTGAGACATTTACGACGGAACGGATCAATGCTTACTCTACTCCTCAAAATTTTGACTTTTGAGGTCAAACTTTAATACTCCAAAAAGAGACATGATACAATGCCTGTTATGGATGTTGCCTTTTTTTCTTCCAAGTGAAGTCTGGTTTTATGCCAACAATGGACTTGTTTTAATAAAAATTCATAGTTTAATTGTTCATTTCTTTATCAAATGCAAGAATTTGGTGATCAATGGACGAAAAGTACCACCGGAGCATTCGTCCAATGGGTGGAGCTCTCGTGCTTGTGTCAATAGACCCGGGTTCGAGTCTCATCCTTGGCATTTGCTTCAGATAGGTATCCGCCTCCGCAAAACCTAAGGGCACACTGGAGAGACTTTGTGGAATAAGAGTTCGGGGGTCGAGTCTCGGCTCGTCTCACTCCAGGTGGTGCTCCTCTTGGCCAGGAGAGTTGATGGAGCTATTCCTTGTACGGTGAGCAATGGCTTGTGCCAAAAGGCACTCGGGATTAGGATGTTCCCGCCAATTTACACCTTTTGTGGAATGGTTGAAAAGTGAAAACTTGCTCGGATATGGCTAAAATGCATTAATTGAGTATTCTTGATGTAATTAATAATAATTGCACAAGTATTTCGTTTCTTTACAAAAAAAACTGTTTCATTGGGCCTGTTTGGTAGGGGCTTTTTGGGGGAGCTGTTAGCTTTTTGCTATAAAATAATCTCATCTAAACTAAGTAGCTTTGTTTGGATACATTAACTTCAAGCTTTTATTTTAAACAAATAGCTCCCAAATGAAAAGCTGATTCATGAATCTTTTTAAACATCTTGTAGCTGTTAAAACTTTAAATTACTGATATACTCTCCAAACATTTGTTTACAATTATAGATATGTCCTTTTATGTCATTTTACATCTTATAATTACATTTAACAACTAACTTACCAAACACTTTTATTAAAAAAAAGATACAGTTTGTAGCTCATGTTAACAGCTTTGCAGCTTGCAGCTTGCAGCTTACAGCTTACAGCTTACAGCCTACAGTTTATAGCTTACAGCATACAGCTTACAGCTAGTTTTACCAAACATACCCATTATGTTGAGAACCTTGAGAATAAGTTTTTGTTATTGGTTTGACATGAATATGATGATGTTTACACCTGTGTACAACTGTACATGTTTAGTTATTTTAATTTTTTAATTTTTTTTTACTTTTTTTAAATCTAGTTATGGTGTTTAGGCTAATCAAAATGGGTAACTTTATTTGGTTCGCAAACTTGGAATTAAGGTACTTTTTTTGTAATTCTTTACAAGGATGTGTTTAAAAGAAATGAAAATTGCCAAATTATTAGTCCATGTGAGTATGTGACCACCATCAATTTGTACGTCATCTTAAATTAGGTCTACGTTTAATGTGTGTAAACGTATGCTTTATAGGCATGATGAATTTTAAGAATTTAGGTGTGTAATGTATGTGTTGTTGTGTGATTAAGATGAATTTAAGAGTTTATACAAAACAATTTTATGAACCATGGTAAAAAGTAACCAATTTTGATCCAATGTTTGTTAAAGGATTCGAAAATTTTCAACCTCTCTCTTACCATTTGAAACCAATCCAACGGCCCAAATTGTTTCCACTTTGGCAATCCGCATCACATCATTTTCACCAATCACCCCTATTCCGCCTCCCCTTATATACACCCTCTCCTAATTCATAACAACACCAGAAACCCTCAAATTACATTTGAAGCCCTAATTTCAATTGAACGAAATCACATACTTTTTCCAAGCCACACACAAAGAAAAAAAATAATGGATGAGGAAAGATTGTGTCCAGAGGATATTGATCATGTGAGAAACATGTTAATACCAACAGAAAAAAGTAAGGTACCATGGTTTAGAACCTATTGAGGTGACTGGAAGTGGAAATGAATCGTTGTACCAGGCTGTCAGCCACGCACTCATGGACAAGGAGCAAGAGGATGATTATTTGAAGATCTAAAACACGGGAATTTTCAAAGTATGATATATATATTTTTTTTATTCAGTAATTGTTTTATTGATGTAATTTATTTTTATTTTTAAAGATGGGTAAAGATCCGGAAAAGGATGGACACGGCTTCACCATGAATCCGTTGTATGTGTTGAAAGCTGTTGCTGAGGCCTTGTCTGTTAGAATAATCGTGTTTAATGCAATTGGCAAGGATGAGGTTGCTATTAACTTTTCTCCTCCTGCGAAAACCAACATTGAGTGCACGGTTTCCGTTTTGTGTTAGAGAGTCTATGGTAGGAACACACATATTTAGGCATCTTTAGCATCTTTAGAAATTTAGGCATATGCTTGTGTTAGAAAGTCTATGGTAGGAACACACAAAACGGAAACCGTGCACTCAATTGTGGTTTTAGCTGGAGGAGAAAAGTTAATAGCAAACTCATCCTTGCCAATTGCATTAAACACGATTATTCTGACAGACAAGGCCTCAGCAACAGCTTTCAACACATATCACGAATTCATGGTGAAGCCGTGTCCATCCTTTTCCAGATCTTTACCTATCTTTAAAAATAAAATAAAAAAATAAAAAAAATTACATCAATAAAACAATTACAGAATAAAAAATGTATATATATCATACTTTGAAAATTCCCGTGTTGTAAATCTTCAAATAGTCATCCTCTTGCTCTTTGTCCATGAGCCCGTGGCTGACAGCCTGGTACAACGATTCATTTCCACTTCCAGTCACCTCAATAGGTTCTAAACCATGGTACCTTACTTTTTTTTACCCATATCGGTGGTATCATTCGGTATTTCTGTTGGTATTAACATGTTTCTCACATGATCAATATCGTCTGGACGCAATCTTTCCTCATCCATTTTTTTTCTTTGTGTGTGGGTTGGAAACAGTATGTGATTTCGTTCGATTGAAATTAGGGCTTCAAATGTAATTTGAGGGTTTCTAGTGTTGTTATGAATTAGGAGAGGGTTTATATAAGGGGAGGGGGAATGGGTGTAATTGGTGAAAATGATGTGATGCGGATTGCCAAAGTGGAAACAATTTGGGCCGTTGGATTGGTTTTAAATGGTAAGAGAGAGGTTGAAAATTTTTCAATCCTTTAACAAACATTGGCTCAAAATTGGTTACTTTTTACCATGGTTCATAAAATTGTTTTGTATAAACTCTTAAATTCATCATAATCACACAACACATACATTACACACCTAAATTCATAAAATTCATCATGCCTATAAAGTATACGTTTACACAAATTAAACGTAGACCTAATTTAAGATGACGTACAAATTTATGGTGGTCACATACTCACATGGATATGAATTTAAAAGTTTAAGCTCTTGACAGTAGATTAAAGATTGTACCCAGATTTTGTGCTGAGGGAACACACTGGCAGATTTGTGCACTGATTGCCAAGTCTTGGCTATGCTTATCTAGAGGGTGACTTGTAATAGGAATGAGGGAGCGTAGAATTTAAGAAGAGTGAATTGAAGTATGGAGCAGTGAGTAGGTGAAAACAAGTTAAAGAAAAGCTTTGTAACATAATCAGCAGTGGCAATCTTATCAGTGTAAAACTCTGTTCCAAATTAATACAGACCAATCTCATATTTAATGAAAGTAGATAGCTTGTGTGTGATTTTGATTCATCATTCATGTCTGGTTTTTTATCTGAGGTGGGTTTCGTTGATGTATTTGTGGTGCTTTGAGTATTATATTTTGTTTACTGGAGTTTTTTCTTCGATTATGTATAATGCATTTGTTATTTTGTATGGTTTGGAGGTCTGCAATTATGTCTTGGGTTGGGTACTAATCGCATGTCTAACGACTTAAACCTACCTTACCCCTAAGCACCCCAACCGTAATGGTCGAAATGAAAGTTGTCTAAAGTTAGCGATAGAAAAATTAATGAAACGACTGTGCTTAGTTGGAGAAATTTTTTTCTTGTTTTTTTATCTCTAGTTTTGTAAAAATTTAGAAGGAAAATTTATTTCCACAAAACACTTAAAAATATAGAAAATGCGTTTAGTTGATGTTTTTATTTTCTATTTTGAAGATGGGAAGGGAGGGTTGTGGGTTATAAAGGAAAACAAGGAAAACAACTGTATTTGTATTTGAATTCCATGGTGTATTTGAATTCCTCGTAAAAAAAATAATAAGTACAAAATGTTAATAGTGGTTTTAATCAATCAGAAAGTATTTCTAATCTACTTTCTATAAAACAAATCCATTTGTATTTTGGTGTATGTAAGCATTAAGAACACACTTGGGTGGAAAAAAAAATTATAATCTACGCTCAATGTGATATCCTATTGTGCAAAAAATATGCATAAAATTTTAACCCGTTTAATTGGTAACAAGTAACAAACTATGTAAGACATAACTAATGCATTGTTACTTTTGCTTAAACTTTGAAATTGTGAAGTAATTAGATACTTAACTCGTTATTCGACTTGACCGCTTTCGAAATCTTTATTTATTTAAACACAATAAAAACTACCATAACCCACATAATCAAAGCTTTAGACTGTGGGATTACAATAACACAAGTTGTTTGATAATATGTCTTGACACTAAAGTTCATGTATTCTTTAATAGTTTGAAGGTTAAAATATTAAGGAAGCAGATGTAAAGTTTCTAAGGCTACACACAGTAAGCTACAAACGATCGATCAATTCGTCACTCGCACTCGATTGTCTCTACTGTGGCTACAAATGACACTCGATCAATCACCCTTTTTTTTTTTTATGTGGGTCGTTCCAACGACCTTCAATCATTTCCCACTTCCTTTTCTTGTTTTTTGTTTTTTTGTTTAGTATGTGTGTTTTGAGTGTGTGTGTTTTGTGGGTTGAAGAATGAAGATGATAGATACATTTGACTCTTTTTTTTTTTTTTTTTTCCTTTTTTTAATTTTAGGTTTGTAATTTTTTTAAATATTATTTGTAAATTTGTTCTTTTATAAAAAAAGGAAAAGAAAAATAACATGTAACAGAATTAAATTTTGTTCGTTGAAAAGGGTTGGAAAAAAAATGGATGTCGCCCTTACTGTGGTAACCAATCGTGTGTAGGTCGTTGGAGAGAGAAAGCTGACGTGACAGATAAAATGAGGGAATTGACCCTTATTAATGTGTTTAGCCTAATCATCAACTTTTGAATTGGCTATTTGGAGTGGATCACATCACATTGTTCACTGGACAAACAGTTGGAAAGAAAGAAAAAGTTGCAATCAGCAAGGTGATACTGTCTACATTAACTGACTAAAATGTGGTCATGTTTCGGTTAAGCGTATTCAATGGGGCACATTTTAGACATGTTGGTTCTATGTAGAAATATTGATATAACTTGCTCTTAAAACCCATGTAGAGAAAACATACGTTATGAAGAAATACTTTGTTTAGGGGAACGGCAACTTGCTCTTAGTACCAAAGTTATTTAATATAAGAATTTGTGGAATTGCTCTGAAAATTAATAGAGTTTCCGTTGTGTACTTTTGTGGTTAGTTGAGTATGCAATATGTTGAGTGAATAAATGTTTTTCTAGGATGGAGCTGTGATAGGCATGTTTTAGGCTTAAAATGAGACAAAGAGACTGCAACAAATTTTGATATTGTGATTGTATTGATATGCTACGAAGTATAATACTTAGGGAAATTTGCATCTCTTATTTTTAACTTGACTCATCTATATTACATATTCATTATATTTTTGCCTAAATGCCAAAACTGTTTTTATCTTACATAATACAAGTATTTTTTTATAACTAAAACTCGATTTGTTTTAGGAATATCGTTAATTTTTTTTATTACAAAAATAATTTATGGAAAAAAGATTAATATATGGAAAGAATAAGTTGGTAAAAAAATGATAATTTTTTTTGCAAGTGTATGAAATGAGTAAGGAGTTATAGTTGTACAAGGTTGGAGGGATGAAGGGAGGAGGATGAGAGGAAGAAAAAAAATATTAGTAAAATTTGCAATATTTCGTAATACATTGTAAACATTGCAAAATCTAAAAAAAGAAAAAAAACAACTAATCTTGCTGTTGAAGGTCGATGTCAACATGCAAACTGAATTCTCATTAATCTCGCTTAGGGATCTGATTTCCGTCTTCGAAATCCTTGATGTTGATTTCGAGAGCGGTGGATAAGAAAACGGCTTCACAATTTGCCATCTTGTTTAAGTGTTTCACTGCTAGCCTAAAACTCTTTTCAATTTTTCAAGTGCTTTTAATTTACCATAAGAAAATTTCAATTAACAATGGAGTAATCATTAAGTATCTTGTAAGAAGATTCAAGTTTTAGTTCATATGTTGAATGAACATTTTTAGTTCATATGTCGAATGAACATGTAAAGTAGCTTGCTAGAATATGAATTAAAAACAGTTTTGTAAGATTCATATTAGTGGATATTTTTCTCATCCTAATTCGTGTGAATATCAGTGTATTGATTATATATTTATACATATGCTATGGCATCATAGTATGAATAATGTCAGGAGACAAAGTATGGAAAATAGTTATAAACAAAAATAAAAATAAAATGTTAGTCCTGACGAGTACATATTGTTCTTAGAGCAGCCGGTATGGATCTTTTCGTAGCTCGCCGTGTCCACGTGGAGGCCTCGCCGTGGTACCGGCCGAGCTCGCCTTCCTTCGCCGTAAACCAAGTGCTCGTGCAGACGGCGAGCTTGTTTTCTGACGAGTGGGCCATTTGGTTTGTATAAAATTTTTTTTTTTTTTGCCCCTTTTTTTTTTTTTTTTTTAAAGTTTTGTAAATAGATATGTTTTGTAAATAGAGTTGTAAAGTTTTTATAAAACTTGTAATGCTTTATAAAGTAGGAAATTAAAAAACATTAAACATCAAATAGAAATACATTAAACATCAAATAGAAACTACATTAAACAACCGATTAACATAAATAACGAACGATTAACATAAACAACCACAAATTAATTGAAAGTATCATCTAAGTCTTGGTAAACATCTTCAGTCGAAGAGGAATCAGGTGATAACCAACCCATTTCCTAGTTCTTCCTACGTTGTTCTTCGTCTCTGGCTTGCTGCTCCAAACGAGCAGCTTCCCCTTCTCGTTCAACGGCTAGTTTTCACTATAAAACCCACTTTCACAACACTTCTTCTTCTCACACTACTTCTTATAATACTCTCTCGCAAGTATCACTAATTTTAACACAAACACTATGGCTAACGAACCAGCAGAGGTGCAAAAGGCTATCCTCACCCGATTACGCAGTGAACAAGAAAAAGAACTCAAACTGATTAACAATTTGTTTGGTGAGATAACTCGTATTATGCTACAGATGCATAATCGTGCTCCAGATGTCGAAAGGTTGCGTGAGTTGCCTCAAGACCATCCAGCTATCAGGGTCGGTCTAGAAACTCTGCTAAGAAATGATGAAACAGATCTGCAACTTCATGTCGCCTTGGTTAGGGAGCAGGTGTTACAAGTGTGGGAGGAGAAGTCGGATCTCATCGACAATTACAAATCTATATAAAATTTCGTATCGTATTAGTATTTGTTGTATCGTTATTTTTAATTCCCGTATCGTTTTTTTTTCTTCGTATCGTAACTTTATTATTAGTATGTCTGTATGTGTTTAAATTTGTTGTAATGTATTTTTATTTTAATAAAATTAATTTAGTTTATTTGGGTATTTGAATAAAAGAAATAAAAATAGATAGTGGTGGAACACAAATGTGTAAATTGTGGTATGTTATAGGAAGGGGGTTATTAGTTGTGGTATATCATGGTGACGTGACACCCGTGAAGCCTGAATGAAGAGTTTTGGTTATGCCATGACACCTAGTGATCTTACGTTGCAAACAATAAACAAGATGACGCATGTGCTATTTAAAATAAATGTACTGATATTAGGATTACTATCGGTGTTTGAAAACCGGACCGGTTCGACCGGTTGAACTAGGAATCCGTTCGTCATAACAGGGTTTAAGCAAAAAAAATAGGAACTCTTTGAAAAACCGGTTCAATGTCCGTTTGGTTTTAAAAACTTAACCGTGGTTATTATATCTCTCTCTTTAGTATAAACTCGCACAAAAGGATGCTACATGGTCCGACAAGATACAATGAACCCAAATCACAATGTTACAGCCTGTGAATGGTTTAACGTTGACGAATGTCATAGAATGGCTTGATTGAATCTTACTTCCAAGAACTTATACAAACACAAAGTGCTACACATGTGCAAATACTGTTAATATAATAGACTTTATTTTTATAGCACAGGTTCAAAACACAGAATTATTTACATCATATTTGAACCAAAGACGATAAAAAAGCCAAAACAGAATGAAGAAGACGTACAAAGATTATATCACAATAAACATCAAGATAGACATACTATAATTGAATCAATCCCTGATGTTCTCTCAGAACCTACATAAACATATATGAATCAATGTAGCATGCATGCATATGATTTTTATACTTCATCTTCGTTCCTCAAAACCTTCGCCTCGTTCTTCTCTTATAGTGGCCAACCTAGGTGCACAAGACGGTTTCATTGCAGGGACGATTTGCAACGGTATAGTTTCTACTACTAAAGATTTTGTCACTTGCGCCACCCTCATAGATCTTGCCATGTCATTCAACGTCATCATGTTGGTATACGTACTTGATTTCTTAAGTATCTACAATCTCTTTCTCTCGATCTACTGATCGATGTAAAAACCAAAAGCAGAAAGAGAAGAGAGATTCGATACCTTATTTGCGACGTTAAAAGAAATGATGAGAACCGGTTTGAAGAGAAATGAATCAAACTATCACAGTATTTATAAGCTTAAAAGTTGGTGGATCGTCACTATTAACCATTAGAAAAATATCTATGCATTAGGAGAATGAATGGTTTAGAGAAAAACCAGGTGTTCGAATGTGGGGTTCGTTTTTTTCCTAAATAATCATGCAAAGGAAACGTTATATATTGGACGGTTTTAGTAAAAGCCATGTGTCGAAATTTAACAGGAATTCCTTGCATAATAGGGGCATGGGAGTATTTAATACGCTCAATATATTTGTGTTATTGTCTTCTAATGATATTATATGATACAAAATATCAACCAAACACATCATATATCGCCTGTCTTCTAATGATATGATATGATACAAAATATCAACCGAACACATCTTACATCGCAAACGCGTAAACAATGTGGTCCAATAATTGAGCTTCTAGTTTACATCGCAAACGTGTAAACAATGTGGTCCAACCGAACACATCTTACATCACCACCACAATTAATCAAGTATGGTCTATGTAACTATGTTAACTTCAAGGTTTTCAAAATTAAGAATCTATTTAAGATCGTTTTCGTCTTTGAAAAATCATGATCGTAAAATCAGATCAGGATATTAAGATTCTACTATAATGCTATTTTTTAATAATCTTTGTAATATTATTTAAATCTACAAATTATTATATATTATAAACATGAAATTATATGAATATTTAATGAAAATATTGCCCTAAATTATGAATATGAAATGTTTAAGAAGAATTACATGTTGTTTTTAAATTATATAAAAACTTAAATCATAAATTTGTAGTTTTTTAGTTTAAGGTTCGAGAAAAGTAAGATCGGTTCGGAGTAGATCTTAAGATCCTATGGTCAAGATCGGGATCCTATAAGATCTTAAGCTTGTTAAGATCCTACGTAAGATCCGGATCGTTTTTGCTTTGTAGAATCGTAAAATCGTAAGATCCTAAGATCAGGATCGGAATCTTAACAACTATGATGTTAACCTTTTACATATGTGCATTGGGTCTTTCTAGAACTATGATACAAGTTTCAGTAAGATCTTTATTATTACCTCGCGATATTAGATACAAGTTTCAGTATGTGCTCTGCCTGAACGGGTCATAGTTCATATTAGTTATCTCTTAAAGTGAATGTTTTGTGGAGTTATTCGGATTTATGGCTTTTGGAATAATCGAATGAGCCACCATTAAGGCGGGAGTCCAAGGCCGTAGCGCATTTCTGGGAATTTTATGCCTCTATCTCGCAATGTATGAAAGAGTTAAGTTAGAGATGACCCGTTTTTTGGTTGTGTTTTACACCTTTTAAAGATATAACTTTAATGTAAATGTAAATGTAAACTTGTACGTAGTATCTCGTGAGATAAGAATATGATCTCTCTAGTTCGTTGATGTACATAACACGATCACTCTCATCGTGTAAACCACTTTTTTTCTTTGGGTCGTTTAGTTTTCGTTTGCTGTGTCTATGTAAAGATAGTTTGGCAACATGTTATTCGATTGTAACTAGATATTATCGTATTCATAATTAGTCAAAGCAACTAAAAGCATTTGATAACTAAGACCTTCACAACTATGATTCAGGTGATACTTTATCTATTTGTTATTAAGTATTTTGGCGTATCAAACCAGTTATCACAAAATTTAAATCTAAACCGCAATATGCGGATATTTTAGTACTAAACGAGATCCTATTAAGAAAAGTGTTCAAGTTGTTAAAATCTTTGAAACAAAACTGGTAGCACATAGTGTCTGACTTTTTGGGCGACTAATCCACAGGTTTTGGATCTAATGTCACACGGACTCAAAACAGGTAAAGCTCTCTTTTTTAGGGGGTTGGTGTGGCAACTTCAAAAATATTTACTCTTAGCAGAAATTAAACTTCATACCTCTCACACTTGAGTGATGATATTCACGAGCCTTTTCTACATATACATAACTTCAAGATCAAAATAGAATGAAATTCAAACGAGAAAAAATAAAAGCATACTTTAAGACATTGATAGATGCTATTTCATAAACATACATGAACAAACTTATTTCATTAACATGACTTTACATAAACACAAAAATCAGTGCATTTTGATGTTTATTCATCTGTACGACCATACTCATACAAACAAACAAAAACCAGCACACGGGTATCTTCATTTGATCCATTTAAAGCGTTTTGTAAGTCTGTTATGATATTTAGGGGTGCTTGGTTTGTCAAGAGAATTACTATGGTTATCGTAATGGGTATGTAAACCCACCACCCTTAGTGGGTTTACATTATGCCTAATTTTATGAGTATGATACTTATTTTTATAATTCAAACCCGCTAACCAGACATTTAGATTGGAATGAAACCATTCCTTTATTCCCAAACTCCGTAATAGTCTAATAATAACTATAATAATAATACTCTGTAATAAGAAGGGACGGCAACGAAACGGGGAATGTCGGGGATCAGATTTCTCATCCCCATCCCCATTTCCCACTCCCATCCACATACCCGCCCCAATCCCCGTCGGGGAATAGTTTTACATACCCGCCCCATCCCCTACGGGGATTCAGGGATTTTCCATCGTTTTCAAGTAAACATAATGTTGGTCCAAAGAATTGAATAAACCATGACTAATTTCAGAAAACAATAATGAACAATGTTTGTTCAATAACCACTTTGACCACTAATAACATCTTCAGCTTCTTTATAAATGTTTGAGAGAAATAAAAGATTTAAACGGGATAGTTGCGGAACACTATACCGTTGACAAATAAGACTCTCATTGATCCAAGCTAGCTACTCTTCGATTCAATGAGAGGAGGCCTCTATCCTAACACTATGTGTTTTTCATATGGACTAGAATCTCTACCTATCTCTATTACAATATACATATAAATAGGCATGGAAAGTGAAAGCTTCCTTGAGAAGCTTCTCATAAACTAGTAATAAAGTACTTAAGTACCACTTGGAATATGCTTCAGAATATGCTCTTTACTTTTGTACTTTTGTCTTCTTTGACTTTTTTTGTGTATGTAGTTTGTATTCCTAAAGCTTGTAGCTTATTTTCACAAGAAAAATCCCGCCCATATTTCGTAATTATTTCTTCAGAGATAAGTCTTCAGTGTCAGTGAGATATTTATCAGTTCTCATGACTCTGGTATTGCTCAGATACGTTACTCATTGACACCGCATCAGGGAGTAAGTTGCATCTTCAGTTGGTCTTTGACATCTTTGAAGCATGCTGATTGAGCTACTCCCTGATTTATCAGAGAGTGTGTGAGCTCACTAATTTTATCAGTGAGTGACGAGGGCTATTTTATGATCAAATACTTGTGAGGGATATTTGGAACAAATTTAGACCTAACAATCTCCCCTTATTTGAAAATAAAAATAGCCTGAGTTTGAATAGTAGTAAGTAAGCAATAAGGCTTCTTCTTACATACTATATTACAACAATGAGTAATTTTTGAAGTTGCAAATAGTAGACTTTAATCCTTAAATTTCAGAGTTCAGTAAGCCTTTTAGGCTTCAATATGAGGGTTCAAAGTCATTCAGCAAGTTCATCAATTTGGTCCACGGTCACTGAAGGTTTAGTGATAGGGGTTCAGATTTACTCAAGGTTTAGTGAATGGAGTTAGTTCCTGGGGTTCAAGGTTAGGGGTTCAGTGACTAAGGGTTCACTCTGACAGGTTTAGTGAACAGGGTTTCAGTGACCAGAGTTAAAGTCACAACCAGTTCATCGACTGGGGTTCAAGTTCAGGGGGTTCAACAGACCAGGTTCAGTTTATGCTTAGGAGGGACCTGGTTCATTTTAGATACATCAGTGTCCTCTCACTTTTGTCATTCCCTGATCCTTTTAGGATGCATGTGGGAATTTACAACTCATTTAGGCTATGCCTAAAGACATTTTAATCACTCACTGAGTGAGAGGACCTGCTTCATTTTTTATCCATCAGTGTCCTTCTCATTTTATTATCCTGACTAATTACAACCTCCTGACTATATCAAGAATTACAACCCAATCCATTCAGGCTAGGCCTGAAGACACTATGCTTTTTATGGTCACACACACTCACTGACACCACTAGGGTCGAATAATTTTTGATCAGTGGCTCGGGTTTGGTTACCAGGTTTATACCTGTTTCCAGGGACACTTGGGTTATGGGTCCACCATGCTTCCGCTATGCAACTCTGAGTCTCAGAACCATTTTTGACTCATCTTGGAACCCATGACATACCCACTGATGACCACTCTTCGCCTGATTATATCATACCTAGTATCCCTCTCAGCTGCTCCTTTGAACCTGAAATTTTTCAGGGACACTGCTGAGTTTTTATACCACATTTCCACTTTACTACTTCCATGACAGACCCCTAATCTATCTTTGGCCTCTTGTCACCAGGGACTAGTTTTGGCTCATTCCGCAATAGAGCAACTCCCGATACTACTCCTTTTATACCACACGCCTATTACCATCTCCCAACTTTGATTCAACTGATCAGGTTTAGCCTGAAAGTGAAATTAACACACCTTGATTCAGGTTCTACCTCTGATCTTCTTATCACTAACACTCCTTGAAGTTGCAACAGCAACACTCAGCCCGAAACTCATGTTAATACACCCTGATTTTCAGACCCAGCTTCAACCCAATCAGGCTAAGCCTGAAAGACACCAACTGATCTTTTACCGCACCCATAAGTGTCTCAAACCACAAAAACCATTTTTTTCATACTGTGTCACGACACATTAACATCCCTAATTACAACCCAATCAGACTTAGTCTGAAAGATACCAATCTATGATGTTTCAAGCCCACTCCCTGATTCATCAGGTTTTTGAGAGCCTGAACTTTCAAGTTCAGGTTTCAGGTTTGTGGAGGTTTATCAGCTGACCTTTCTTGGTGTTGACTATAGAGACTCAATGGTTTGACACCATCAGAGATACTTTATAATTTTAAGCACCAAGAGGGTTGTTCAGAGAGTCGTTGTCAATACAGGATATTTCAAAAGTTACAAGTCAATGCTTGCGTTCTCGTGTTGACACTTGGTTTCAGTGTTACCTGATTGTTCAACAATCCTCTCTGTTCAGGTAGTCTTCTGAGTCAGCGAGTACTTGGTGTAGTGTTACTTCGGTTCAACCAAAAGTGTGAACACACCGTTTTAGCTCACTAACTCTTTGATCAGACTTGGGGAGTTCATGTCACAACTCATAATTTCAGGTCATTTCCCAAACCTCGACAATTTACTATTCATCAATCACTATTCATCATTTCACTATTAATCGTTTATGAAGTCAGTTTGAGACTTTGAGAAGCCGTCAAAAATTTTACTATTCACATGACACTATTCATTCTCGGAGGGAAATCACTATTCATGGGCATCATTCATCATTTCGTAAACTAGGTTTACGGGTATTTAAATGCGCGTAACCAGTTAGGTTTAGCTGCGTATTCATGCATCATCAGTAAGGACACGTCATACGGACTAGAGTAGTCTGCACATCATCAGTAACATCATTATCATATCAGTTCATGCACGGGTTTGTGTGATTTTCATTAACGTATGCTTAATTGTTTAATTAACGTTACCACTCAGTCATTTCTACTAACATTATACCCAATACTCCTGACAATGATCCTAATACATTTTCAAGCTAATTATAATGATATAGAAATTATATTATTACTTTACCTGGTGTTTTTAAACCAATCGCTATATTTTTCGTTTGACGCTTATAACTCCGTTGGTTTACGAAATTTCAATTCGATTATCATTCTAATACCCGATTCTTGCAAGGAGCATGATTTTACAATTTTTACAACTTCGTCGTATCTCATTTCACCTCGTCACGAGTTATTTCTAGTTAACTCGGTACCCGATAACACTCAGTGTATACACTAAACCATCCAATATCTAATTAAATGGGAGACATATCTTTAATTAAACATCAAATCCATCCTAATCTACCCACATGTGCCGCCCCTCCCTAACCCCCCATTTAGCTAATACTCCAAAATGCATTAAATGAATTTTTGGTCTTTTATTTCTCATCCCACTAACATAAACACATACACTAACTTACCAATTAGCTAGAAAAAGATCAAACCCTCCCATCTTCATCTCCTAGAATCGGCACAACCATGAACACCATCCAAATCCATAGATTTTTCAAGAACAAAGCATAATCATACTCCATTTACCTTCCTAGTTATGGCTTTGTGATCAAACCTCAAGTTTATTACTCATTTCTTATCAAAACTCATCCAATCATCAAGTAAGTTTTCAAGAACATGTTTTGATCATATATTACTTTCATTTGATTTATATATTCATGTATTTTCAAGTTATATTAGTTATTCATGCAAGTATTTATGTTTTACATACCACTTTTGAACATAAACTCTCTAAATCACTAGATCTATAAGTTTCACTAATGATTTCATGAAACCCACCAAGGTTGGTGATGTTTAGGACCCCATGACACCCTAAGAAGGTGTATGGTAGGATTTGCGAACTTGTGAAGTTGATTTGAGGTTGTATGATCAAGTTTAAAACCAAGAAAGTGAGTTTTTAACAATCTAATATAGCTACTGTCCAAAAACGTGTAAACTGGAAAACTCAGTAATTTTTGGCATATTTTGGCCTTCATATTCAGAAATTTCTTTCAAAAACGAAACCGTGGCCGCAAGAATCACCAAAAACCGACTTATAACGAAGGAGATATGATCGTTCGAAGTTAGACGACGAAAACTAATTTTCTGAAAATAAGCGTGCTGTTAGCCGAACTTTGAAGGACCAAACGAGGAGTTAGACATGATCTAGGAGAGCCGAGCTACTGAGATTATGTTAGCTCATGTTGTGACGAATCCGTGGATATAAAGAACGTAGAAAACGAGCTTGTAACGGCCGAGTTATTCACGTTTAAAGCCGACGAACTTTAGTTTATTTTGACAGCCCCTATTAGAAAGTGTTTTAAATATTAAAACTAGTGTTTTTGCGAAACATAACGTTGTTAGCCGATTTTCTAATTGATTGAGGCGTGTACAACCGGAAGTAAAAGGAAACAACATTTATACATGGTTACAAGATTTTCAAAAACGTCGAGTTTGATCAACTAACACGTAACGTGCAATATTTCACGACTAGTTTCACGAAGCCGTTTTGGACATATTTTCACAAGTTATGAAAATTGTTGTACTACGACGAAAACATTATAATTGCTAATAGAACACCAAACAAGGATCGTGGAGTACCGTTTCATTGTGTTTACGCGAAAAGTAGTTTATAACTTAGCGAGACGTCAAAAGTGTATTTTCGTCGATAAAAGTTATTTTCAAAACTAACAAGTGGTATCGTTAACATACGTATTTGCATGTGTTGCATTGTATCATTGCTTACATTGGATCACATCATTCATAATAGGTCGTGGTTAGAGACCGAGCTTTATTTCATCATATCCATTGTGATCATTGTTGCTATATCATATCAGGTGAGTTTTCATAGCCCCGTTTTAAATTGTTTATTGATTTCTAAACTCTCGGGGGAGAATACATTGCACTATTTTTATATGCGGACCAAAGTATACAAACTCATTTACATTGCTTAAGTTACATCATTGCCAATTTAAAGTCCCCTTTTATTTATCATGGACCGTTAATTGTGAGCAAGCGAAGGTGAGTGGATAGATCTATTGAGGGTGACGCCTCCGTTCGGGTTGGTAGCACCAACTGGTCAAACGAACGCATTTCATTTCATACATTCAGAGTGTTTGGCAAAGCACTCCCTTTAGGGGCATTTATATCAGTCTAGCTTCGGGTCATGAGCTTAAGAGCTAATGTAATATTTTTATGTGACATTTTGTCATACAATTTATACTTGTGGTTTCCGTACAATCATTCATTTACATAAACCTATGAACTCACAAACATTTTTGTTGACCATTTTTAGCAATGTATTTTCAGGTAATTAAGGTATCGCATGTTGGCTTGCATATGGACACATCATGGAGTCGCGGAGTCGAAGCGTCTCATTTTATATTTTATGCACTTATCCATCGTTTGAATTGTATGAACTTGTTTTACGAAAACCTGTTTTACCTTTTGGGACCTAGCTTTGTAACTCTGAATGTTTTTAAATAATCAAACGATGTATTTTCTAAACGACACTTTAGGTCATTCAATATAACCGCAACTTTGGTGCTATGGCCAGTCGTGCCCCTAAATGACTCATTCCGCTGCAAGTCACAAAATTTGGGGGTGTGACAGTTCAGAACTTGGGCTATTCTGATATGAGTGTTAATGACGTTGAGTTCTAGGAGTTTTATAACTCCCAAGCTTAGTAGACTCACAAAGACTTATTATTGATTCAGTAATGCTTCCTGAGTTGCAACAACTTCAGCCCAAAAACATTATCAACCTCTTATCACACACGAAAATAAGCTCAGCCAGACAATCATAATTGATTTCGTGGAAGGTATTTTGAGTTTAGGTGGTGAATAACTTGGATTTTGGTTGGTGTTGGGTTCTGATTAAATGCTTCATCTCCCCATCAAAAACTGCACAGCTAAGAGCAGTTTTTTTTTTTTTTTTTTTTTTTTTTTTTTTTTTTTTTTTTTTTTTTTTAATGGTTTGTTCATCGTCGCTATCACTGGAATACCACAATTGTCGGTGTTAGGTTTTGTGTGTTAGGATAAGGGTTTTGATGGCGATGGTTGTTGTGACTGTTGAAGATGGTGTGTTTTTGTTTGAATATGTGGATAGATTTAGATCGGGAACTGGGTTTTTATGTGATGTGTGTCGTGGGTATGATTTTTTTTTGGATCGAGAGTTTGTGAGTGTTTGGTGTAGTTGTCTTTTTTTGTTTTGTGGATAAGATATGGTCGGTGGGTAGTAGTAGATTGACTGATTTTAATAATCAGTTTTGAGTGGTGGGTGATTTTTGTGATATAGTCAAAATAAAGTGTTTTTCCTCACTTTAACTACAGTAGCAGTTTTGAGGATACACACATATTTTGTTTGACTGAGCTTGGATGTTATCAGTAGTCATTAGAACAGATCTAGATCTTGGAAGTGATCCACCCGCTCTGATACCACTTGTTGGTCCAAAGAATTGAATAAACCATGAATAAATTCAGAAAACAATAACGAACAATGTTTGTTCAATAACCACTTTGACCACTAATAACATCTTCAGCTTCTTTATAAATCTTTGAGAGAAATCAAAGATTTAAAAGGGATAGTTATGGAACACTATACCATTTACAAATAAGACTCTCATTGATCCAAGCTAGCTACTGTGAGTCCTAAAACGGATCTTGCTTTGAGCTTGTTAGAAACTTTGTTGTATATCAAAGAGTATTCGGAATCTACTCTTTAACACTTAGAAGAATATTAATGTTGTATGAACAATGAAACGATAATTTATGAAACATTTATAACCAAAACGCTTCAATATTTTTAAGCAAATAATACGAGTGATCTTAATATCACTAGAGTTTACAACCTTGAAGCTTTACCAAAACACGGCTAAAAGATTATCTAAACCTTAACCTAGGACCTCCTTTTATAGGCATAAGGAGTCCTTTACAAGATAACTATTCATGTACAATATACGTATCATTCTAATCTTATAAGATATATACTGAATCTATTCTATACTTATAACAAAACACGTCTTCTTAGCAGTACCATCTTCATAAGCAGTCTCCAGTTATGCTAGCAGTACTAACTCAGTTAGTACTTTTAGTTATATCTTCAGTAGTACAAACTTTAGACCTGACAGTACAAACTGTTAGTGTTTTAATTCCCAACAATCATCCCCTAAACTTGTGATTTACCCTAAATCATCAAGTTTCTGAATTAAATCTTTGTCTTGTGAGGATTCTTCCAAACACTCTATCTTCTTTGTCTTCCAACCTTCATCTCTCTTTCACATTGTTTGTAAATCTTCTGAAGTAGTTCTCTGGCCATCTCAGATTCTTCATCAAGTTTAAGTTTGACAGATAACATTACTGTGAGACTTCCTGATCTCAAAGGATATTCCTTTTCAACCAACATGTAGACATCAACTCCAGCTTTTGTAGATACATGGTGCACACCACATGTATCATACAATCTCCATGTTGTACTAAGATTATGAGCCTCAAACTTCCATAGATCATCATCTGAATCAGGCTCAAATAACCTCTTCAATTCAACCCATAAATCCTTCTCTTTGTCATCTGCAATATCTGTTAGGTTGAATCTTGCCTTGACTAATTCCCACAGCTTATTCAAATCTTCTCTGTCAGATACTTTGAGCATATCCTCAAAGTGTTTGTACACTTCAGTTCTATTTCCAACTCTGATAATCTTCCAGAATTTCCCAAACTCATCTGTATAGAGTTCCCCGTCAATAATTGGATATTTTTTCTGTATTGGTTCAACATTAATTCCTTCTGGAATGATAACCATCATCAGCTTAAGCTGTTCTTCAATCAAATCTTCTTCTTCTTCTGCTATAGATGTATCTTTATCAAACTTCTGCTTCTTTGAAGTTTCTGATTCCAGAGTTAAACCTGTTCTCTTTGTGGTTGTACTAGCTTCTTCTGTACCCATTGGAGTAAATGTATTCACCCTTATGTGAACCCTTTCAAATTCAGACTTGATCTCCTCAAAACTTTTTCCGTGGAAATCTTTTCTTGTGTATCTAGCCATGTTCATCAAGTAAATAATCATAGTGGTTCTTTGTTGAGCTTGAGTTGGTGGTTTACTCCTCTTCTCTTTTGCTTTTTGTTTAGCAGCAGCCTTTCTTCTTGAATTGATCAGCTCAGCTATTATCTTAACTTCTCTTCAATAGACAATAGTTCATCAGCTCTGAGTTCTCCAAGCCTTGCTTTTATCACATCATCTGCATCAATTAATGATTGAACTTGAGCAACATCATCCATTCTTGCTTGTTCTTCTTCTTGTAGCTTCATGGCCAAAAGTGCATCAAATTATTCTTGTGCTTCAGATACTTCTCTTGCCAGTCATTGTTCTTCAAGAAATTTTGTAACTTCTTCTTCATGTGCTTTCTTTGCTACCTCTGCATCATAATCAATTTGAGCAAGAACACTCTTCTTTACCTTCTTTGGTGGCTCTTCTTCAATCATAATACTCTTTCCTTTGTCTGCTCTTTGTCTTCTAACATAAACTGCCCTAGTAGTACTATCCCCTTCACCAGCTAAACCGGCAGTACTAACTTGTTGAAGAGCAGTACCTTCACCTGTTTCACCCATACCTTCACCTTGCCTCCCCTGAGTCTCAGCACCCTCTTGAACTAAGGAAACATTAGGATCTTCATCAATCTTGGCAATTTTCCTCCCCTGTTTGGAAGAATCATCACCCATATCATCATCAGAGCTGTCATCTTCTGAACTTGAGGATTCTACAATTTTGGCTTTTCTTTTGGCTTTGAGGGACTTGACTTTGTTCTGCAGTGTCTTCACCTTTGCAATAAGTTTCTTGTAAGCAGTGACCCTAGTTGACAAATTTGTACAAAGTTCCATCAATTCATTAAGTTTCACTCTGCCCTCATCACTTCCAGGTGTGTTACCTCCTGGGAGAGGTGAATCATGGGGCAATTCCCCCATATTATCCATTTGGCTGGGGAGTCCACCACCTGTACTAGGTTCATGAGAACTTTGTACATTAGGTGTTGCCATGGTTTGGGTCTTACTGATGTTGCCACTAACCTGTGCTGCTGCTAAGCTAGACACAGTAGTGGTAGCCCTTACCATTCTGTCTAGGACAGCCTCATCTGCTACTGGGGATGAAGTAGGAACTCTGTGCTGAGGTACACTAGATTCCTCTCTTGATGTACTCCTATATGGTGATGAGGTTGGTTGTGAGGCTGATTGAGATGAACTTGTGGGTGTGTGTTAGGACTCAACAGGGCTTGTTGATTCTTCACCCTGAATATTTTGAATTTGTTCCAACATTTCATCAAAAAGGGGTACTACTATCCCATTAAACCCCTTAGAAGCCATGGCCATGTTACTGAAAAGTTTTGGATCAAGACAAGGAGTTGAATAAACATTTTTATGAGATAGTAGAAAACTTTTTCTTGCTTTCAAAATTATTTGGATAAACCTTGGATACATCAAAAACTTAAATTTGTTATCCACATTTTTCACCATACCATCAAAAATTAGCTTTGAAAAACTAAAAGTCCTGTTTGTTGATAAGCATATGAGAGCAGTTGCAATATTGCTACTGAATTGCTCCCATGAGGTTTTCTTTGGACTTATACAATGCAAGATGGTATGTATGAAGAATCTCCATTGTAGGGAGAAACATCCTTTTTGAAAAGTCAGTAATTGAGAGGATGTGTCATACCCCATTCTAGAAATATGAAGAAAAATTTTAGTATTTGGCAAAACACTAATACCATTGGAATATGCTAAATGGAGATGCCTTCTAACAGATTTCTCAGTAATAGTGATTGATTGGCCATCAACTGTTGCAATTATTTCTTTGTCTCCATTCTTAATTGTATTGACAGTAGCAGTCTGCCAAAACTGATTGATTTGAGAGACATAGATAGTAGAATTGACTGTAAGAGCATACCTTATGTGGGTAGTATTGAGAAAATCCACTATCTGATGGAAGTATTTACCATCCTCTGTTTTCTCCAAGAAGGCAACCTGATTGTGCTTATTAACAAAGTTCAAATTTGCCATTAAGATTATGAAAATTTGATTAGTATGCTGGGTTTTGATTGGAGCGACTTCAATAAAAGGTTTCTTTAGATTGAAGAAAGTGTATAAATTAGATAAAAAAGTAAAAATTATCCAAGTTAGTTAACCTTTAAGTAAGGTAATTGACCAAAATTTTCTCAACGGCTATAATAAAAAAACGGTTATGACTCAACAGGACAAACAGCTACCCAGCAGTACAAAGTTTTTCATAGCAGTACTAACTTTTGCCTAGCAGTACTAAATTTTGGAAAAACTTTTTCTCAATAGTATAAACTCAATTTTTCTTTTTAAAAAAACATACTGCCCACAAACTTTTGAAGGGATTAAGTGTAAAGGAAGACACTTAATCAAATTTTGGTTGCATTTAACCTCTGGTTGTGTGAGAACCAATGTTTACAGTTATAAAAACTGTCTGTGATTAAATAAACTCATTCAAAGAGCTTTCTTAACAGGGTTTCCAGCTCGTGGCAGGTGTTGCCTCTAACAAAAATGTGTTAAATTCACTTTTGCTCGCTGTTCTCTATACCAGATGTCATTGGACTAGTCACACTATCATTGGAATATGATAGAATGGTATAGAGTGAGTTAGCTCAGTTACAATCTGACTAACTGTAACCATCAATTCATGTTCAATTATACCACCAAATAAGCATAAATTGATTTCAAGAATAAGATTTTAAAGAAACTCCCAACTCAGGTGAAAAACCTTTGTCAAGTAATCCTCAAATCCTCTTCTATCATGAATCAATTATGACAGCAATCCATCCACCACTCTAGCATCTCACACAACATAAACTTCAATCATACTGCTTACTTAACCTGTAAATGTTAGTCCAAAACCAAGAAAACACAATGCAAAGCATTCTTTATAAAACAATATCAATTTTGACTAACAATTTTGACTTAGCAGTACAAATTTTGCACTAACAGTACAAACTTTATACTACCATTACAAACTCAACATACTAGCGGTAGAAACAACTAACAGTACAAATCCTTTACAAAACTTTACAAATACACTTAGAGATTAAAACTTTTTATAGATTAAGCATTCCAATACTTGCAACCAAGTACTGAAACCTTCCAACATCAAGACCTTTTGTAAGTAAGTCAGCCCAAATGTTATCTGTATGTATTTTAACAACTTGAATTAACTTTTTCTCATTATAATCTCTTGTAAAATGATGTCTAATCTCTATGTTTTTTATTTTAGAATGTTGAACAGGATTTTTAATAATACAAATTATACTGCTATTGTCAATGAATATCATGGTGTTCATAAAATTGTACCGATAGTCCAGCATTTGATTCTGAATCCAGAGCACCTGTCCACAGCAACTAGCAGCAACCACATATTCAGCCTCAGTTGTAGAGGTAGCTACCACAGTCTACTTTTTACATTGCCATGATATCAACCTGCATCCTAGGAATTGACAACCACCTGTTGTTGACTTCCTATCTAAACTTGCACCAGCATAGTCACTATCACTGTAAGCCACCAGATCAAATGGAGACTCTCTAGGATACCAAAGACTCAATTTAGGTTGACCTTTTAGATACCTAAAGATCCTCTTCACTGCATATAAGTGTGAAGCCTTAGGAGTAACTTGAAATCTGGCACATGCACATACAACAAACATGATATCTGGTCTAGATGATGTAACATACATCAATGACCCAATCATTGATCTATAAAGAGTAACATCAACATCATCACCATCTGAATCTTTAAGCAAAGGCTTTTCTTTATCAAAAGAAGTGCATGCAATCTTGGCATCTGTGTACCCAAACTTCTTCAAAATATCTGCTACATATTTATCTTGGTTGATAAATATCCCTTCTTCTGGCTGCTTGACTTGCAATCCTAAAAAGAAAGTGAGTTCTCCCATTGAACTCATCTGAAATTTGTCATGCATCAGCTTCTCAAATTCAGTACACATCTCCTTTTTAGTAGAGCCAAAAATAATATCATCCACATAAACCTGGACAAGCAAAATATCACCCTTTTGCCTCTTGATAAACAATGTCTTGTCTATTTGTCCTCTGTGAAATCCATTGTCCAATAGATACTTGGCCAATGTTTCATACCAGGATCTTGGAGCTTGATGTAGACCATATATTGCCTTTACCACCTTGTAGACCTTGCCAGGATGATCAGGATCCTCAAACCCTGGTGGTTTCATAACATACACTTCTTCATCAATTATACCATACAGAAAGGCACTCTTCATATCCATTTGATATACTGTAAATCCCATAAAAGAAGCATAGGCTAAGAACAGCCTTATAGCCTCAATCCTAGCCACAGGTGCAAAGACTTCATCATAGTCTATGCCTTACTCTTGAGTATACCTTTGTGCTACCAATCTTGCCTTATTCCTAATCACAATACCCCTCTCATCCTTCTTGTTGCTGAATACCCATTTTGTACCAATTCCCCATTTACCCTTAGGCAAATCTACTAAAACCCACACCTTTTGGAGCTTGAACTGTAACAACTCTTTTTGCATTGCTTCTACCAAGGATGGGTCAATAAGTGCTTTGGCAATCTTCTTGGGTTATTCTTGATATAAGAAACAGACAAATAAACAAGTATGACGGTCTTCATGAGTTTTCCCTTCATAAATTGCACTGATAAAGCCTTGTCCTTGTTCATCTGTTGACATGACTTGTCTCCTTATCTTTACACCAGACTGCATATCACCAATCACAAGATCAAGTGAATGATCCTTATGAGTTCTTTTTTGGGGAGTTGAAGGAACTTGATAAGTGTTAGGCATATTGTTTATATCCACTTCGTCATCAGAGAAATCAGCATCAAAAGTAACTGATTGGCTATAAAATTCAACATTTGGCCCAGCAGTACTATCTTTTGGGTCAGCAGTACAAACACCATTTGTACTGTCTTCAGGATTCTCTTGTTCTTCAACACCACTTTCTTTATTTCCATCTTCAGAACCCTTCTTATTAGCATTACTAGAAGGTTCAACATCCTTTGAAGATGAATCAAATAGGGAAACATCTTTCCAAATTGGCATCAAAATGTGATCTTGACCAGTCTCTTTCTCCATGCTAGATTCACCTGTATCAACACTGGCTTCTGAACCTGCAAAATCAATAGTATTTGTACCTGCAACAACTGGTACATAGTTCATAGATTTTGTTAGAGCATCAAGATCAAACAGCCATTTTGGACCTTCACCTGCAACATTAGACTTATTCTATAAAAATTCAACATGCAGTTTTCTTCTACCTTCCTGGTTCTTATGTTGTATACCCTAAAACCTTTACTATGTGTAGAGTACCCAACTAAGAAACCCTCATCAGATTTTTCATCAAACTTTCCCAAGTGATCTAAAGTATTTAGTATGGTAACATGACATCCAAATGGTCTCATGAAGCTTAGAGCTGGTTTTCTACCTCTAAAAGTTTATAAGGTGTCTTGTTATGAGGTTTGACTACTAATACCTTATTCTGCACATAGCAAGCAGTATTGACTACTTCAGCCCAAAATGTGGTAGGTAACTTAGAGTCTGCTAGGATTGTTCTAGCTGACTCAATCAGTGTCCTATTTCTCCTTTCAGCAACACCATTCTGCTGAGGAGTTCTAGCCACACTAAATTCCCTCATAATACCTTTTAGATCACAAAAGTCATTCATCACTCTATTCTTAAATTCTGTGCCATTATCACATGTGATTATTTTAACTTTCTTATCAGCTAGCTTTTCTATTTCTGTAATAAAATTCTTAAGGATGCCACTAGTTTCATCCTTGGTAGATAAAAAGAAAACCCATGTAAACCTGCTAAATTCATCAGTGATAACAAGACAGTACTTTTTATGCATTAAACTACTCACAAATGTAGGACCAAACAAGTCCATATGAAGCATGAATAATGGTTGAGTAATAGAGTTTTGAGTCTTGGGCTTACAAGAAGCTTTGTGTTATTTTCCCTTAAGACAGGCAACACAAGTTTGGTCATTTTCAAAACATTTCTGAGGTAAACCTCTTACCAAACCATCTTTTACAATCTTATTAATGGTTTTAAAATTAACATGACCAAGTCTCCTATGCCAAAGCATTGATTCATCTAATGTGGCTTTTGCTACAAGAGAAGTTAGACTCTCTTTAGGAACAATTTTCTTCATATCAACACTGTACATATTGCTCTTTCTAGGAACTTTAAGTAGTACTTGACTTTCATCAGGTAACTTAAAGTCTGAAGACTGGACAAGACATTCAGTGTCAGTAAAAAGAACTTTGTTCTTTTTGTCACACATATGTGAGACACTAAAGAGATTAAACTTAAGTTCCTGCACAAAATACACATCTTCAAAATCAAGTTTACCAGTCTTCATTGTACCTTTACCAGTGATCTCACCACCTCTAGCTCCTCCCCCAAAGGCAACATATCCTCCATCAATAGCTTTGAAATCTGAAAGGTAAGACATGTTCCCAGTCATGTACCTAGAGCATCCACTATCAACATATCTTTGATCTTCTTCATCATCTTGTTGTGGATATCCCTGCACATAAAATAAAGGAAATTAGTTTCCTTTGGGGACCCAAGCCATTACTGTTAGGAATATAAATATTCAGTTGAAGACTCGGTCACCCCGAGCACTCATTTATGTTAAATAGCTCGTAGCATAACTAGTAATATTAGTAGTAGATTAGTTATAATTATTATTGTGGAGTGGGTCGGGTCTTTACCCATTGTCAGCTTGCTCCACAGCCCGGTAGGGGCAAACTAGCTAGTAATATCAAGTACTATAAATAGCCCTCTCCTCATGTGGAGAGGGTTGGACCTTCACAAAGTTTTATACATTTTTCTTTCTTTGTTTATCTCTCTAAGGTTCCAACACATCTCTCTCTAATTCTTTCTTCCATTCGATCCAAAGTTAGATCCCAAACTTGTGTTTCTTGGCTTGTGAATATACTACAATTGGTATCAAGAGCCAGGTTAGGTTCACATAAGGGTATATTCACGGATTTGTGGTGTTTTGGGACACTTTTGGTTCGAATATTTTGTTTCTCAAAAAATCCATTTTGTGCTTTGTTTTGTGGATAGAAGGTGTTAGATCTTGTACTTTCTAGCTTAGGGATAACATAGGAGTAGTGTTTGGTGTTTGGAATCAAAGTTTGAGGCTTGGTGTGGCTGTTTTTGGAAGATTCGAAGGGTAGTACTTTGTGTTCTTAGTTGCGTTTTGTCCTACTGAGGTTGTTTCTTAGTAGCGTGTTGTGTCTCGTGGGGTAAAGAAAAGTAGCGTTTTGTGTTTCGTCAAAGTTGCGACTTGTCTCTTTACCGGATTTGGCAAAAACGACAAAACGTTACGATAGCGACTTGTCTGGCGTGTAGTGAAGTTGCGTTTTGTCCTTGATAATGACAGCTTTGTTTTATTGTGACTTGCGGTTTGTGTTTCAGAAGGTTGCGACTTGTCTGTTGCAGCTTGTGTTAATCAAAGTTGCGACTTGTTTGTTGCATTTTGTGTTCTCAGAGGTAGCGACTTGTGTGTTGTGGCTTGTGTTCTCAGAAGTTGCGACTTGTTTGTTGCGTTTTGTATATTCAGAAGTTGCGACTTGTCTGTAGCGTTTTGTATACTCAGAAGTTGCGACTTGTCTGTGGCGATTAGTATCTTCAGAGGTTGCGATTTGTCTGTTGCATTTTGTTTCAAAGTGTTGCGACTTGTGTACCTGCAAATTGAACATTGCGTTTTGTCTCATAGCTCTCAAATTACAACTTGATTGTATGCGATTTGTCTAGCTGCTATTTGACTTATTGCGACTTGATAATCCTGCGATTTGTCTTGTTGCGATTTGACTAGTGGTGTCTTGACTTCTTGTGTTTTGATCAATTGAGATTTGAGTTCTCTTGAGTTAAGATTTATTGTTCTAATTTGCGAGTAACTTCTAGTTTACGGTTCGTTTCTTGGTGATTTTAGAAAGTCCCGCGAAAGATTCAATTTCTCGGTTAAATCACAAGAACTGTAAAATCCCGTATACTTTGTTATCAACATGACTAGCACCGCATCAGATGACATTCAAGCAGCGGGGTCTGATACCCGTCCGCCTATGCTTGATAGGACATACAATGAGTCGTGGGCACAGAGAATACGGCTTTATTGCTTGGGAAAAGAAAATGGGGCAAACATCCTTAAGTCCATTGATGAAGGACCATTTCAGATGGGTACTACCAGAGATACTGTGACTACTGGTGAAGATGGCACAGTCACATTTGGTATTGACAGACCTCGCACTTACAATGATCTTACTGAGGAGGAAAAGAAGAGATATGATGCTGACATTAGAGCCTCAAATATCATCATTCAAGGTCTACCAAAGGATGTCTACAAACTCATCAACTTCAACACAGAAGCCAAGGCAGTATGGGACAATGTGAAGATGCTGTTAGCTGGGTCAGAACTCACAAAGGAAGACAGGGAATCTCAATTGTATGATGAATTTGAACATTTCAAAATGAACTCAGGAGAGAATATCACAGACTATTATGTGAGATTCCATAAGTTGGTAAATGACATGAGGATAATCAGAATGACGATGCCCAACATCCAACTTAACTCCAAGTTTGTGAACAACATGACTCCAGAATGGGACAGATTTGTCACTGCTGTCAAACTGAACAAAGGTCTGAGGGACACCAACTATGAACAGCTATATGCCTATCTCCAACAACATGAGAAGCATGCTCTCTTTGATCGGGTGCTAAGAGAAAAGTTGAATCCTTCAACTTCCAATGATCCACTGGCCTTTATGGCAACTGCTGTACCAAACACTCAACCATCATCCAACCAAGGATACCCTCAACTTCAATCATCATCATCTGCTATGAGTCCTCAACTTGACTCAGGCTATACTCAGACTGACAAAATGCTGGATAACCTCACCAATCAAGTATCATTACTTGTTCAACAGTTCAAAGCTTCTCTCCCTCAGACCAACAATCAGTTAAGAAATTCATCCAACCCGCGCAATCTTGCAATGGTGGAGGATGGAAAAATTGTGGTTCAAAATGTGCAAGGGAGAGCTGGAAGAAACATGGGTCGAGGTATTATGCAGAACAGAGCAGGGAATGCCAACCAAGGGCAAGGGAAACAGCTCAAGTGCTATAATTGTGGAGGTCTGGGACACATTGCCAGAAACTGCAATCAACCAAAACGTCCTCAGAACTCAGATTACTTCAAGGACAAGATGTTGTTGATGCAAGCTCAAGAGAATGGAGCTGTATTGGATGAGGAAGAATTGTTGTTTCTAGCTGGTGATGGGGGTAATACTTTTGATCCGGATGTGGATGAGCAACCTGTCCAAGATCTGGCACTCAATGATCCTAATATCTTCCAAGCTGATGATTGTGATGCATTTGACTCTGATATGGATGAAGAACCAACTGCTCAAACTGTCTTCATGGCCAATTTATCATCCTTGGCCTCTTCATCTCGACAAGCTGGTTCTTCAAATGCTTCTGTGATTTCTAAGGTACTAAAACTATATGACACATATGAAATAGTTGATAAACAAAAGTTTCCCAACGAAGTACAACAGGCAATTGTCTCTGACTCAAATAATGTTGACATGGAAAATAGCAATATGATTCCATATGAACAATATTTGATTCACAAAAATGTGCCTGATGTACAAGATGGCGAATCTTCTGTGGATAATAATGCTTGTGTTGTTGATGACTTGTGTGCCTTAGAAAATACATGTGAAGTAGATAATGCATGTAAGAAACATAAAAGCACTGTACTTGCACCACATGATGACTTGATCACTAGGCTAAACATATATGAGGAACAAGTAGCTATGTATGAACAGCGCGCTAAGTTTGAGCTGAATGCACGTGAGCAGAAAATGGCAGATCAAATGTGTACTCTTCTGAAAGAATCTAGGGTAAGAGAGGAAACATTAAAACAAGAGTTAAATTCTTTGAAAAATCAGCTGGATTTATCTGTTAAGCAACAACAGGATGCTCAAAATTGCATAAGTATACTAAAGCTAGAATTCAAAGAAAAAGAAAAGGAACTCTTAAATGATTTTTCTAGACTCAAAACCTTAAAGAATAAGCTTGAGGATAAGTTGTACACACAAGACCAAACCAGACAGACTGCCCAAATGATTCATAAGCACAGAAAGTTAAGTGACAAGCATAGTGAAAGCAATGTAGGTGAATCTCAATTAGCTATTCATAAGATTGCTAAGGTAGCCCAACCTGCATTATATGATGCCAATGTGATGTTTATGCCCAATCATGAACCACCTGAGGTTGTATCCTTGAATGAGGCTGATGAGATAGAAATGCGAAAAAGAGAAAGAATGAATGAGAAAATGAAGGATCCTGAATGCATAGCCAACCGAGTAATAATCAAACCCCATGATTATTGTGAGGAAAATCGTTTGACTGTGTTTGTACCTCAAAAGAAGTTAACACCTGAACAGATATTTTGGACACAAGACATGAAAAAATTGAAGGAAGAAAAGCTTAAAGCCAATACCCCACTCATTAGGAAAGTTGCGTCCATTACGGTGTATCCTCCCAATACACCTAGACATTTGGTTCCTCTATCTCTTCCCACAGAAAGCAAAACTCTAATTAGCTTATACGTGCTTTGGCAACTATTTGCTGATTTTGATAATACATGTAAGAAGAGAATCACACCAACTGGAATTACTGAGGGGGAAAGGTGTTTTGAACATGCTAAAAGGTGTTACTTGACTGAGGTCATGCCATTCTTTAAACAACCGAAAGAGCATTTTGAAGCAATGCAAACAGCCCTTAACACAGAAATAAATGAAATGAAAAAAGTGTTTAAAGATATGGAAAATGAGGTAACTGAATATGAAATAGAACTTAAGAGCCGTGAGATTGAAAGGAAAAACATACTCATCACTAATGAAAATTTGATTGCAAGATGTATTGCACAAGATGTATTTTTTACTGCTACTGATTCTGCATTATCTGCTTGTCAATATCATGAGTATGCTATGGCTTTAAATGTTACCCAGAATCGTGTTGTGGAGCTTGAGGGGGAGAATTTGAAACTGCTTGAAAAAATTCAAAATGATGACCATGATAACATGGTCAAACGTTTTTCTAAACTAGAGGTTGATTATCTTAACTTACAAATAAAATATCAACATTTAGAAGAAAGATGTAAACTATCAAATGACAAGACATCTTCGGATGCTCCTGAGTTTGATACGTATTTTGAATTAAGCAAACGGGATGAGAAAATTCAAGCTCACACGAACACGATTCGACTGTTGAGGGCTCAAATTGCCCAATTGAAGTCCAACAAGTGTGATGTGTATGGCACCAATAAACCTTCGTCTTCAGATTCTCAGAATTTTCAATTTCAAGACACCATAAACAAGTTACATTATGAAAATGAGTGTTTTCGAGAAGAAAATTCTAAGATTAAACAGCACTACAAAGAGTTATATGACTCAATTAAAGTTACAAGAAATAGTCATAATGAAAAGATAACTTCTTTGTTAAATGAGATTGAGAATCTTAAGACTCAGGTGAAAGGAAAAATGCCAAGTACATCTTGTAATTGTGTTTCATCAAAGGTCTTTGCTTGTAAAATATATGATGTTGATGTGGGGCCTATTCCATTTCCCATGAGAAACAACAGATCTGTCCATCAAATGTATCTCAGTCACCTTAGGGATGGACTTGACACTCTTCGTGAGGTTGTGGAAGAAGACAGAATAGGAAAACCACTTGATAAGGCAGTAGGTTATGCTTGTGTCCTCACAAAAAGGATCCAGGAACAGTTAGAATATGCCATTAGCACGGGTCCTAGGTCTAGCAACCAAAGAGATAGATTAGGTGCCTCATCATCCACTATTAAAAACAAGCATGTATCCTTTTATTTACCATCCAGAACATCAGAACCCAGCACTTCAATATCAGGAAAGCATGAGTTAGTAAAGCAAACTAATGTTCCCATTATTACTTCTACAGGAGTGAAAAGTGACACCCAAGCTAGCGGGTCAAAGCCTAAAGGCAATGCAAGGAATGATAGGACTGCGCCGGCTAAGATTGATCACAAGAAAAGAGTAGAAGCCCAACCTAGGAACAATAAGTTTGTAACGACTAGATTGAATCGTGTTGATTCTAGTATCAAAAGTACTGTAATTAATTCAAATTCTAATACGGTCTGTAAAACATGTGACGAATTCTTAATTTCTGTTAATCTTGATGAATGTGTTGTGTCGTCTCTGATATCTCATGCACAACCCTACGTTAAGCATGTTAGGAAAACTGAAAGAAATATGAAAATTTGGAAAGCAACAGGAAAAATCTTCACTAATGTTGGGTATCAATGGAGACCCACTGGAAGGAAATTCAGTTTAGGAAATAAGAATCCATTACCTAAGTTGAGTGAACATAAGATTGTGAAGGTTAAAGAATGGAGACCAACTGGTCGAATCCTTCCATTAGGAACACACTGCCTTTCTAATAAGTCTTCTGATAACTCTAGGGTAGTTTCCCCTGTAGAGGCATCAGTATTAGAAATGATTGTTGCTCCTAAACTTGTGTGTGCTAACCAAACGGACCCCAATTGCAAGTGGGGATCCACATATTTCAGTTATCCATTGATGTCTGGTTTCAAATGCAGGTCGTACAAATCGTCCTTTGGTATTTGGACTCAGGCAGCTCAAAACATATGACTGGGGATCGCTCACGGCTCAAGAACTTTGTGAAAAAGTTTATCGGGACAGTTAGATTCGGGAACGACCATTTTGGAGCGATTATGGGTTATGGAGATTATGTGTTCGGTGACAGTGTAATCTCACGGGTTTACTATGTGGAAGGATTAGGGCACAATTTGTTTTCCGTGGGTCAATTTTGTGACTCAGATCTGGAAGTGGCTTTCAGAAAACACACATGTTTCGTCAGGGAATTGGATGGTGTAGATCTTCTCAAGGGTAGTCGAGGTACAAATCTATACACCATATCTATTGAAGAAATGTTGAAGTCCTCTCCCATATGCTTGCTTTCAAAAGCCTCTAAAACAAAATCATGGCTGTGGCATCGTCGTTTGAACCACCTGAACTTCGGTACCATCAATAATCTTTCCCGTAAAGATCTTGTTAGAGGAATGCCCAGATTAAAATATGAGAAAGATCATCTCTGCTCTGCATGTCAACTGGGCAAAAGCAAGAAACAAACCCATAAACCTAAAATCGTCAACACCAACTTGGAAGTTCTTCATACCCTCCACATGGATCTGTGCGGTCCAATGAGAGTACAAAGCATAAATGGAAAGAAATATGTTCTGGTGATAGTAGATGATTACTCTCGGTTCACATGGGTAAAGTTTTTGAGAACCAAGGATGAGACTCCAGAGGTGATCATTAAACTGATAAAACAGCTGCAAGTAAGGCTTAACAAAACTGTCAGAATCATCCGCACTGATAATGGAACTGAGTTTGTCAATCAACAACTCAGAAACTTTTATGAAAATATTGGCATCACACATCAGAAAAGTATACCTCGCACTCTTCAGCAGAACGGAGTAGTTGAACGACGGAACCGTACTCTGGTAGAAGCTGCAAGAACCATGCTTATATTTTCAAAGGCACCGATGTTTCTCTGGGTAGAGGCTATTGCAACTGCATGCTACACCCAAAACCGATCTCTGATTCATCCCATTCATGAAAAGACTCCCTATGAGTTAATTCATAACAAGAAACCAGATCTTTCATTTCTTCGTGTATTTGGTGCACTTTGCTATCCAACTAATGATAGTCATGACTTGGGAAAGTTAAAAGCTAAAGCAGACGTAGGTATTTTTGTTGGATACGCACCAGACCGTAGAGGGTACAGAATCTACAATAAGAGAACCCGACAAATCATGGAAACCATCCATGTCACGTTCGACGAGCTAAGTGAGCAATTTGCTTCAGGACAAACCAGTTCTGGACCCGATCTTACACTTTTGACACCTGGACCAATTAGTTCAGGGCTTGTACAGAATCCCACGCCTGCAGAGTCTTACCTTCCACCAACGAGTGAGGAGTTGAAGAAGTTATTTGATTCAATGTTTGACGAATATTTTGAGCCAACAGATGTAACAACTTCAAATGGTGCAGCTGTTCTTCCTATTACTGAGGCTAATGTTCCGCAAGGTTCTGAAGACCCATCAGCATCAGTCTCAATCAGTATCAATGCCCCAGCTGCAAGTCATTCACCCTCATCATCAAATACTCAATCCTCTCCGGTGCAACTAGAATCTGCAGATGATCATTCTTTAGAAGTTAATCCGTTTGCTCCTACAGATGATGTTCCTTTTGAGAACATATTTGCTCTTGAACCCTCAATAGACACGTCCTCTGTCGAAGAACACAGTACGGCAACATCAGTTCAAAACCCTCAACCTCATGACCATCTCAGAAAATGGACCAACGATCACCCAATTGACAACATCATAGGCAATCCCTCTCGTCCTGTATCCACTCGTAAACAACTAGCTACAGATGCACTGTGGTGTTTCTTCAATTATGTTCTGTCTAAAGTCGAACCAAAAGATGCCAAAGAAGCAATGACCAAAGACTGCTGGTTCGAGGCCATGCAAGATGAAATCCACGAATTTGATTGACTTGAAGTATGGGAGTTGGTGCCTCCTCCAGAGTGTGCTATGATTATTGCTCTCAAGTGGATTTTCAAGGTGAAACTTGATGAGCATGGTGATGTTTTAAAGAACAAGGCACGGTTAGTTGCAAAAGGATACAGACAAGAAGAGGGCATTGATTTTGAAGAATCATTTGCTCCAGTTGCTAGAATTGAATCTATTAGAATCTTCCTGGCCAATGCTGCAAGTCGGAATATGATAGTCTACCAAATGGATGTCAAAACAGCTTTCCTGAATGGTGACTTAAAGGAAGAAGTATACGTAAGTCAACCTGAAGGATTTGTGAACGCTGAACATCCCACTCATGTTTACCGCTTAAAGAAGGCCCTTTACGGGTTGAAGCAGGCACCTAGGGCATGGTATGATACATTGTCCAAGTTTCTTCTAGCAAATGGATTCTCAAAGGGTGCTGTTGATCCAACATTATTCACCAGGAAGTCAAGAAAACATCTACTACATGTTCAGATTTATGTAGATGATATCATATTTGCTTCATCTGATCCTAGTGAATGTGATAGATTTTCAAAGGAGATGAGTTCCAAGTTTCAAATGTCAATGATGGGACAAATGTCGTTCTTCCTAGGATTACAAGTATCTCAAAGTCCCGGAGGCATATTCATCAATCAGTCCAAATACGCACACGAGATCTTGAAAAAGTTTGGATTTGATTCAAGTGAGCCTGTTGACACTCCCATGGTAGACAGAACAAAGCTAGATGAAGACCCTTCAGGGATTCCAGTTGATCAAACAAAATACAGAAGCATGATTGGATCCTTAATGTACATTACTGCAAGTAGACCAGATCTTCTATTTGCTGTTTGCATGTGTGCGAGATATCAATCCAAGCCTACCAAAAAGCATCTAGAAGCAGTAAAAAGGGTTTTCAGGTATCTTCAAGGAACAGTCCATATGGGTCTCTGGTACCCTAAGGACACGACCATGGAGTTAACGGCTTATGCTGATGCTGATCATGCGGGGTGTCAGGACACCCGTCGAAGTACTTCAGGAGGAGCTCAGTTTTTGGGGGAAAAGTTGGTTAGTTGGTCTTCTAAGAAGCAAATGAGCACGTCCATATCTTCTACTGAGGCTGAATACATTGATATGTCGGCCTGTTGTGCACAAATTCTATGGATGCGGTCACAACTCTCAGACTATGGATTCTCATACAACAAAATTCCTCTATATTGTGACAACAAAAGCGCCATTGCTCTTTGTTGCAACAATGTCCAGCACTCCAGGTCAAAGCACATCGACATCAGGCATCACTTCATCAGGGAACAGGTTGAAAAGGGAATTGTGGAGCTGTATTTTGTGAGGACAGAGTTTCAGCTAGCAGACATCTTCACCAAGGCTCTCCCGAGAGAAAGGTTTCAGTTTATTCTCCCGCGTCTTGGAATGAAGAGCTTGACACCTGAAACCCTCAAGTGTCTTCAGGATGAAAAGGAAGAGTAAAGGGTTATCTTCTCATATCCTTGTGTATATTTGTATATATCTTTAAAAAAATAAAAAATAGAAAAAAATAGAAAAATATAAAACCTATAAAAACCATAAAAAATTGAAAAAATCAGAAAATACCAAAAATAGTCTCATCTAGGCATGTCTTCTGTTTATCGATAACATTTACGGACCTAGAAATGTCATTCAATAATGACACGGGTCTTTAAATGAAGCTCGAGCAGAAGTTATACTAATTGGTTAAAACATGTCTTAATGGCTTGCAGTTACTTCATACTGCAACCCGCGCTATCCATTGAGGAAAACACGTCGTCAAAAAGACGGTTGTTCCTCCAAACTGGGTGATGTTCACCTGGGCATGGATTACGTTATATCCATGTTTTTCCCGATCTAATGTACGCTTCAGTGCATCATTTCGTGTAAAAGAAGAGAAATCTTCTTTATATCATAAACTTTCCAGTTCTATGATTCTTTAGGAGAGTTTTTGATGTTTCACAAGGTGGTAAATTGGACTTAAATTTTCACAAATACTTCTCGTTCAATTGAATGACTACAGCTCTTTAAATAGAAAACGGGTCATTAATTGAGGGGGAGAGTCTTTGTTCAAATTTTTTGACACCTTTTTCTAAACATTGTGCAACATCAGCAGTGACACTCTCTCTTGGTTTGAGGGGGAGTATTGTATACTCCATTATCAGAAAACATTAAATCAGACACATTTTCTCCCACATTTTTCTAACTTATTTAAATCAATTGGGATCACAAATCTCAAATGGTTTGAAATTTTTGATCGGGGGAGAGAATGTGATTTAAATATGAAATCTGATAAAATGTGATGTTTTGGACTCAAATGTTAGGCTCTCCCATATGTGCTAAACTCTTTCGTATATCGATGCACATATTGAGGGGGAGCGAATGGACAAAAAGGATTTGGCATAGCATGAGATCGTGACTCACACTTAACCAATGAATTGACGAAACCTATACTGTCATTGATCGAAAGGACATATCCTGGCCGGGTAATAATTTCAAGCTGGTCTAACCAGTGATGTAAGCGTGTCTCGAAAAGGATGTGTCTGAGTAGAGTGTACCGTTTTGAGAAACTTTCTGTGGACTTGACCAGGCCGGGTAATAATTTCAAGCTAGTCTAACTAGTGATGTAAGCGTGTCTCGAATCGGTCATGTTCACTGAAAGTGGATCAATTCAAAAAAAAAAAAAAAAAGTGCAAGCTCTACCCAACATGTGCAAATTTATAAAATAATCATCCGAGCACATGTTGAGGGAGAGCATTTGAAAAATATAAAACTCTCAAAGTGTTAGCAAAATGTGTTTCATAATCATGAACACTTTGAGAGATTTTTCAAGGATTTTGGTAAATGGCAACATAGGATAGTCATGAAGTTATAAGGTGGCTAAGGTTAGGAAAACCGTCCTATGATCCGCCAGAGCCGGAGGGATCTACCCAAGGACAATACCGAATAGTTAGTATTAGAAAGTCCTTAGGTATGATTATGAAAAAAGGAGTAATGTGAGTAAGGAGAAAGAAGGGGTTGAAGAATTAAAAAGAAATGAAATGAGAAAGGGTGAAAAGAAATAGCCCTCCAATTATTCAACCTTAGGGCAGAAACCGGGTTCAATTCATATGCTACTGGTTGTTACCAAGGTAACACCGGTATTGAAGAACAAGACGTCATGGACCCAGTGACGCACTGCACTAAACCTTCTAAACCACTCAAGTTCTCTTAAAAGGACTTGTTTCATTTTCACGGGGAACCCTGCATAATCTATCGACCGCTCATTACGAGTTATGTTGATATTGAAAAGGTGGCAGTCCTCTCCAGCATCCGATCACCAAATCAAAACGCACAATAGAGTCTAGAGCCACGAGATGCATAATAAGATCTCATAGGAACACGAATTATTTCTACACTGGTTGTTCAACATTAAGGACACCAGGTGTAAACTCATGAGTCCTACGCAGATCTTAGCAATCTGCCAGAACATTTATGAGAGAATTTACAAATGTAACTCTCAATGATTGAATGGAAATTCTTGCCAGGGTCAACATCAAGCAGCCCTGAAAGCAGGTCACTTCGGTAATTCCCTATGGATTACGCTTAGTGATCGCGGCGGTTTCAAATGGTCTACAGTCATGGAGTGATCTCCAGCGACTCACCTAATCGTTGATATGCTACGGTACGATCTTAAAAAGCCCTCTGTGGGTTTTTGATTAGGAACGGTCTTGGTAAGGATTAGAGAGAGTTTTCACACTATGCTGTTAACAATCTCGAAGTCCGAACCTGTAAGTACCAGACGTTTTATTGCTAACTATCGTATGCAGGAACTTCAGGCGGTTGTAGCTGTTGGATGCTGTAGCTGGTTGCAGTTGTAGCTGGTTGCAGAAAAGATGCCAATCCACTACCGCATGTTCACACTACATCATCACTGTAATTCAACAAAGTCATGATCAACCAAAAGACCTTCAACATTGCTTCTGCTAACTCTGATGCTGAAGATCATGACCCAGAATAGTGTGAGCATGTCGGCTCAAAGTATATCTCATCACATGGAGACTTACAACTGAAAGATGACTTGGAGACTCAAGTGGGATGATATTTACAAAGAATACTCAAAATCATCCAAGACAAAGAACAGTCATCAAAAGAACACTGCTGAAGGCACAATGACTACAGAAACTGAAGAATCAATGTCTACGAGCTACGGAGTCAAGATTAATGAAAAGAGTGCTTGAAGTCTGAACATTGTATTCGGGGTGACCTCCCTTAGGGGGAGATTGTTAGGAATATAAATATTTAGTTGAAGACTCGGTCACCCCGAGCACTCATTTATGTTAAATAGCTCGTAGCATAACTAGTAATATTAGTAGTAGATTAGTTATAATTATTATTGCGGAGTGGGTCGGGTCTTTACCCATTGTCAGCTTGCTCCACACCCCGGTAGGGGCAAACTAGCTAGTAATATCAAGTACTATAAATAGCCCTCTCCTCATGTGGAGAGGGTTGGACCTTCACAAAGTTTTATACATTTTTCTTTCTTTGTTTATCTCTCTAAGGTTCCAACACATCTCTCTCTAATTCTTTCTTACATTCGATCCAAAGTTAAATCCCAAACTTGTGTTTCTTGGCTTGTGAATATACTACAATTACTGACTTGGATCTGCCTCGTGCATCAATGTAATCATATTTCTTCATTGTGATTGATGCACCATTGGGTTTGATATGTCTCCATACCCAACATGCTGAGGCCTTAACATCATTGCCCCCTTTTACCTTGACATCATTTCTTGGCCTAGCAGTCTTAACTGTTTGGCATCATTTCTTGTTTCTAAACACTGTTTTCTCATAATAGGACCTTTTACCAGTTTGTTGTGCTGATTTTGTAAAACATGTTATTGGTCTAGCACGTGAAACTGTTGACTTGGGGTAAGCAGTATTAATGGGTCTAGCAGTACAACGTGGTTTAAGGCCAGACTTCATCAAAACTGCTCTAGGAGCCATATTTCTGTTAACACAAGGGTGAGTAGATTTAGCAAAACAGTTGTGATTCACCCTTGCATTAGTATTCCCAAATACCCTTTTGTTCCCATGTACCATCCTTTTGCCCTGATGGTAATCACAATAAGCCTGCAAATGGTCAAAACTACCACAAACATAGCAAGCCATATTGTACATAACAAAATCACTTCCTAGTTGTTGGGATTTTAAATTGTTCCAATTTCTCTGGTTACCCCTAGGCCTGTGTGATCTATACATCTCAGCATATTTGACTGTTTTCCTAGCTGATTTCACTTGCTCTTTAGGTTTAAACGTTTTTACCTTAGCATCACTAGGAACAGTATTTTGCTTTTCTACCTTAGGTGTAGACTTCTCCTGATCCTCATTATCAGATTCCCAATATTCAATAATTGGTGCATCTGAATTCATCTTTTCTACCTGAACTTCTGACACCTTCTCCTCAACAAAAGATGTGTCAAAATTTTCACCAACCTCTTTAAAACTATCCTCACTATCACTCTTAACTTCTTTAGATTCAGGTTCTTTTTCTTCCTCTAGATGGGACAAATCAAGCTTTGGGACTGGAAAGTTCCCTCTATGTGGTGGTGCAACACTCTTATAACCTAGAACTTTCTTAAAATTGTTTGTAAGTTGACACTCTACAATTTTATCTAAGCTTTTAGTTGCCCCTGCATATTTCTCTATATACACTTCAATGTTGTCTTTATCTAGCTTAATCTTTTCTAGCTAACTTTTAAGCTCATTAATCTCTGTGTCTTTAAACATAATATCTCTTTTTAACACAGCTATGTCCTCAGTGAAAACAGTTTCATTCTTTTTATAGAACATAAGTTGTTCTTCTATTATAGCTAAACCTCTCTTATGATTTGCTAAATGATAATTGGATTGGTTAAGCTCTATTCTCAATTCATCATACTGCTTTTTGAGTGTTTCATAGTCTTTTAAAGCTAAACAAGATTTTAAACAAGCTTTAATAGTATGTACCTCAGAATCACAGAAAGCCATCAGTGCCATCTCTGTTGGTGCTTCTTCCTCAGCCATGAAACTCCAATCAAATCCAAGTCCATCTATAGCTACCATTTCATTTGAAGAAGACTCCTCCTCACCTACAGCCTTCCTGTTGCTCTCCTGAGTCCTTGATCCTCTGCTTCTGCTTTCCTGGTTTCTGGACCCTCTACACTCTCTGGCAAAGTGTCCCAACTTATGGCAGTTGTAACACTCTACCTTTGTTTTATCAAATCCAGCAGTATCACTACCATTGATAGTGATCTTGTTCCCTGTCCTCTAAAAGAATCTCTTGCCCTCATGCTCAGCAAAGCTAATTGCCACTTCAAATCCATCTCCTCCATATCATCTTCATGAATTTGAATTGGGTCTTCATGAACCAGCTGAGACCCATTTGCTTGACTAGCCAGAAAAGCATACACAGTATCATCACCTAAGATAGCAGTACTAGTTTGTGAACTAGCAGTACTAACTTTAGGGTTAGTAGTACTAACCCCTGAAGCAACATGAACCTCCTCTGGACTGCTGTTGCTGGGAGATGACACAAATACCATGTTCCTAGTGTTAGAACTTGATCTTCCAGACTTCTTGATCTCCTGTTTAACAATTTTGAAGTTGTTGTACAAATCATCAAAACTTATAGTATCAAGATCTGGCTTGTTTCTCCAGAGCACTATATGAGTGTTCCATTCAGCAGGTAAGCTTCTCAAGAACTTTAAATTTAGATCCTCCTGTGGGATCTCAACACCCAACACAGCCAGTTGGCTCACTATCTTCTGAAGCCTGTTGAAGATATGATCAAGAGATTCAGTGCTTGAAGCACTAAAATTTTCATACATCTGCTTCAGCAGAGTCTTCTGTATCTTCTTGATAGCTTCATTGCCACCAAACCTTGTTTTTATGGCTTCAAACAACATTTTGGCATACTTCTATTTGCTGAAATTCAGCAGTTGCTCATTAGGGATAGCCATCAACAACATGCTCCTAGCCTTAACATCGTTTTTCTTCTGGAGCTTCTCATCAGCAGTAACAGGACCAGATAAAGTTATGGTTTTGACACCATCAGCTGCAGTTGATTCTGTTGTTTTGGGAGTGAAGGAGTTTCCATTCTCAATGATGTCCCAAAGTGCATAATCCTGCACTTGGAAGTACTGCTCAATCCTGAGCCTCCACATCTCGTAGTCATTCTGCTTGAGCGAAGGCAGTTTAGCTGTATTTGTAGTTTGTGTTGTTTCGAGTTCCATCTTCTTTAATGAAAGTAGAATTCTTCTGGTATGATTCTTCTAAAGTAAAGTCTCAGAACCAATGCTCTGATACCACTTGTGAGTCCTAAAACGGATCTTGCTTTGAGCTTGTTAGAAACTTTGTTGTATATCAAAGAGTATGCAGAATCTACTCTTTGACACTTAGAAGAATATTAATGTTGTATGAACAATGAAACAATAATTTATGAAACAGTTATAACCAAAACGCTTCAATATTTTTAAGCAAATAATACGAGTGATCTTAATATCACTAGGGTTTACAACCTTGAAGCTTTAACAAAACACGGCTAAAAGATTATCTAAACCTTAACCTAGGACCTCCTTTTATAGGCACAAGGAGTCCTTTACAAGATAACTATTCAAGTACAATATACGTATCATTTTAATCTTATAAGATATATATTGAATCTATTCTATACTTATAACAAAACACGTCTTCTTAGCAGTACCATCTTCATAAGCAGTCTCCAGTTATGCTAGCAGTACTAACTCAGTCAGTACTGTTAGTTATATCTTCAGCAGTACAAACTTTAGACTTGACAATACAAATTGTCAGTGTTTTAATTCCCAACAGCTACTCTTAGATTCAATGAGAAGAGGACTCTATCCTAACACTATGTGTTTTTCATATGGACTAAAATCTCTACCTATCACTATTACAATATACACAGTGAAAGCTTCCTGGAGAAGCTTCTCATAAACTAGTAATAAAGTATTAAAGTATCACTTGGAATATGCTTCAAATATGCTCTTTACTTTTGTAATTTTGTCTTCTTTGACATTCTTGTGTTTGTAGCTTGTATTCCCAAAGCTTGTAGCTTGTTTTTCCAAGAAAAGTTCCCGCCTATATTTCGTAATTGTTTCTTAAGAGATAAGTCTTCAGTGTAAGTGAGATATTTGTCAGTTCTCATGACTCTGGTATTGCTCAGATACGTTACTCACTGACACCACGTCAGTGAGTAAGTTGTATCTTCAGCTGGTCTTTGACATCTTTGAAGCATGCTGATTGAGCTACTCCCTGATTTATCAGAGAGTGTGTGAGCTCACTGATTTTATCAGTGAGTGTCGAGAGCTATTTTATGATCAAATACTTGTGAGGGATATTTGGAACAAATTTAGACCCAACACATAAGAATATACAAACTCATCGAAAATATAAATAATTTGACCAATAAAGTGTCTCAAGAAACGTACATCACTCATACTTAAATTAGTTACAATGTTAATCCAACTTTAAAGCACGTTATTCATATATTATTATAAGTGTTGTCTCAATATCTATGATGATTTACATTACATGTCAATGCTCATTAAAATATACATATAAAAGTAAATGTTATGGATATACATATAATTTTCATATATTTATATATTACAAATATCGAGTTCGGGTTCGGGTATTGATGCTATCCTCATACCCGGTTGTAAAATTTGAGGATTCTTTATGCCCGTCCCAATCCCCGGTCCAATCAGACATTTCTCAGTCAAACAGATTTGAAGATCAGAGCCTCGTCGGATAAAGTTCTTTTTGCCTCCCTAGTAATAAGTGACTCATGAGATGTCACACTCTCATCAAAACTTAAAAGAACATGGAAACAAGCAAGCCCAACATCAAATTCCAACCCACTTTACCTTATTTATCTTGGATGTCGACATTTCTCTCATGTTAAAGCCAATAGGACATTACCTTATTTATCTTGTATGCCGACATATCTCTCCTGTCAAAGCTACTAAGGGCATCACAATGCATTGGTCTTTCAGAATACACATGTCAACAACTAACTTTTTCCACAAAACACTCACAATGCATTAGACTTCATACGGTTTAATAAATTTTGAAGTTATTATTTTAATTTTACATATAATTAATAAGACAAGACTTACACATGTGATATTTTTAGAGAATTTTTTTTAAATGCACTTTTATACCAGTACATTACCAAAACGAACTGTGCGTATGTATTTTACAATAATGGACTTTTAAAAGATGATCTGTTAGGTATACTACATATGTCCTATCTAACCGTACACAGTAGGCACGCATAAATTAACTACCTAAGTGCGCTTAAATTTGCTTCCAAATCAAATCTACCAGAGCATACCAAACGTAGACACGCTTCAAATAAGCCACATTCAAGCGCACTTATAAAACCTTATGCGCCTTCAAAGCAATAAAACTCGTGCGCGCTTCTAAAATTCGTAACTACACAAAATTCGTAAAAAGACAAACATATTTCAAACTCATGCGCCCTTAAAGTCCTAGGCGCATACATTTTTTCTATTATTAAATATTCACTATTTTGAATGATGAACACCGGCAATCTTGAAAATATTCACTAGAAAGTTAATACATACATCCTCCTTTATTAAGTATTCACTCTTTTGAACTAAAAGTTGCAAATGAAAAGATGGAAAAAAAAAAAGTAAATGAGTATTTTACCTAGGCATTTAATTGACAAATAAAAAAGATGGCATTTAATTTGCGCCTACCTATCCAAAAAGTGCTTGCAAAAATGAATACAAAATTGAAGTCTGCAAAAAGCCATGCACGCATACCAATGATCGGCGCTTTCTTTCGAAGCGCGCTTGGTCCATTTTGGTAAAAGGCTGAAAAAACATCATTCTTGTAAATCGAGTATGGAAGAGATTTATGTTGGTAACTGCTTTTATTTTAGTTAACTTGTGATATTCGATACAAGTTTTGGTAGTAGTCGAGCAAAACGGATTAAAAATCTAGTGGGTTCTGCCTGAATTGGTCATAGTTTATCTCTATCTTTATTACTTATAAAGAGTGAATGTCTTTTCTTCGATTCTTGAATTTTTGAAAACGTAAAATTTAATGCAACTTAAATTGACTCATAAAATTAAATGCCATGAAATTCAAATAAACGCGGTTAATAAGAGAAGACTTTTAGTCTATTATATATGCCAATATTATATATGGCAAATGATAAGACTTTGACAAATGATAATACACACGGTTAATCTTTTATATGACATATGGAAAGAATTTTTATATTTAATAGTTTTCAAAAACAATCCTAATATCTACTATTACGAGGCCATACAAACCCGTACGATGCACTGACTGTGCTTTTGGTTGACTATCTACGTTTTTTGTACGTAATGTTTGTGCAGATGTTTATATACTTTTTATCAAGGTTTCTTCAATGTTTGTATTATAAGTTTTATGTAATCAGTTATATGTAATGTATTATGTTGTTTATTTTATTTTTTTTATTTTGTTCAATAAGTTTGTTATCTGTGTTTGTTATCACGGGATGAAGATTGTTGGTGACGTTATTTCATCGCTTTTAATTGAGTTTCAGTGAAACAATCAAAATGATATTTAGGTTTTATAATGTAGGAATTTGTTTTACCTTTTTGTATGTTTGTAAATTGACGACATTTTGGCATTCTTTCTTCTAGATAATCTTTGCCTCTTAGGCTCTACATCAACACTCATTATCGATGATGAAGATATACATGTAATAAAATAATTTAAATGTGGAATAAGGTGATCACAATATCAATACTTATAGATGTAAGTAATATACATTTGCATGAAATATTCTTGGAGGCAAGTTTTGAAATCTAATCATGATTCATTACATAAGTTATGTGGATTCTGCAGTGGACACCATCTTCTGCCGAGTCTCAGCTTGCAAACTCTCCTTCCTAGAATCTGGTCATAATTCATCTGCAATGTGCAACTAAACATTTTATGGTTCTAAGCATCTTTTCAATTAATGACAAAAGTGACTATAAAATAAAGACTAAATCAACATACTACCAAAACTAATACTACTATTAATCTCATTATAAAGAAACCATAACAGCAACCTACTTGATATCTATTTATGTGTGACCATATATTGGTCCACATTTTTTCTGAAAGATTTAACGCAGTCACTATATTTCTTTAGTGAAAGGAGAATATATTGAGTGATGATGCAGAGTTAGAAGCAACAACAGGGCACATAGTGACCCTAAACAAACAGATTCCGAACGCTCTTTTAAATACGATATAAAGCCGAGTCTTGTAGCTATTTTAGTGGAAGCATTAAACGCGCAAAGACCCCTAAAAAAATGCAGTTCTCTGCATCCCAAAAACCCGTTAAAAGTGAAGCTTTTTTCGGCACAGCCAGGGACCCAAAAAAACAGTATTAAACACATACAAACACGCTTCTGATATCTTAATCCTGACATATATACTTTTTTAATAGCAGATTATCCCAGCAGAAGCTGTTTAAGAGACATATGTAACTGAGTTTACTTATCTTGTTTTGTTTATATTCACCACGACTAAAAACTAATTTTACTAACCATGTGTTACTCAGACATGACTATCATTGGCCTTCAAGGCTAGCAATATAACAGAATAATGTAAATCAACTATAACAATATAATTACAAATTCGACACATATATACTTCCAGAGTGTTCATCTTAAGCTATTCATTTTGCACGGTCTGGTGAAACATGAAAATGTGTGAAACACATACCTCTCCGGAACTAATCTCATTTTCCCATATACATGTGCGCCTATGCATCAGCAAGAAAATTTAATGACTACTAATGTTATGAATTTTGATTTTAAGCCGCTGGTACTATAGTGATGGAATCAGATAGTACCTGTGTTTGTGGTTGGTGGCTCAATGATTATAAGCAAACCTAACTTCGTAGCAGTCCTCATTTTAATTCATATTTCCAATAGATTATATAGATACATCATACATGTAAAACTGATAACCCAGCCTTAACTTAAATAATAGAACTCATAATAAACTTTCTGGCGAGGCAACAACGGTTGCTACAAACATCCACAGATGTTTAAAAAAACCTACAAAACTTTATTGATAATCATAGGCCAATTTAAAAGAAACTCAAAAAGTACCTCCAAAAAAAATAAATAAAAAAAATAAAAACTTTATTGGTGACCGTCGGTCTCGGTAGTCGTGTTCCGTGGTGGTTTGGCTCACGGTGGAGACGTGGGTTTTGGTGGTTGTGAAGTCCGGTGGTGGTGAGGTTGAGTGGTGGTAGGAGTTTTGTTGTGAGATGATGAGTTATGTATAGATTTCATTTATCACAGCGTTAGATGTAATGGTGGAATCCCTAAAGACTACTGTTATGATAATGAAATCATTAAGACTCACCATTTTCCAGCAAACAACCTTTGCACTTCCATCTCCTTTCATTATTGATGCAATTACTCTATGGATGAATAGCTTCAATTAATTTGCGTCTCCATAGCTACATTGACACTCACTTCGCATGGGTCAATGATTTTTTGAACTCAATCTTGACAATATTATATATGGCAAATGAGAAGACTTTGACAAATGATAATACACACGGTTAATCTTTTATATGACATATGGAAAGAATTTTTATATTTAATAGTTTTCAAAAAAAATCCTAATATCTACTATTATATTTAATATGAGAAGAATTTTTACAAAAATATATAAAATACACAAATTCTCAAACTTTTAAATATCGTTTAATCTTTAAATCCTCAAACTTTTATCATTTTTCGTTTATAACCCATAAACTTTTTTTCCGCATTGACTACATATTGAACTCGTAAGCTTGAGGATTTAAGGATAAAAGTTTGACATATTGAACTAGTACACCTTTTAAATAGTAGATATTGAACTCGCAAACTTTAAGATCCTAAAAGGTGTACTAGCACAATATGTTATAAACGAAAAATTAAAAGTCTTTATATGTCAATGGCCACCCATGAGTGTCTCCACGACTCCACATAACTTTAAGATGGCTATTTCATATAGAATAGAATTGAAACAAGCAAAAAATATAAAGAGACCGAATGGATGGCTGTTTCAGAAACGTACACGAACTTAAGTTGTTAACATGACCTTACATAAACACGAAAATCAGTGCATTTTAATGTTTATTCATGTGTGCCGTCAGACTCGAACAAACAAAACAAAAACAAGCACGTGCATTTGGTAAATTAAGGATACATTTGCCCAAATTAGTACGCACATATCATTCCAGTTAAATGAAACAGAAAGTGTTGAAAGATCGCCTCTGTTTTCACATAAACGATTCACTGATCAAATTTCAGTAAATCTCGCCCCTACGATGGCTATATTGTCTTACCATTAAAAAGAAAGAAAAGCAAAAATATTAGACCAACTTGGGCCTATAAGCAAAACCGATCTGGGTATAAACTATAAAGTATAAACCATTTGTCTGCGGTTTATGGCAGCCGGTTTTCTACTTTTTCACTGGTTCGCGTAGGGTTCTAGACTTGTATCACATCCTCAGTTCCTCACATACAATGTGAGATATTGTAATCATCCATGGTCTAAATCGTCCACAAACTTTTCAAGCTCATCAAATACCCACGGTCTCACTGATTTAGATTAGGCTTGTCCATTCAACCTAATGCCAGCTATTTCATACACCCTATTTGTAAGATAAAAAGTTTCTTTTCATGAATTTGGACGATTAAACTTAAAAAATACAAACAAAAAAAGCCCCGGGTCGCATTCATTTAAAGCCCTGGTAGGCAATGCATTCAGATAACACAGGTTTCCATTTGTTAGAAGAATGAAATGTCAAATAAACTTGTGTTGTCTGTGTGAGCGCACTAAACTAAGATTTCCATGACCTCTGATTGGTCCTATATTTCAATTCAGAGCATGGTGATTGGTTTCTACACCTACATTATCAAACCAGGTAAAGTTGCGTTTGCTACCATTAGCCTGTACTTTACATACTAATGTACAAATATTTACAACAGGTTCTATCACAATACAATATGAATATAGCATGACCCAGAATGATGCATTTCATGATAACCAAAACACAACATCCAAACAAAACTTATTATCACATCAAAACATAGCACACCCGGAAAAGCTCATCACTAAAAAAAAGGAAGCAAGCTAGCTATCAATACAGTTTGTGCCAAATCTCATCTACTTAGTTTGTACAAAATCGTGTGCATATATAAATAATAAATGTACCTCTACAGTTTCTCGCCCTGAATATCACTATTGCAACAAAACAATGAAAATATCAAAACATCAACCAAACTACAACCCTTAGATTAAAATGATACACAGATTGAACTAACCCCCCTAGCAGTTTCAAAACAAATGACCTCCAAACACAACCTATACAAGAACTAAAGAAGATTCTTGACATGTTTGTTTTAGCTTATTCGGTTGGCTCCTCAGCTCATTCAAATTTTGAAAAGCAAATACATTCAATTATTTGGGCATAAGAGCTTATCATCAACTTGAGCTTACAAACTTTGTACAAACCATTAACTTAATTTAACCATTTTAAAAACCGTAACATTGAACTTATTAGCTTCTCAAAGTTCAATAAACCCATAAGCTGTATATAAGCTAAAACACACACACCCTAATGTAATCCTAGCGTAAACCGTATCACTAAGACGACATATATCAATAATGAATCAACCATACAAGTGGCTCGGCTCATTTACACTCATTATCCCAATTCAACAAAATACCGCCTAATAAAGTAACAAGTCGCTCAATAATAACTCTAATTCAAAACATGACACTTTCAACTATCACAATAAACGACATTATCATAACCTAACAAAACATCATAATCCTCATACAGCATATCAAAACACCATGTCATAAAAACTCAAAATCCATTTAACAGTTAACCTCCAAAGTCCAAACACAACTTAGCTCTAGTACTAACCAACATTCTATTTGCTTGCTTTCAAGTTTCAACAAACAAACAAGTACTAAGTGGTGTTTGTTTTAGTTCAATTAAGAGGGTCTGAATCTGAATCTGAACCGCACGTCTGAATCTGAATCTGATGCGTAAATGTCTGAATCTGAACGCATCTGAACGGAAAAAAAAAACTCATGTTTGAACGGGAAAAAAAAAAAAATTTGTTTTGATTATTTTGTGTCAACAAGAGGCATTCAGACGCGTTAAGACACCCCTCTCAAGTCTTGACCATTAAGATCTAACTGCATCTGAACGCGTCTAAACGAAAAAAAAAAAAACAAACGGTCTGAACGACCAAATGTCTGACCGATTTAGACATTTGTGTCGTTCAGAGGGAAAAAAAAGAAAAACAAACGCAGCCACTAGTCTTGTTTCTTTTAGTTCAATTATTTGGGCTAAGTGGCTTTTCATAAGCAAAAGCAAAGACCCCCTAATGCATTCCTAACATAAATTATCATATCCGTAACACAATAAACACTTGATCGATAATGAATCAATCATACATAGCATATCCTAACACAATAAATATCACTAATGAATCAACCATACACATGGCTTAGGCTGCTCACAGTGGTGACCTATATTGCATCATCTTTCCGGCTGCCACCTCAGCTTTCTCTCTCTTCAACCCATATTCATCTCTCTCATCACAGTGGCAACCCATATTGCATCATCATTTTTTTTTCTTTTAAATTTGGGATTATACGAAATGAAATGGTAGAAATATCGTTCGGCTAGGCGAACGATATTGCAAAATTGTTGCCGGCGATCGATGTTCAATCCACACTCCACAATGGCAAGATCGATCGGTTAAATCGATCGATCGATGGTGATGATCGATATTATCCGGTCCAGTGCTAGCACTAATGAATCAACCATACATATGCCTTAATTCAACCAAACACATTACCCCAATTCAATCAACATAAACTATCGCATCATTCGCATAACAAACAGCATTATCATAAAAATAATCCTCATAAATAGTACCAAAACATCATAACATAACATCCCAAAATCCATTAAACCAAACTATAAAAACAACATTAAAAACATGAAAATAAACTACCAAACATCTGAAATCAATCTTGACGAATGACAACTTCACCATCAGCAATCTCCTGTTGCAAAACTTTAGGATCCTTTCCATCAACAGTACACGTGACCCAACACTAACACAAGCCCCCAAAATCTCCTTCACTGTCCCTTGCAACTCCTTAGCCATAGACCTAGGTGCCATAATCTTAGCAATCTCAATAACATCATCAAGACTTATATTCCCAGAGTGCTTAATGTTCTTCACCTTCTTCCTATCCCTCTCAGGCTCCTTCAAAGCCTTGATGACACCGAGACTTTGGCTTGACAGTTCTGGACTTTCTCAAATGCCTAGCCTTCGGCAGTGAGCACTTGTTCCAATCACTTATTCTCATTGAGTGGATCTTCAAATTCAGGGGTATCTAGATTAGCTTGTAATGAGGGGGTCTTTTGTATCAACTTATTTATTGTGATCCTAAGCTCATGATAATTCGGTTTATAAGTTTCTACAGTTAGACTTATGACTTATTTGAGGTCGTAAGTTCAATTTGATAAACTCGTAAGGAAAACAAACACACTTATGAGATATTTAAAAACCACTTAAGCTCGTAAGCCTCACAAGTAAGGTAACACTAGCACCGCCCCAATCTACAAATTCAGCTTATAAAGCTTTTTAAGGTGGAACAAATGATATGCTTATAAAACAATTCGAAAATCAAACTGGCCTATAAGCTAACCGAAACACGCTCTTAAGCATCTAATGTAAAATAACAATAAATGAGGTAATTTGCACTTGCACACTACATTGACTATAATTATTAATATTCTTGTACGTTATGTATTTGCACACCCAATGACTATAATTATTAATATTACACGCAATGAGGAACCTGTTCTACTAACATTTATTTCGAAGTTGGTTAAAACCATTAACTATTTTCACAAAATTCTTATTGACCGGTAAACTAGACATTTACGATGATGGAGCTATACAAACGAGGCAATACCCTCGGTACGTTTTTTATTTTTTATTTGATTGTATTTAAAAGGAAAATATTCACGCACTCTAACCTAATGTCACACTTTGTGTTCAATTAAAACTCGAATGCATAAAAATATAAAATTGTTGTTGGTGTAGGCTGATACATTGCAAGGTTAAAGGCTTTTAATTAGTTAAAGTACTAATAGACCAATGGGTTAATGGCCCAACAAAACTATGCTCATCATCATATCCAGATTGTAAAACAATAACGATGGCCTTAGAGCCCTAGACTAAGTTTATTAGAGATGCAAAATAAAACTAGTTTTGATTGATCAATGACTTTTGTCAGTTTGTGACTTGTAATTCGCTTTTAGAGCACCCGGTGTTGTCATTGACCTTGTGGAGGCATCGATCCTTTATGGTGGTTACGCACCCACACTCGGGAATTTAAGATATATGTCATATGACATGAAATTGGTGCCTTAACTCGTATTCTTCACATCCAAATGTCCGAACATCAACCAACAAAATCTATATATAAAAAGAGAGATAGATAGCTCTCATTGGATAAAAGTGCATGCTCTATTGATGAGTGTTTAGTTCAAACACAAGATGATATAATTTCAAAGGGTAAATGCTATAGAATAACAACGAACTTACAGATTTGTCTCAGATTGATTAATCAACTAATTTATTACCATATTTAACCATTTTTTTAAAAGTTTAGTCCTAATTATAACAATTTTGCCACCTGGACATATTCCACGTTTTTTTTTTTTTTTGAAATTCCATATCATCACTTAAACCCTAAACTAATCCAAAAATAGTACTCGCTGTCTATATAAATACTGAAACTAAACATTTTATCACTTCATTCACGTTTACTTCACTCACACACACTCTTTAATATGTGAAAAAAAAAATGTCAAAGTAAATTTGAGTTTTGAACAATCCGTACGCAATGGCAAAAGGTATACATATTATTTAGTTGAATATCCTTTTTTTAAGTATGAATTTGTAAAAACCCTAATTTTAATTTTGAAACCCTAATTTACAGATAAACTGAAATCGAAGAAATTGAAGGGGGTCTTTACTGTGAATCTTTATCACGATGGTGTATTTGTTCCTAGCCCATTGAGATACATTCAAGGTGATGTAAAACAGATTACAGATATTGATTTTGAAGGTATGTCTTATGAGGACCTCACTGAAATTGTTAAGAGATTAGTTCTTGGTCTTGTTAAAAGACTATATTATTGCAAAACTGGATGCAAACTAAGCTTAGGTATAAAAGAGTTAAAATCAGATAGTCATGTTGATGAGTTTTTGAAGCTTGGTTATGATAATGGGTTTATGGTAGATTTATATGTAGAACACTATGATTATGATGTTATGGACTATCTGAATTATGAAACTGAAGAAGTAGACAATCAGACAAGTTCGGATGAGTACACTAGTGATGATGGGAATGAGGAAATAGATGGTGTAGATTTTTTTAACACTGGTGAAGAAGATGTAGCAATTAAACCAATGGGCACACATGATGAGTTCCTAAATAGGCTTTGTTCTAACAGGGGTCTGTTTAGAGGTTATGTTCCCAATCCACCTTCCACTCAACCTAACATCCCAGAAGAGGATCCTGATGCTAGTAGAATAGACCCTATGTTTAAGGTAAAGAAAGGTGTTGTTTACCCAGTCTTTAACCCTAACATACCTTGGAACCAGATGGAACCTGTATTAGGGATGAGGTATGAGGATCCAGAGCAGTTAAAATTAGCATTGTGTAACTATGCAGTTGCACATGGATACCAACTCTGGTATATGAAAAATGACTGGAAAGCTGTGTTAGTGTTTTGTGGTAGAAATGTTGCTGAGGGTAGATGTGCTGGGAAAAAAGGTAATAAGGATAGGGTTTTTAACAAGAATAGAAAGAGAAAAGCTGATAGAGCAGGTAAAGTTCCTGTTCTTACAACCACTGGAAGTCCAGGTAAAAAATGGACTAGGAAATTGGTTCGAAAGGATAAAAACTCACATTGTCCCTTTAGGATGTGGGCATCTTGGATGACTAATGAAAACTCTTTCCAGATCAAGTCTTTGATTTCTGAGCACAAATGTTCTAGGAATTACAATATTGGATCTATTGTTAACTATAGGTGGATAGCTACACAGTGTGCAAGAGAGATAATAAAAGATCCTTTTATTGCTTTAAGGACTTTGAAAGAACAAATTAAGGAGAAGTATATGATTGAAGTGAGTCTGGGACAATGCCAAAGAGCAAAACAGTTAGATTTGTATGATCATGAAGGTGGTCTAATTGAACACTATGGGAAGTTGTGGGACTACAGACAAGCTATACTTGATTCCAACCCAGGTTCAACTTGCAGATTGGATGTGGAAGAGACAGCTGCTGGAAAAACTTACTTCAAAAGGATCTACATCTGTTTTAAGGGTGTTAGGGATGGTTGGCTAGCTGGGTGCAGAAAGGTGATAGGACTAGATGGCTTTTTTTTGAAGCATACATGTAGGGGGAATTACTAACAGCAATGGGTAGAGATGCAAACAACCAAATGTATCATATTGCATGGGCTGTAGTGAGAGTAGAAAATGCTGAAAATTGGAAGTGGTTTTTAGCTCTTCTTCATGATGATTTGAGCTTGAACTGTGGAAATGGTATAACTATCATTTGTGATTCACATAAGGTAATACTTATTTTTTCAATTGATAGTCTTCCCTTTTACAATGAATTAAAATTCCTAAATGTTGTATTTTCTAATCATGACAGGGTCTACTTGATGGTGTATCTGAGTTGTTACCCAATGCAGAGCATAGGAAGTGTACTAGACATGTTTTTGCCAACTTCAAGAAGAAGTTCCATGGTGTGCAGTTTAGGAGATTGTTTTGGTGTGCAGCTAGTAGTACATTGGAGGCTCAGTTTGATCATTACATGTCTCAAATCAGACAATTGGATCAGGAAGCATATGATTATCTACTAACAAGGGATCCTAATACATGGTCAAGGGCTTTCTTTGAAATGGACAGAAGATGTGCATCTTTTGAGAATGGAATATGTGAAAGTTTTAACAGGGCTATGTTGATACAAAGGCATAAACCTATCATAACCATGCTTGAAGAAATAAGAGTTTATGTAATGCAGAGGTTGGTAGCAATGAATAAACTAGCATATAACTTAGAAGATATCATCACTCCTTCTATCAGAAAGAGACTTAGGATCCTTACTGATTTGGCAAGGTTAGTAAAAGTTTAATGTAATACAGTAATTAAACATTTTATTTAATTTGCATCTCTGATTTAATTTATGTTATTTTTATCTTACTACAGACACTGGACTGTTTACCCTAGTGCATACCAAGTGCTTGAAGTTAGAAAATGTGATGCCAGTTTTGGAGTTGATTTGTTGAAGAAACAATGTGATTGTAGGTTATGGGAGATGAGTGGTGTGCCTTGTGTGCATGCAATGGCAGGATATTTGCATGTAGGGAAGGATGCAGATCTTGGTGTAAGTTACTGGTTTAGTCAGGATATGTGGTTTAATACTTATTAGTTTTCAATTAGGCCTGTTTTAGGAACCAACTATTGGAAGAAAACCAAACTCCCTCCACCATTGCCACCAATAGTTAGAAAAATGCCAGGTAGGCCACAAAAACAAAGAATTAGGTGCCCAACTGAGGAGACAAATCAAGTTACTAGGGTGGGTAGGAGAATGACCTGTACCAATTGTTGGCAACAAGGACATAACAAAAAGGGCTGTAAAAATGAAACACAACCCAAACCAGAAACTGTTATTAGGCAACCTGGTAGGAAAAGTCGCCCTGTAATACCACAGTGTGCAAGTAGAGGTGGTGGCATAGGTAGTAGGGGCAGAGGAAGGGGTAGAGGCAGAGGTGTGGGTAGAGGGGGTAGAGCCAAGACAGGTGGTAGAGGTGATGGCCCAACAACTGTGGGTGGTGATGGCCCATCAACTGTGGGTCATGATGGCCCATTAACTGTGGGTGTTGCTGGCCCATCAACTGTGGGTGATGATGGCCCATCAACTGTGGGTGATGATGGCCCATTAACTGTGGGTGTTGCTGGCCCTACAACTGTGAGTGTTGCTGGTCCATCAAAAGTGGGAGCTGATGGTCTTACAGATGAGGTGAGGATTCAATTTTCATAAGTATTTTATGCAACTATTATTGTGCCAAAACCAATCCTAAATTGTTGTTAACTTTATGTAATTACACAGGAGTATTATGAAAGAGCAGATGAAGAAAATCTAAGAGCAATTTTGGAGGAACAAGCTATGGAGCAGGAACAGTACCTTGCCAGAGTTAGAGCTGAACAAGAATGGGAAGACAGATTGGACTGGTTGAATCAAAATTGGGTAGTGTCAGGGGAGAAAACTAGTCAAGAAAGAAGGGCAAGACAACTAGCTACTCAGGAATCTGTGCTACAACAAGCACCATCTCAACAAATCCAAGAAAGCCTTGATCTCAGTGTCACTGCAACTATGGAAGATACACAAGCTGATGAAGCAACATCCACTCCAGCTAAGAACAATGGCAAAGATCCTGTCCCTGCAAATATGGATGTTGATCAGGAAGGTCCACCTAAAGCAAAAAAGAAGAAATGTTCAACATCTACCAGAACATTTGTGAAACAAAGGGGTAGGTCAGAAAAAATTGCCAACAGAAAACTCACATTCAAGTTTGACAAATATGGCACAGGATCTACTCCAGACAAGGCATTTGATGTGTCTTGTTGAATCTGCTTATGTAACTAAACTTCTAGGATCTTAAACTTATAACCTAAAATTTCATGGTTCATGTAGGCTGCTGAAAAGCACATCTTTTGGGTGTTGTTTATTTGTGCTTTGAATACAATGACTGCCTTTGAATGAATGAAATTTATTATGTATTTAACTAGTATCTGTTTTTTTCTTATATGTTTGTTTATGTCATTGAAACTGCCAAAAGTCATTGAAACTGCCAAAAATGCATGTGGTAATGGGTCACTTTTGTTGGTTTTTTTGCAAAAAGTCATGTGGAATGAGTGACTTTTGTTGCTTTTTTTGCAAAAAGGCATGTGGAATGGGTAGAAAATTGCTGTCATACCATATGTTGTTGCTTTCTAACATGGTTGTTGATGCGTGGTTTTGTAACCTTACAACAGGTTTTACCTCTCGAGGGATCTCAAGAGGCTTACAACCCCACCAGGCAGTGTACCTGACCGATGTAGTATAGTGTAGTGGTAAGTACGGGGGATTGATCGTTCTCCACAGGGAATAGTGTTCGTTAGGTATGAAAGGCTACTCTAATTAGGTCTAAGGGTTGAGGAAGATTCTTTTTGTATTTTTATATTTTATGAAAGCAAGTAAAATCTCGGTTTTGAAGGAGTGGGCGGAATTAGTTGCTAGTCAACTAACCCAAATTACTACAAATGCAAATAAAATAAAATAACAAAAATGAAAAGTGGTGAGAAACTTATGTGTAGAGAAATGTGTTTACTTAGATTTCCTTACTCCCTAACTATCTTTTACCGGTTAATTAGTGTGTATTAGTTGCGTGGATGACGGGTGTATTCCTTAATACCATTCGTGGGGTGGCGTACTTACTTCCCCAAACTCTACAAGCTCCTACTTCACTCCTATGTCGAGCCGGCTAGGAAGCTCCTAACATGGGATCACTAGAATTCGCTTGTGCATTAAATACAACCATAAAAACCTTTAGTACGCGTTTGGTTCATGTTTCTTAAGACGTTCAAGCAAGTTACCGAATAGGAAGTTAGCCAGTTTTCTTAAGCCTAACATAGATAAACAATCATCCAATACAACTAACAACACACTAACAACCAATAATCAATAGCTAGGTTTCATTAGATCTAAGCAAACACAAGATAAAATTAGCCTAACATGTTAAACAAAAGACAAGCATAAGATAGAATCAAACAACACATAGACATATTGAATGATTAATTGATAACTTATCTTTCAATGAAACATGGAAGATCTCAAGGCTAAAAGCCCTGAAAAAGTAGCTAAAATCGTCTTAGGGTTTTATCCCAAAATTCCACACACTAAGCTCTCCCTTAATGACAAAAAATTAGAAAACTATATATAGACTTTTGCATCTGACGGCGTCACCTTATGGATTGTGACGCCGTCACCTCGCCGCTTCTAGGGTTCCCGGATGACCTTCTTGACGCCGTCCCTCTTTAGCTCTTCCAAAATCCGTTCTGGCCTATCAAGGCTTGACGCCCTCACCTCTTGAACGTGACGCCGTCCCCTTATGAATTAAGCCGTGACGCCCTTGATTTAGTTAAAGCGTGACGCCGTCAGAATTCACATGCTAACTCACTGGCCCGTCATGAGTAAATTTCACATCCCACTTTTCTTGCCAAGGCATGACGCCGTCCAGAGTTAAGTCTGACGCCGTCAAGAGTAACTTTTAGCCGATTCTTGAGACTTTGCCGTTTTCTTCACTTTAATGCTCCAAAAACGTCCAAAATGCCTCCTTTTCCAGATTTCTCCTCAAAAGTACCTAAAATGACAAAAGGAACGATTTAGGGCGATATTTGATCAAATAAATACGATTTCGGGCTTAAATGACCCCTTAAAAGCGGTACACTTTTCGCTTCATCAAATACCCTTACACTTGAGATTTGCTTGTCCTCAAGCAAATGCGCTTTTATTCTAATCAAAATACAAGTTAGGGGTCATTTAATGCTAACATAAAAGTAATTACAACAAATATTCGTTCCACTTCAATCATAATAAGCACGGAGATTACATACTAGCACCTCACAAGTAGTGTTTAGATACTCACATCTCTCAAGTGTCATCAAAATAAATCTCATAAATGAAAACGGAAAATATCTCTCACTACCTGTCATAGCAAATAGATTACCATAGGCTTGGGAAAGGATCGAAAACCTCCTCCACTAGGCGTAAGCACCAAAGATAAACTATCAAAGAGGGCTTTTAAATGGGTTGTAATGTTAGGTGTAGGGAAAAGGAAAACACGGTTTGGTTGGATAAAGGATATTTTACTGGTGGCGAGTTAAAAATCTTGGTCAATTACATGTACTATACAATGTTGCTAAGCCAAGACTAGACTCGATCTTAAGCTAGAAACGAAATAACAAAATAACAAAAACATAAAACAAACATAAAATAAAACGGGATGGTAGTCCGTATGTTTTTTCTATTTTTCATTTTCTCATTTTTTTTGTATTTTTCTTGATTTTTTCGATTTTTTTTTTTTTTTTTTTTTTTTTTTTTTTTTTTTTTTTTTTTTTGCATACACTTTTGCCCTACCATCCAAAATAATACATCATAGGGGCATTGCATTCCCCTTACACTTGAATTTTTACATAACTTTACAAATACTAATCTAATGACTCGAATTAAGATAATTGAAAAACTTGGAGTACTTTTAAAACATTTAGCACATATGGGGGTAATAAATGATGTTCTTCCCCATTACTCCATTACACTAGTACTTTACCCATGAGTCCCAATCGTCCCAAAACAATATGTACAAGGATATGACTCGACTTAGCAACCATGTAATCAACTAGATAATTAACTTGGGTTTAAACAAATGTTGTAACAATAATGCACTAAAGATGAGTGCATACAAGGTAGGCTAAGGCGATTTGGGTGTACATTTAAGTGGGGTGTAACAAATTCTTCCTTTAAGTAAAATGCTTAAAGGTCGAAACGAAAAGATAGGCTCTGAGGGTGTACTAGGGGTATCGTGTACTAAAAATGAGTACAACGCAAAGGGTGTGGGAGAATTACTTGACCAATGTAGCCAAAGTAATTATAACAAAAACACAGGTGTAAAACAATGGGTTAATCCTAATGCCTCTTATCATGTAGTAAATCTAACTACACGAATGTAGTCTCACTTGTGGCCTTGGAATGGTCCTAACGCAAGTTCTAGAATCTAAGTGCTACCGGTACACACATCATAGCATAAATGCTTTTCCTACCAATTCTAGGGGCGAACCTCACATATTTGGGGGTGGAAAATTTTTTAGTGGTACGGTTTTTGTGCTAGTCATATAACTCCTATCCGTGAGACGCTCATTAAGATCAAAGTTTCACTCCTATATGTTGTAAAAAATTTTAAATTTGGCACTAAAATTGCCCTAACAAGTATTTATCTCAGTTTTATTACACATCTACCATCAAACAAACAAAAATCAAGCGTAATTGTATTCTCTAAAATCGTACTTTTACCCTCCCCTTACACTTAAGATGAACATTGTCCCCAATGTTCAAATAACAAGATGTAAAAGCATAAAGTAAAAGAATGAAATCAAATACTCCCCTGATTCGCTCGTTGGATAATGAAATTACACGGTTAAATCTTCTTCCAAGGTAATGTAGAAGCTCCATGACTAATGCATCGCCATAAGCTTGATTCCATAAACATCTCCTTGTCCAAAATAACCTGTTAAACCTGAGAAAGCAAACACGAAAACCTGCATAACATCGGCGGGATAAAATCTATATATAAGGATATAATGCTTGTGGAATGATAATTTTGCAGATTCCTGGAGATTATAAGTTGGAGATTTAATAAAAACTTTTTATGAAAACAAAACCTTCAAAAATTTCTGGAAATTAAATCTGACGCCGTCAGGTTATAACCCCTGACGCCGTCAGAAATGACCTGACAAAAATTTTCATTTTTAGTTTCCGGAAAATTTCTGGAAAAACCTTTACCTTACTTCCTGGAAATCCTGCAAAACATCACTATGACTCGATACAAGCATTTGACTCAAACAAATACGAATATGTATGCTAATTTATTATTATTACGATTCATGTTAATTTGTGTTCTAATAAACCGATTTAGATTTCCCTTACACTTATCTTTTGCAAAATACCTTTATATGTAGTTAAGACGAAGTTAAAAACAACATAAAGCATTTTCACAATTCTCTTTTTAACATGAATCAATAATAATAAAAATTACACACACATACGGAAACAAATAAAAACAAACAAACAAATAAATAAACACACAAAGCAAATAAAACAAATAAAGCTTGGGTTGCCTCCCAAGAAGCGCTTTTCTTTATTAACGAGTCTTGTAGCTAGACTCAAAGTCACGTACATTACGTGATTCCATCATCGGTCACGGTTCCTAGGCCATTCTCCTTCCCGGTTTTATATTCCGGTCCTAATTTCAAACAATCCTTGTAGAAACCGAATATCCTTTTCATAACATAGTCTACTCCTTTACTTCTATCCTCATCATTCCTATAGTAGACCGCTTGCTTGAGCTCCTTCTCAACATTTGACAAGTGTTGGAATTGTTCTATCTTATATGGCATTTGGTAGCTTACTTCATCGGTCTCATCCTTAAATCTAACTATCCCTAAGGAAGGTTCATAAGTCATTCCAGAGACCTCAACAAATGGTTTTCCAAAAACCACTTGAGTTAAGGATGCATCGACTATTGGGCGGATATCTTCAACAATTACAAAGTCGGTGACATAGGTGAAGTTTCCTACATAAACCGGTAATCCCTTAACTCTTCCCGTGAAGTTACTCATCCAACCCTTGTCAGGGAACATCCTATACCCAAGTTGATTCTTCATTATCAAGTTGTAGTGGGCTCTAGTCATGATGTTTATGGGTGATTTAAGGTCGATGTAAGCTTTCCACACATGTAGATGTCCGATGTTGCATGGTATGTTGAGATTAGAAGGGTCGCCTATTTCAATGATTGGTCTACCTAGGAAGTATGGTGTCTCGAGGTCATCGAATAAGTTTGTATGATATGCGCGCTCTTCCTTAGTGGGTAGCCTATTGAAGTAGTCCTCATCATCATCTACTTCTTCAATCTCACTTGTCCTAACTTCCTTATCAACCTCGACTTTCTTATCCTCATCCTTAGGTTCACTATTATCCTCATTCCTATCAATTGGTTTAATAGTGACAATGTTGACAAAGTGGACGTGTTTGGATGAAGAGGGGTCTTTTACTTGGGGTCCGCTATTTGTGTTCCTAGCGTCCTTATGTGGAGGTGATAGCACGTGGTTATTGAGGGCTTTCAACAAATTGTCGATTTTGTTGGTCATCTCTGTTTGTTGTTGATTGAATTCGAATTCGAATCTAGCTATCCGAGCTTCTTGAGATGCCATAAATTGAGACATCAATCCTTCAAAGTTATTGGTACTACCATTGCCGGAAGGATTGTTGTTGAAAGTACGGTTCGAGTTGGAACCGCTTGATTGGAAATGATTAGGTGGGTTGGAAGAATTGGTTTGTTGTGAGTTTTGGTTTTGTTTCCACCTAAGGTTCGGGTGATTTTTCCATGAGGGGTTGTATGAATCACCGTAATGGTTTGGCTCGGGTTTGAAAGTGTACCACTTGTCTCCCGCTCCGTCGGTACGCGAGGATGCGTAGTCCACAAAAGCTTGTTCGGGGAGTTCCATGCAATCACGAGTGTCGTGGGGACCACTACATAATTCACATGAAGAAGTGATTTTGTTCACTTGGCTTGAAGGTTTAGGAGCCTCGTAGGATTTCATTAGAAACTTGACTTGGTCTTCAAGTTCTATGATCCTACGGTCAGAAGTGCTTGAATTGTTCGAAGGCAAAGATATTGCCTTGACCGTTTTATTCAAATCACGGGGATCACTCCAACTTTCGTTGTCATAAAGAGCAAGATCCTCTAGGAGAGCCCATGATTGTTCCGCACTTAGATCACGTAGCTTGCCACCGGCCGATTGGTCAATGGTTTGCCTCGTGGAGAGATTGATATGGTCATAGAAGATTTGGACTTGGAGCCAAAGTTCTATGCCATGGTGAGGGACTTTTTGGAGTAAGTCCTTGAATCGAGTCCATGCCTCGTAGAGAGTTTCGCCTTGACGTTGTTGGAACATCAAGATATCATTCCTTAGCTTGGTAGTTCTTCCCGGTGGGAAAAACTGAGCAAGGAAACGAGTGGTGAGATCATCCCAAGAGGTGATGGATCCTGCGGGTTGACGTTCTAGCCACTGACTAGCTTGGTCCCGCAGAGAGAATTGGAAGAGACGCAATCGGGTCGTCTCTCGAGTGGCAACATCAAGGTCTATAGAATCAACGATTTTAAGAAAGTCCTTGAGATGTTGATTAGGATCTTCAGAACGAAGTCCATGGAATGCGCATCCGCTTTGCACCAACCGGATGGTGTCGGATCGCAAGGGTGTGATATTGGCTCCTTGAGTGAGCTCAATGGTGTTTCGATAGCCATGGTGGCTAGGACGGGAATACTCTCCTAAAGTACGGGCTCTAGGAGGTGGTGTGGGTTGTGTGGTGGTGGGTTGTGGGGGTTAAGGATATTACCATCTTCCATGATGTCGGATGGTATGGTTACGAACAAAGACACGAAGAAAATAGATAGACTAAAGAAAACCTAGAAAAATAAAATAAAAATCTCACTAGAAAGGAATCTAGTGAGTAGACCTAATAGAAATAAAAATTCAACCTAAACAATAACTATTCCCCGGCAACGGCGCCAAAAACTTGATGCGTGGTTTTGTAACCTTACAACAGGTTTTACCTCTCGAGGGATCTCAAGAGGCTTACAACCCCACCAGGCAGTGTACCTGACCGATGTAGTATAGTGTAGTGGTAAGTACGGGGGATTGATCGTTCTCCACAGGGAATAGTGTTCGTTAGGTATGAAAGGCTACTCTAATTAGGTCTAAGGATTGAGGAAGATTCTTTTTGTATTTTTATATTTTATGGAAGCAAGTAAAATCTCGGTTTTGAAGGAGTGGGCGGAATTAGTTGCTAGTCAACTAACCCAAATTACTACAAATGCAAATAAAATAAAATAACAAAAATGAAAAGTGGTGAGAAACTTATGTGTAGAGAAATGTGTTTACTTAGATTTCCTTACTCCCTAACTATCTTTTACCGGTTAATTAGTGTGTATTAGTTGCGTGGATGACGGGTGTATTCCTTAATACCATTCGTGGGGTGGCGTACTTACTTCCCCAAACTCTACAAGCTCCTACTTCACTCCTATGTCGAGCCGGCTAGGAAGCTCCTAACATGGGATCACTAGAATTCGCTTGTGCATTAAATACAACCATAAAAACCTTTAGTACGCGTTTGGTTCATGTTTCTTAAGACGTTCAAGCAAGTTACCGAATAGGAAGTTAGCCAGTTTTCTTAAGCCTAACATAGATAAACAATCATCCAATACAACTAACAACACACTAACAACCAATAATCAATAGCTAGGTTTCATTAGATCTAAGCAAACACAAGATAAAATTAGCCTAACATGTTAAACAAAAGACAAGCATAAGATAGAATCAAACAACACATAGACATATTGAATGATTAATTGATAACTTATCTTTCAATGAAACATGGAAGATCTCAAGGCTAAAAGCCCTGAAAAAGTAGCTAAAATCGTCTTAGGGTTTTATCCCAAAATTCCACACACTAAGCTCTCCCTTAATGACAAAAAATTAGAAAACTATATATAGACTTTTGCATCTGACGGCGTCACCTTATGGATTGTGACGCCGTCACCTCGCCGCTTCTAGGGTTCCCGGATGACCTTCTTGACGCCGTCCCTCTTTAGCTCTTCCAAAATCCGTTCTGGCCTATCAAGGCTTGACGCCCTCACCTCTTGAACGTGACGCCGTCCCCTTATGAATTAAGCCGTGACGCCCTTGATTTAGTTAAAGCGTGACGCCGTCAGAATTCACATGCTAACTCACTGGCCCGTCATGAGTAAATTTCACATCCCACTTTTCTTGCCAAGGCATGACGCCGTCCAGAGTTAAGTCTGACGCCGTCAAGAGTAACTTTTAGCCGATTCTTGAGACTTTGCCGTTTTCTTCACTTTAATGCTCCAAAAACGTCCAAAATGCCTCCTTTTCCAGATTTCTCCTCAAAAGTACCTAAAATGACAAAAGGAACGATTTAGGGCGATATTTGATCAAATAAATACGATTTCGGGCTTAAATGACCCCTTAAAAGCGGTACACTTTTCGCTTCATCAGTTGTATTTGCTGTCATACACTACCTGATTTCACTATCAACCATAAATTTTTTCACTTCCTTTTTCCCTTCATATGACTTTTTGCTGTCATAACCCTACCACATTGCAAACAAACGAATCTAAAAGCCAAAAAAAAACACCAACATCTACATTTTGCATACCCTGCCATTTTGCAACCATGTGAAACAAAAGCACATATTCATTACATAAAGCTGGTTCTTACAACAATGAAAACTAAAACCAACCCACTTAGAAAATATTCATTACATATACATGCCAAAAGCTAACTTCCCCTAACACACCACAACTGATACTACCTATTTCATAGCCAAAACCAACCCAAATAAAACCACTAACACAACCACAACTGACTTGTAGATAAACAAACAATTCAGACTTTTCTTGAATTCTACCTTCATCTCTGCAAATTCCACTTCAACAACAGCTAACTCATCTCTGCTCCTCATTTCTACTTCAAGTTCATGTCTTTCATTAGGGTTGAGAATCAAGTACATTTCACGAAGATGGTGTTTATACCAATCACATTCCAATTCTGGATCCAACCAGTGCCATCGTGTACAACTCTTAACACCTCTTTTCTACAAAAAAATATTTGACATATTAAAAAACATAATTATGTTTTCAAATCTACATATCAAATCACTTACATATTTGTTAGGGCAAACTTTGAATCTTCTGCAAGGGTTTGAAGGGGTCCAAGAGGTAAGACTCATCAATGGAAGTTCGCATTTGCAGTGTGTTGGCATTGGTAGATAACAATTAGGTTGGTAGCAAATAGGTTGGTAGCGAATAGATTCATTGGAGGAAGAGGATGCAGATGACATCTCAATGATTTGGGGCTAGGGTTAGGTTTTTTGTGTTATGGATTGAAATAATTAGGGTTAACGTTTATAAAAGGGTCGGGTCAAAAAACGGGTTACAAAAGTACGGGTTAACAAAATGGGTAAGTGATGATATGGAATTTCAAAAAAAAAAAAAAAAATACGTGGAATATGTCCAGGTGGAAAAATTGTTATAATTAGAACTAAACTTTTAAAAAAATGGTTAAATATGGTAATAAATTAGTTGATTAATCAATCTGGGACAAATCCCGTTGCTATTCTATAGCATTTACCCTAATTTCAAGTATAAAACATGATATGTTTTTCATCATTGTCTGGTCAACATGTGTGAAAACTATTTTATGTAAACCCAATTTCACATCGGTGACAGATAAAAGTGAAAGTTATCCATAACAAATATATAATATTGGTAGATTACTCCGATTGCCAATTGATTATATTTTTCGAGAAAGAAATAGAAAAAAGATATAAAAAATTAAAAAATAAAAAAGTTGAATTTACAAGGGTTGTTTTTGAAGAATTATGGTGAGTTGCCAAAATACCTTCTCCAAATAGCTGAATGTAGAGCTGAGCATCGGGCCAAATACCGAACCGAATGGGACTCGGGTCGGTTCGGTCTGTCTCAGTCGGTTTCGGTTGTGTTGACCAAAATTGCACTTATTTCTTCGGTTTTTTACCCGACCGACCCGATACCGACTTTTCCTAAAACTGAGAACCGAGAACCGACCCGAAGGCTGTCGGTTCGGTATCGGGACACTAGGTGTCGATTGGTTTTTCGAGATTTTTCGGTTTCGGTCGGTTTTGCTCAGCCCTAGCTGAATGTCCCATTTATTTTTCGTCTTTGGTAATGATCATATTGACAGTCGTTGTAATGTGCCCTTGTTACAAATTATAAAAGATGAACATATTTAATACTTCGTAATTCATATATCTCCTCCTTTTATTTGTAAATTTCATATATACCCAAACATGCATTAAAAACATTCACTACAAAAAATTGGTTCAATCTCCACACTTCGAAAAAGTGTTTAAAATTTTATTAATTTACTAACACTTAATAACGTGTAAAAAATTGGTTACATTAATAAGTGTGAAAAAAATTGTAAAACAATAAAGTTTTCACACTTATAGTTGCGTAAAAAAAAATTCACACTTTTAAGTGTGGAGAAATCTAAAAAATGTCCACACTTATAAGTGTGAACCCAAATTATCCACACTTTCTCAAAGTGTGGATAGCCAAATTCTTCACACTTTCTCAAAGTGTGGAGAATTTGGGTGTTACAAATAACATACATATTTAGAAGTGTAGAGATCATATAATTCTTCACATTAAAAGTGTGAACTTTTTTTTTTGATACGACTATAAGTGTGGAAAATCGATTGTTTTATAATTTTTTCCACACTTATTAATGTAACTAATTTTTTCACATCATTAAGTGTTAATAAACTAACATAATTTTACACATTTTTGAAAAGTGTAAAAATAAAACATTATGCATTCAATACTGGCAAAAGTTCTTTATAGATCCAACTTTTACCATAAAACCCATCAAGCAATCTTAGCCACTCATTTTTTTTTATCAAAATAAAAAAAATAAACTTCCACATTTTTTTTAAAACTTAAATATCTCGCAAACCGTAAATCGTCAAGCTACAAAAAAAATACCATTGCGACGAGAATTAAATTATCTTTCTATAGACATGCATTGTTATATACTTTCGACGAACTTTTTTTTTTTAATTTCCGCCCAGAAAGAATCATATATGATTCGATTTTAACGAATCATATATGATTCTTACGAATCATATATGATTCTTACGAATCATATATGATTCGTAAAAATAGAATCATATATGATTCTTACGAATCATATATGATTCGTAAAAATCGAATCATATATGATTCTTACGAATCATATATGATTTTTACGAATCATATATATTCTTTCTGGGCGGAAATTAAAAAAAAAAAAGTTCGTCGAAAGTATATAACAATGCATATCTATAGAAAGATCATTTAATTCTCGTCGCGATGATATTTTTTTTGTAGCTTGAAGATTTACCGTTTGCAAGATATGTTGTTTTTTAAAAAAAGATGGAAAATAAAAATGGGTGGCTATGATTGGTCCATTGGTTCTATGACAAATATGAGATCTATATTGATAAAACATTATGCATTCAATACTTGCATTTTGAATATATATGAAATTAATCATGAAAGTAGGGTGATATATATAATTAATCCATAATAATTCGAGATTCCCACCCTTCCATTTATATGTTGAAAAATGTTTAGTTATACTAGTCAATAATAATAATAATAATAATAATAATAATAATAATAATAATAATAATAATAATAATAATAATAATAATAATAATAATAATAATGTTGATGCAAATAATGTTCTAAAAACGATATTTCTAGCTTTCGATAACTTCATGTTTTGAGGATGACAAAATGTGAAAACACGTTACGTTAAAATTAACGTAAACAAGTTTTTAATCGGAAGACCCTGTTTCTACACAAATCACTCTAGAACAAAGTTACAACTTAACTAATGATCAAAGAAGTGAATTTGAGTTTTAGACATCACATTTTTATGTGACAAAACATTTCTTTCAAAAATATATTTTACAAATTATTTTTGAATAATTAAGAAATGTTTTAATGGAAAATAAGTTTAAAATACATAACAGCTATTTTTCCCCCCAAAATCAGTTCCAAACTTCCCCAAATAAGTTTTCACCAGAAAAGACAAAAAATGGAGCGTCTTTGTCTGACACGGCTCCACGGTTCCACTAAATTTAGTGGAGCCGTGGGTGATTTAGTGGAGCCGTCCCTCTATAACGGTCAGATTTTTTCTGCCTATAAATATCAACCCTGTTCACAGTTCTTGGGCATCCTTTCTCACACAAATTTTTTTGAGTTTGATACTCTCTTCACATCTTTTCTTTTAGATCATTTAGTTAGGTTTTCTTTTGTCCAAGAGTGATCCAATCATCCATTCAAGTGATCCTCTTCATTCTTCTTCAATAGCAAGAGAAGAACACAAAGTATCCAAGTAGATACAAAGTGTTCTCATCCCTCTTCAATAGCAAGAGAAGAACTCAAGGTATCCAAGAAGATACAAGAGTTGTAGTTTTAGTTAGGGGTCTTGTAACATTTGTTACACACTTGTTGTATCATAGCATACATCAAGATCATTTTTCTTTTGTGAGAGAGTGAGTGAAGATCATTGTGATCTTAGAAGAGATATTGATTATCTCTTGAAGCCATTGGGCTAGTGTGATTGATCAAGTTGATCAAAGTTAGATAGGATAGGTTGAGTGAAGTGAGAGTTGATCATTGTGATCCTGTCGAGATCTTGGAGATCTCTTGAAGCCATTGGGCTTGTGTGATTGATCAAGTGGATCATAGGTAGATCGGGTAGATTGAGTATTGTGTGAAGTAGTAAAGGATCAAGTGGATCATGGTAGATTGGTGCTAGCTAAGATTTGCACTCGACAACTAGCTTAGTGTCGGAAATAGGATAAGCAACGTGTACGGTTTTCTCCGCCTAAAGGGGGGTTGTTGACATAGTGCTTGAAACTCTCGAGTGTGGTACTCGGGGAGTGGAGTAGGGCGAAGAAGAGCTTCGTAGCCGAACCACTATAAATCCTTTGTTTCGGTTTGATCTTTCCATCTCTACTCTTTACTTTCATTATTTATTATTAGTTAGTTTAGTGTGCAGTTCATATTGGTGTTGATTGATTGCAAATAAGAATCGAATCAAAGGTTTCCAATAGTAAAGTTTTTAAGAAGTCTTAAAAGAATTAAAATAACTTAAAAACCGGTAAAACTATTCAACCCCCCTTCTATTTTTCCACAATTGGTATCAAAAGCCACGTCAGTCAAGATTTTAAAGTAAATTGTATTTTAAACCTTGAATCAATCGATGGATTCCGACAAATATCTAGAAGGGAAATCTATGCAAAGACCGCCACTTTTTGAAACCGATTGTTTTATATATTGGAAAACAAGATTCGAAACGTATGTGAAATCAAAAGACATTGATCTTTGGCATATTATTACCGAGGGTGACTTTCAACCGATTCAAATGAATTCGGAAACTAAAAAGGATTAAATAGTTTCTTATGATAAACAAAGTGATGAACTTAAAAGAAAACTAGCCAAAAATAATGAGGCTAAAATAATGATTTACAATGCTTTGCCTAAAAAGGAATTTGAAAGAATTTTCATGTGTAATACGGCAAAAGATATTTGGAAAACTTTGTTAGTCACTCACCAAGGTAATAACCAAGTCAAAGAGAACAAGATAGATCTTCTTGTTCAACAATATGAACAATTTTCCATTTCGGAAGATGAGTCAATAGATAATGCTTTTGCTAGATTTAATACTATTATCACTAGTCTTAAAGCTCTTGATGAAGGTTACTCTAGCAAGAATTATGTTAGGAAGTTTCTTAGGGCTCTACATCCTAAATGGAGAGCAAAGGTCACCGCCATTGAAGAGT
>CP139503.1:262025985-262127274 GCA_021014915.2 Artemisia tridentata subsp. tridentata
AAGAGTCAAAGGACTTGGCGATATTATCACTCGATGAACTAATAGGAAACTTGAAAGTTCACGAGATGATAATCAAGAAGGACTCCGATATAGTCAAAGGCAAAAGTGAAAGAGTTAGATCTCTAGCGTTGAAAGCCAAGAAGGAGTCTAGTGATGAGGAATTTTCAAGTTCCCATAGTGAAGATGAAGAGTATGCACTTGTCGTTAGAAACTTTAGAAAGTTCTTTAGGAGGAAAGGTAGACTTCTTAGACAACCTCGCGATGAAAAATGATCATTTCAAAAGAACCAATATGATAAGAAAGGGACAAATGATAGGAAATGCTTTAGATGCAGATATCCTAATTACCTCAAAGGAGAATGTCCCAAACCACCGAAAACCAACAACCAACGAGCTTTCATAGGAGGCTCTTGGAGTGATAGCGGTGAAGAAGAAGAGAAGAAGCCCAACGATGAAACATGCCTAATGGCTCAAGCTTCTAATGAGGTACATTCCGACTCTTCTTATTATAGTGATGATAATTCGTCAATAGATGACAATAGATTGCATGACGAATATAATAAATTATGCGAAGTTAGTTCTAAAATTTTAGGTAGAAACAGAGAACTAAAATTAAAATTGCAAGAACTTGAAATGCTAATTCTAGAACTAAAGGATCAAGTCAAAAGAGTTGAGAAAAATAAAAAAGTAGACTTAGGATGTGGGTCATGCATAAGTCTTCAAGTAGAAAATAAGAAACTCAAAGAAAATGCTTTGAGAATCATTAAGTTCGAAGAAGGAACAAAAGTACTTAATGATATGCTTGAAAACATTAGGTATAATGAACATGACCGTGCGGGTTTAGGATTTGACCCAAATCAGGCTTCAACAAGTAGTACTAAACAAGTAAAATTTGTAAAGCCTGAAGAGTCTGAGTCTGAAGGAGACGGCACCACTAAAGGTACTGACGGTACCATTAAATTTAATGGTACCGTGGTACCGTCTGGTGCTGAAGTCAGATCAGGGTCAATTTTGAAAAATAACTTAAGTCCTAAACCAAGTCACACAGTTGTAAATGGTACTAAAGTACCTATTGCTAGCATAGAGGAAGTCAAAAGATTTTACAAACCCTTGTCAACTCCCGAACTTGGATTTGTAAAGCCCGACACTAGGTCGAAGACTCCTCCACCTAGAAAAACAAATTCTCCCAAACCTCGGTTAAGAACTCCTCTACCGAGAGGTAACTTTAAAAGACAAAGTTATCTAAATAAACTGGAAGTCCAACAAATGGAGTGTGATTAGTAATTACACTAATCTAGTGATGAAAAGTCAAGTAGTGTATCATATGCCTAGCTTTCAACAAAGGTAGTCTAGTCTTCAAAGTTTTAAGGGCAACACCTCAGGCTCAGGTACGCTTTCTTAAAACACCCTTTGTTGGTAGAAATGCTAAGCATGTAGTGTCGTTAGAATCTAACATAGTAGGCACTATAACAAAGAAACAAAATTCATTTTCATCATGACTCAAGTATTTGTCAAAGACTATTATGACAAACTCAACTTGTCCAGAAATGTACAATGATCGCTCAAAGATCATGCGTGACAAGTTTGAGATGAGCAATGATGAGTGAATCAAGTTTCTTCCCTAGCCCGTATATAATACTACTTGAAGAAAGTATCCTCATAAACCTAAGTTTAATATATATATATATATATATATATATATATATATATATATATATATATATATATATATATATATATATATATATATATATATATATATATATATATATATATATATATATAGCTTAGAAAAATCTTAATCAATTTTAACGCCCATATCCGCAAAAACTATATATATATATATATATATAGCTTAGAAAAATCTTAATCAATTTTAACGCCCATATCCGCAAAAACGAATCTCACATGAGACGATGAAGGTGAGTGCGCGGATATTACTAGGTTAGGGGCATGATAGGTAATTTAATTTACCTAACGGCATGTAGGCCCATTATCATGTCTAGTGTCTGGATTTGTGCCCACTTGTAAGAAGGATCCCAAAACTTCTTACCTTAAAGTGTTTGATGTATCTTCCGATGCATTAAAGGCACTATACACTTGAGATTATGAGATCTCAAGGAGATTGGTGTAGAAATTGTTGTCTATACCAACTCTGATAATGCGGGAGATAATATGGATTGATAAAGAGAAAGTGATGTTTTTACCCTCATAGGTTGTTATCAAACTTCTTGGTTCTCCAAGAAACAAACTACTCTTGCTATCTCCACGACCGAAGCCGAATACGTAAGCGCCGAAAAGGCATGACAACAAGCACTATGGATGAGACAAGCTCTAATCAAATGAGACGTCCATCTTAACAACACTCCTGTGAAAAGTAACAACCGAGATGCAAATAGACTTGACCGAGAACCCCATGGATTGCTCATGTACGAAGTCTATCAAAGTACGTCATTTCCTCCGTCACGATAATGTCAAAAGAGAAATCTTTTCTTGGAAAAGCTTCCTTTAAAGGACAACATCGTTGATATTCTAACCAATACATTCTCCACACCCCTCTTATGACTATTTGAATATTTCTACGGAAATATTAAAGTCATCTCTCAAATCCCATCTCATGACTTTCTAAATGTTTCATTGGAAATATTGAAGTCATTTCTCACGTATCATCTTATGACTCTTTAAGTCATCCTTCTCATCCCACTCATGACTATTTCAATATTTCACAGGAAATATTAAATTTATCCCTTACGTCCTATCTCGTGACTCGCTCAATATTTCACTTGAAATATTAAGTCACTCTTCCCATCCTTCCAATGACCACTCGAATATTTCACTGGAAATATTGAAGTCATTTCTTACGTATCGCCTCGTGACTTTTCAAGTCAATCTTCTCTCGTCTCATGACTCTTAGATATCTCACTGGAAATATTGAGTCATTCCTTCCATCTCGTCACATGACTGTTTAAGTCATTCCTCACATCTGTCTTATGACTACTTAAATATTTCACTGGAAATATTAAGTCATCCGTCATATCCATCTCATGACTTCTAAATATTTCACTGGAAATATTAAGTCATTCCTCACGTCTCGTATCCTGACTATTAAATATTTTCATTGGGAATATTGTAGTCATCCTCTATATCTCGACTCATGACTTCTACTTATTTCACGAGAAATATTAAAAGTCATCTCTCAAATCCCATCTCATGACTTTCTAAATGTTTCATTGGAAATAATGAAGTCATTTCTCACGTCTCATCTTATGACTTTGTAAGTCATCCTTCTCATCCCACTCATGACTATTTCAATATTTCACTGGAAATATTAAAGTCATCCCTTACGTCATATCTCGTGACTCGCTCAATATTTCACTTGAAATATTAAGTCACTCTTCCCATCCTTCCAATGACCACTCGAATATTTCACTGGAAATATTGAAGTCATTTCTTACGTATCGCCTCGTGACTTTTCAAGTCAATCTTCTCTCGTCTCATGACTCTTAGATATCTCACTGGAAATATTGAGTCATTCCTTCCATCTCGTCACATGACTGTTTAAGTCATTCCTCACATCCGTCTTATGACTACTTAAATATTTCACTGGAAATATTAAGTCATCCGTCATATTCATCTCATGACTTCTAAATATTTCACTGGAAATATTAAGTCATTCCTCACGTCTCGTATCCTGACTATTAAATATTTTCATTGGGAATATTGTAGTCATCCTCTATATCTCGACTCATGACTTCTACTTATTTCACGAGAAATATTAAAAGTCAATCCTTATTCCTCTCCAATGACAACTTAGGCATTTCCTTGGAAATACTAAGGTCATTACTTGTCATCTCGCCTTATCGTTTTCGTCAAAGAGTTTGTTAGGTATAAACTTTTTTCGCGCGTCAAAAAGTCTTACTAAATAAGTAAGATTAATCAGTCAAGAGTCGAATTAGAACAAAAATGGGTCTTACAGACACACGGCTCCACTAAAGTGGCATGGTACCACTAATGTTTAGCGGTACCGTGGTACCGTATGTCTGAGAAAGCCCGTTTTTCCTTCCTTTCCCTCTGCACACCCATTCAAAACAAATACACCAACTTCCTACTGCTGTCAAAAACCGAACCCAACACCAAAATCCAATTACACTCTTGCTAATCAAGATCGAGGCATTGCAATCAAACAATCCTAATGACTAAAACACAAATTGTAAGTTAATTATCTTTAATTTCTTTTCAATTTGAGTCTAGGGTTTATTCTTATGCATAAAATCGAATTGCGGGTTTTCAATTTTTGTTGAACTTTTATGCAATTAAGACTAGGATTAGACAATGTAGAACTTACATGATTCCCAAATCATAGGATTTTCATAAACCTATTTATATTGCATAAACTAGTCCGAATTTAACCACTTAAATCGGATTAAGATTAATTATTTGTAATGGAATCATGTCTAGGATGATTAAAATTGGATTAGGAATGATTAACATTGAGGCTTTTTCTATTTTAAAATTTTTGGCGCCACGTTGAGGCATTTGCCAAACACCCCAATTCCATCATTTTCGAAAAAGGACACTTATCTAGGATCATGAAACCTTTTTTCATGCATTGTTGATGCAAACTAAAAACGATTTTGCATGCATACATGATCTCTCAAATATGGATTGAATTACATAACTAATATGTATTCTTCGACATATTTGCTTGAGCAAAATTAAAGTTAGGAGCGTTTGGGTAATCTCATTAGGTTTATTTTTAGAGTCGAGATCACCGCACCTCCACATTGTTTGCATTTAGGCACACACACACATTGAAAATGTGATCACCAAATTGCAACAAGTTAACATGTACAAAATTATACTTTTGTAGGTAACGATGCCTCGTAATGATTATCAAGATACCAAACCTTACATTCCCCGTCTATTAGACGATCCAACCATACCCGATGAGCAAAAAGCTTATCTTGCTAAAGTCCAAGATCGATATATACACGAAGGAAGTGTAGTCGATGCTCATTTCGTTCTCTTGGATAACATCTAAACTTGCTTCCCTACTATTGACTTTGATTGTTTATACAAAATAAATGATCAAAATTGTCCTCGTTTTGTCCTCGAATTTTATAGTCGAGTCCGCACCTTCAATGATCTTGAAGGTAATGTTTTCCTTGATTTTTGGATCCGAAACCAAAACATCATTCTTTCCATCTCTGAGCTTGGTGACATTCTCGGTGTTCCTTCGTATGGTCAGTGTGCATACACTGAAGACCATTCCCTTAAGTCACTTTTCTATAATCTTGAAAATCAAGGTGCTTATCGAACCGATATCCCCAATCTCGAAGCCATCAAACAAGTCATCCAAACTACTCGAGTCGCCAACACGTATAAAAAACGTGATGGTTCTATTGTCCATCTTGACCCAAATAAAATCTACCTCAAATAACTCCTTCCCGACCTCAGAAGTTGGGAACTTCTTCTACGTGAGAACGTGTTGAGCCTTGCGGGCAACCGTGATCACGTTTCGGCGAGTCTCACCCACATGCTTTATTGTCTTAGTAACGAGGAACCATATAACCTCGCATACTACATGGCCAAAAGGATGGCCAACATTCATAGTCGTTCCGATAAGCTCATGCCATACGGTATATTGCTTACTCGTCTCTTCACGTGGGTCATGGAAAATTTCCCACATCTTAATGATGTCGACTATGTCCTAGTCAATCCCGTCATGAAACCTCTTGGTGGACCACAACGTCCTACAAAGCAATGTAAGGACAAAGGGTCCAAACGTGGTCGTAAATCCACTTCTGATATCCCTCTCTCTTCTTCCTCCTTCGGTCATGGTTCATCATCTCAACCTATGGATGAGGATGATGATGAGGTGAACGAAGAAGGAACGTCTCATCCTCGTACTCCCTCTCCCGACACCTTCTTTCGCAACCTTGACACGTCATCGTTTGCACAAACCACCGACCTTCCCTTCAACCAAACCAACCTAACTTCCGTAATGAGAAGGCAAACAACCATGTACAATCGAAAAGTGTCGATGCATGAGCATACAATCGGGGGGTTCAATTCCATTGGCAAGGCAATTAAAGGGCACGAGAACAAGATAAAGAAGTTGGGGAAGAGAAGAGACTAGATAGGATTAACTTAAGTAGTACTACTAACTTAATTATTATTAAGCTATTATAAATGGGGTCATGGCAATGTCCATCTAACATTAACAAGTTTAAATTGTCTTAACAATTTTTACTTGACATTGGTTACTTTAATTAGCTAATCAATCTTTATGTTTTATTATGAGCTTTGTCTAGCTCATACATTTTCTTTTATTTTATTACATGCATTAGATGATAAAATTGCCTAGAATGATACATGCTTAATAGTTGCCTAAACAATAGATAATCACATGACATTGTTTGTTGCTAGTTTAGACTAGTGTTAGGAAATTTATGTGATTATTCCTTAGTAGATTGAGGCTTTGGGATTTGCTGCAAAATAGTCCACCCAGAATTACCCATTTTAGGCAGCCTAGAACCTGCAGAACTGGAAAAAGAGTCAACTGCAGGCCACGGCTCCACTAAATAGGGCACGACTCCACTAAATTTAGTGGTGCCGTGATACCTTTAGTGGTACCGTGCCCTGGGAAGTCGAATTTAACTGTTCTTTTCCACTTTTTGACTCTCTTTTCTTGGAAATCTGCAAGCACAACCTGATTCTAATACACCCAAATCCACCATCATATCATGCATTTCTAACCCTCATCATCACACAATCATCATACAATCCTCATGTCTTCAACAATGGCTACCACTTCCTACAAAACCAAGAAGCCAAGGCTAAACCTCAAACCAACCAATGAGACAATTCTTATTGATCAATGGATCAAGAATGTCCACACACCACAAGCCTCAACCAAACCTTCCAATGAGATGATTCTCATTGATCTAACTTTGGATGATGATAAAGAAACACACACACCACAAACCTTAACCAAATCAACCTCCTCAATCTCTACACCCCAAGCTCCATCAAAGGCCAACTCAACAAGGCCAACATCATCATCCACCTCCACCACAAGAATCACCACACCCTTGTCTCAACCAAGTCCTATTCAACCACTAGCCTTAACACTCACCTTATCACCATCATCTCCCTTTGAACTTGGCACTAACACATCATCCTCATCACTCTCACCATCACCACAACCACTAATGGGTCATCCCATTCTTTATCCCCTACAACCACATACCCTAAGTTGTCCTTGTTGTCATCACATCCAACACCTCATCATGTGCCTTAGAGATGAGTTGAGCCTTCAATTCTCCTACCTTGAGCACCTTCTCACACCACCACAAGGACCCATCATCCTACCTCCACCACCACCCAATAGCCCACACAACTAAACATGGTTATGTTTAGTTTCTCCAATAAAAGCTTAGGACCCTTTTGACATTTGAAGCAAATCTTGAATTCTCATACCACTAAGGATGTTTATGTGCTTTCTTGTTGTTTGTTTTGCTTCCATGATGTAGTCATACTTATGTATGACATTTTTTTTCTTTTTATGAATGGGCTTTCAGTTGGTTGTTTCATTCTTATTTTTATGCTTGGCTACTTAGTCATTCTTTTTGTGGTTGGATATTTGTCATAAGTGCTACATGTTAGATTTTGTATATGTGTTATTTAACCTTGTTTTTGTAGCACGAATCATTGCTCGATTCCTTGGTGTCCTCCAAACGAGGGGGAGTATACATCAAGGGGGAGCCTTAGCAACCTTTTTTCTTCGACAAAAAGGGGGAGAAATGGGAGTAAACTCATTAAAAACTTGTTAAAATTAATTTTAACCTAAAATGAGTTTATGTTTTGTCATCATCAAAAAGGGGTGATTTTTGATGCAAATAATGTTCTAAAAACGTTATTTCTATCTTTCGATAACTTCACGTTTTGAGGATGAAAAAATGTGAAAAAACGTTACGTTAAAATTAACGTAAACAAGTTTTTAATCGGAATATCCCGTTTCTACACAAATCACTCTAGAACAAAGTTACAACTTAACTAATGATCAAAGAAGTGAATTTGAGTTTTAGACATCACATTTTTATTTGACAAAACGTTTCTTTCAAAAATATACTTTACAAATTATTTTTGAATAATTAAGAAATATTTTAATGGAAAAATAAGTTTAAAATACATAACAGCTATTCCCCCCCCCCAAAATCAGCTCCAAACTTCCCCAAATAAGTTTTCACCAGAAAAGACAAAAAATAGAGCGTCTTTGTCTGACACGGTTCCACTAAATTTAGTGGAGCCGTGGGTGATTTAGTGGAGCCGTCCCTCTATAACGGTCAGATTTTTTCTGCCTATAAATATCAACCCTGTTCACAGTTCTTGGGCATCATTTCTCACACAAAACTTTCTGAGTTTGATACTCTCTTCACATCTTTTCTTTTAGATCATTTAGTTAGGTTTTCTTTTGTTCAAGAGTGATCCAATCATCCATTCAAGTGATCCTCTTCATTCCTCTTCAATAGCAAGAGAAGAACATAAAGTATCCAAGTAGATACAAAGTGTTGTCATCCCTCTTCAATAGCAAGAGAAGAACTCAAGGTATCCAAGAAGATACAAGAGTTGTTGTTTTAGTTAGGGGTCTTGTAACATTTGTTACACACTTGTTGTATCATAGCATACATCAAGATCATTTTTCTTTTGTGAGAGAGTGAGTGAAGATCATTGTGATCTTAGAAGAGATATTGATTATCTCTTGAAGCCATTGGGCTAGTGTGATTGATCAAGTTGATCAAAGTTAGATAGGATAGGTTGAGTGAAGTGAGAGTTGATCATTGTGATCGTGTCGAGATCTTTGAGATCTTTTGAAGCCATTGGGCTTGTGTGATTGATCAAGTGGATCATAGGTAGATCGGGTAGATCGAGTCTTGTGTGAAGTAGTAAAGGATCAAGTGGATCGTGGTAGATTGGTGCTAGCTAAGACTAGCACTCGACATCTAGCTTAGTGTCGGAAATAGGATAAGCGACGTGTACGATTTTCTCCGCCTAAAGGGAGGTTGTTGACATAGTGCTTGAAACTCTCGAGTGTGGTACTCGAGGAGTGGAGTAGGGCAAAGAAGAGCTTCGTAGCCGAACCACTATAAAATCTTTGTCCCGTTTTGGTCTTTCCATCTCTACTCTTTACTTTCATTATTTATTATTAGTTAGTTTAGTGTGTAGTTCATATTGGTGTTGATTGATTGCACATACGAATCGAATCAAAGGTTTTCAATAGTAAAGTTTTTTAGAAGTCTTAAAAGAATAATAGAACTTAAAAACCGATAAAAACTATTCGACCCCCCCCCCCTTTTAGTTTTCCACAAATAATAATAATAATAGCTAGAGGAGTGGGGGCCCAGTTAGTATCTCGGCTCCCCTCTAATTTCTTGTAGATCCTATGAGTTTCTAATAAAGTGATGTTTAAAAAAAAAAAATATCTCTACATTATATATAACAGGAGGCATTACACGTAGATAATGCCACATAAATGCCACCTCAATGCCACATAATCATAACAATGCCACATAATCATAACTATGCCACTTGACATTTCTTGCTGCAGGAAAAATCGGACAGAAATTATGTTAAAAATTTATACTTGGTGAGATTCGAACTCAAGACCATGCATATATTTTGTGGTATATTAACCGCTGAACCACCACAATTTTTTGAAGAGATTTTGTAACTCAAACTCTATATAGGATAACATCTTTTTAATTAATATCCGACCTTAATTTCATTCATATTCGACCTTTTTCTCAAAACCCTAATCTTTTTTATTCATATTTTTTTCTCATTGTTACAGTTTTACGGAGCTTGGTTCATTGAAAGATTTTGATAATGATCTAATACAGGTTCAAAACAAAATCAAAAGTTGGAGATTTCGAGAAGAAATTAAAAAACCTTTTGATGCTTTAGTGAAAAGTGAGTTCCCTGAATTAGCAATTGATTTCACTGCCATTTATATTTTCTGTAATCGCATTGTCCATTTTATTGTTGATCTTTTAAAAATTTTGCCGATTGTTTTTATTTGTTAATGATATCATCAGATTTCTAGAGTTGAGATTCTTTGTCTGAATTTGTGCTTATCATTGTAACAGTGAGCAAACAAGGATCTTACTCACAAGTGCTGTCTTTGTTTATTAATATATCGACTTTTCTAACCAATAAAGGATCCTTGCCCCTGCAAGTCCAATTATATTACCACAGAGAAAAGGTATATGCAGTATATAAGATTGGTCATAAAGCGGTTCACAGTTATATCTATTCCTTTCCTAAATCATTTGTCTTTTACTGTGTTTGATGGGACTGAAAAGACGTTATAGCGACAAAGACGAAGAGGAGAAGGAATGGGATGGATCGGGAACCTCTAATCAAGAACGAGAGGGTGGATATTCAAATTGAGTTATATCAAAAGAACTAAAGGGAACACTGGAAAAGGTAATTCAAAGATTGGTACCGTTATGTCCTCTTTGATTTTATTTGATTACTTTGTTAAGAGCAATTTTCGGTAAATGCTTATGTGTTTCTTATTAGGTACGAGATGAGGTGCAGTGTGTATTAGAGAGGCTCTTTGGAAATTTAGCAAGGTTGTATCTCCATCTCAGTTTCAGACTTGTCATCCGCACATATTGTTTTCCTTTGATACGATCTTCACGGCATGCTAGAGCATAGCATGCCGTTCAAAAAAAATAATTGAGCATAGAATTTGTGTCTTGAGTGTTTAGAATGTGACTCATCTTTTTATCTGGTATATGTAACAGTTTTGCATTTCTTCTTTCTAGGTGTCCTGATGCACTTGAATCATGTGGTACGATGTCATTGTAGCTTCATTTTCAGACTCAGATGCGTGGTACATATTTCACTGGAAATAGGATAGAGTCTGAGCACAATAGTACTATCCGATTAGATCTATTTAATGTTAATTCGAATAGGATCGTATCAAATGCAAGAGATAGAGCCATTATTTGTTGCAGGTTCTTTGGCAATTCTGTTCCTATTCTAATTGGTAAAGATGGTGCATATGTTCAACTTATCGAGTATGTTGAAGAACTGAAAAGGCATTCAAGAATCAAGGTTTATTTGTCTTTTATCAGTTAGCCTCTTGAAGAGGCTTGATCTGTAAACATGACTATCTCCCGACAGTGATTGTTAATTTTAATGCCAATGTGGTAATGAATGGAAGCAGGGTTAGTCTAGGCTTCTGAGATACTGTTGGTTACCTTTCAAAGATTCCAGAAACTAAATAATTTATAATTTAAATACATATACTGTCGAAGCCTACAGAACTTCTAACACTTTTTACGTATGTATGATATTTTGATGTAGGTGAGTTAAACTAAAAGATTTTGATATAGTAAAAGAGGACGAAGGTGCTAGCAAGCTGTTGTAAACAGTTACACAGTTGTAAAATGTCATACTTATTCCATTGTAGCTAAATGACGAGTTACACAAAGCTGATGAAAAGATAAAGAAATCTGAATCCCTTTTGGAAATCAAGGTATTGCTATTCATAATCATCCAAATTTTGGTTTTTATATACATTACTTCACGTTTTACAACATATGCTCATTACGTTATTATATGCATTGATATATAATATAGATCATAAGAAGATAAATGATGAGAAACAGCAAGCTCTAGCTGCATATTTTGTTGCATAAGCCACTCTTCTAAGAGTTAATGCAGCCCTGAAAGATGATGAGATTCCACCAATTGAGTGATTATTGCTCCAATGGAGGCAGAACTCAAGTTGTTTAGAATGGAGGTATGTACACTTGAGTTTCATTGATTGCATACTGTGTGTTATATACGAAAAATCTTATTAATAGTATGTTAATATTCATTGCATACCGTGTGTTATCTAGGAAATTTTATTTGTATATTTGTTGTGTAATATATCAGGTACTCAATTACAATTAATGGATGTCGGAGGACTGAATTTCTATGCAGTTAACGGAGGCAATGTGGAAATCAGGTCTCTATTTCTCTTTCAGCAACTACATATGTTTCTTTTCTCACTCAAGTAATGTGCATAATATGAAAATGAACCACGTAAATGAATTGATTCAAAAGTTTTACTTAGGTACTTAATATTAAAATGAACTGTAGTGAAATTTTGAAATTTTCCTTTATGGCTTGCTTAAATGTTTTAATAAGTTTGTTGCATAACTAAAATGTGAAATCATAATGTTAGCACTTGAATGGACATAAGGACAGTACTTTCATAAAGATCCCAAAAAGATAAAGTATGGCTTTGAACCTACCAGTTATAAGTAGTTTGATGGTGTTAACAAGCCAGGGTTAATCGAGTAGAATGAAATTTGAAATAGCTATTAGCCTATTACTATGAGCCTGCCAAGAATTGAGTTATTGATAGTAGGCAAATGTAGAAAACGAGCTAATCATGAAATGGGTAAAACTGGGTAAATGGGTTAGAAGATTATGTGGATGGTAAAGATAAGTATAGACTTGAAAACAACATATAGTGTATTTAGAATTTAATTTTACACAATGCTTGAATCACTTTATGAAGTATTTTTATTTATAACAAATGAAATAACTTTACAACTTTCTGATGTGATAGATGTGGCCTGGATTGGTAAAAACAGCGAAAGAAGGTGGTATTTATGTGATCGAGACATACGTGTTCTGGAATGGTCATGAACCATCACCAGGCAATGTGAGTGCCATTTTAACTTGCAGATGGAACATTTGGCTTTTCAGACCATCATAATAATGATCACTAATTGATTGTCTTTGTGCTTTCTTGATGGGTTGTGGCAGTACTATTTCAGTGGAAGGTATGATTTAACATTTCTTGACGATTATGATGTTACAAACATTCACGTGATGTTTACAGAAAATAGTCAACCACCACTTCTGGATGATGATAAGAGAACAAGTTGTTTGACTGCAGAACCCGTTATTCATCTTGGAAAAGCTCCACATGAAAATTCCAAACATGATCTGATCGGTGATTTTTTGGTGGAGGAGCGATCTTTATCGTCTGTGAGGCAGAAAGCTGTAGAAACACTACTAAAGGCATGCCATGAAGCATACAAAATAAAAAAAGTCTGAATTTTTGCTGTAACCATCGTGTTGATGAACAATATCTTGGTGCATCATACAATTTTGACACATTAGGGAAGTTTTGTTATCTATCTGGTCTGATCAACAAAATCCTGAATAAAATACTGAAAGTAGATGAGCTTGAAGCTTCTTGTGAAGTGCTGCAAAAATGGTTAGAACTCGACAGATTCGGTGTAGATTCAGAATTCGTCCAAGAGCTAATAGAACAGCTTCCTGGGATTACTGCGTGTTCCAAGTATAAATCCTTAAATGCAAGATCTCAAAGCTCAACTTCCTACGCTGTCAGTAGTGGGTTCTTAAGGGCTATAAACAAAGACGGTTTATAACATGACGTTGTGTCAAATAGTCTCACAAGTACATACAAAAGACCAAATCCACCTGGCAGAACAGTTAACTCAAACCTTCCTTCTCTTTTCATGGGTGACGTTCTTCAGGTAATATATTTTTGTAAAAGTGGCAGTTTCGACAATTTACCAAATGGCTTGGCTAGGATTTTTGTTGTCGTTGTCTGCATAAGATCAAATAAGTAAAAAAAAGGAGAATACTTGACTAAAAATAAAAATGGGTCAAACGGGCTAAAATTTGCCTAAGATATATTCAAATGTTTACAAACTTTTAAATTGTTTTTTTATTGAAATAGTTTGTGGAATCATATATGATAATATAGCTATCTTTATATACTACAAAATGGACAAAAAATTTTGGCATTTTTGCGGCGTGGAAAATTTTTACCATTTTATCCATTATATTACCCACAGGGTCAACCCATGTCACACCTAATGTTTTTCAAATTTGTTAGTGAAATATGCTGTATAGCTCTATGCCTGAGGTTGCTATTTATTTCGTGTAGACCTATGAGATCTGCTTGCGTTTTTACAAAGTTTTGGGCTTGGAGGCACCGGTGTCTAGACAAGTGCTGGAGCAGGAGTTGTCGAAACCATGGGTTGAAGATTTAAAGCAAGTGACATAATCTACGAATGATTTTCAGAAGAATGTGATTATAAACACCTATGTACCTGCCATACCAGATGGCAATTCCTCCATTGCTGGTGACCATTTTATTGATCCAGCAGAAGAATACGAGGGTGATGATTCTCGAGCAGAAGCATCTAGCAAATGTACAGGTGTTGAACTGGCAAAATTTTACATGACGTTACTGAAGGTGATATTAGAAGAAGTGTTGGCAAAAGTTAAGGAAATCTTCGATCCATTTGGTAGTTTGGAGTCAAAGTCAAGAAAAGGGAGGAAGAAAGATGCCGATGTTGCGAAAATGGTCATATATATGCAGATTATAATAATGCTTGGTGAAACTGGAACCAGTAAGATAACATATATTCGAATGCTGATAAACTATCATGTTAAGCAATATTTTCCTCTTTTTTTTAACAATAAGATAGATTGAGTTTGTTTGCCGTAGTTTCCACTTTACAAATATATTGCTGAAATATCGGGCAGAGGAAGCAGCCATGTTTTTCCTGTCCCTGCCTTCACACTAATAAGCATTGGCAAACATGCTAGAATGACGAATAATTAGTCACTTCTAGAAACTCGGATGCATACACTGAAGTAGCAAGTAAACATAGATCATTTGCGGATGCATACACCGAAATAGCAAGTGATTGTACCAGAAAGGCAGAAAGTATCCAATTTCTGTGCAAAATAACATAAGCAGTATAAGTCCACAAAATGCCACAATACCACCAATTAGGTAAAATACGAAATTCACATATATACTGGTCTTTAGTCTTTCTTTAACTGTGAAATCCCTAATGTCTCTAATTTATTTTTTATTATTTTATTTTTTTATTATATATATATTTTTTTATCTTTTGCATTATAGAATCTTGCTTTTGATCTATCCCTATATGCGTTGCTGCGAGAGAATGTCTGCAACTTTGGATAGCTACTTGCACATCCAATCATGAGTATACTGATAACTTTATGACATGATATTTGCGTGATCCTATTTGACTCATATTTGTTGGTGTTTGTATCAACTTCATGTAGAAGTGTGTAAATTTGTACTTAGGTCCTTCTACCGAAGGTGAGATTTTGCAGTCGTGTAACTTTAAGAACTTCACCTTCAGTGAGCTAAAAAACGCGATGAGGAACTTTCGGCCAGATAGTGAACTTGGAAAAGGGGGTTTCAGTTCTGTGTTTAAAGGTTGGGTGGATGAGCATTCACTAGCAGCTTCAAAACCGGGAACCGACATTGTGATTGCTGTTAAGAGGTTGAATCAAGAAGGATTTCAGGTACACAAGGAGTGGTTGATTAGTTCTTTTCAATTTTTTACTCATCTACTAAGTTTATAGGAAAAATTCTTTTGCTACTTGAAAGATATAGTTACACATGTGGTCATGTATTGATAATATACACGCATCTGAATGTAAACACATATTTATACGAAGGATTCAACCCACTGGGTGCTTCTGCTCTTTTTCATTATTTTTTTTTGAGTGCGTGTCAAAAACAAATTATTGCCTTTTGATGATTTACGGACAACATTATCGAATATAGAGAAACAAGTTTGGTAGTAAGAAAAAATGTTTGGATCATTCAACATAAATATATAAGAATATGATGCATCTAGGAAAGGAGTTTTGAAGTGACTATTAGCAAGAAACTGCTTCTATATGCTTTACATTATTAGATAGTATTTAAATTCTGTAAAATGAGCAAAAAAGGATAACAAAGTACACGTAAACTTTAATCATATCAAGTAAAATTTTACCTTAATTTGACCAGATCCAGAAGAAGGAAATCCTTCTGTTATCATGATCACTCATAGCCTGCAACACAAGACAAAAAAAATTCACCAGCATGTTTAAAATACTAACATATATCTACAACAGAACTATGTAACTTAGGGCAACCAGAAGACATTCATTCTTATCATTATAATACTCTTCCGGTCCTTTTTAGTGTCAAAATATATCTGCGATTACTAGCAATATCGTAAATTTCATCCAAGTTGTAACAAAAAAAACCATCTTCACATAAGTTACATTCACAGTTAAAAAAATTACTTGAACCGATCCTTTGAACAATTTTATCATCCATCATCTTTAATGTGGATGTCATTGTGGTATACCACTGTTAAATGCCATGGTTATTGGTTATTATTCAACTGTATGCAATATTAACTCTCTTTTAAATTATACCCACTATGGTCTAACTCATCTATGGTTATTTTGAATAATTTCCAGTAGCATTAATGGGGAATGTCATATTATTAATTCACATGCATAACATACGCTATCTATAGTTACCTTTTTTTTTTACTTATGTGTATTTGTGCATTATTCATCTTTAACAAAAGGGAGGTAAGAAAATGGCATAGATCATCATTTGTTGACTGCACGAAAAAGTTATGTTTCGTATTTGCAAGACTAAGTTATCAACAGCAGTACTAAGTTATCCACAGCAGTACTAACTCACTCGCAACTATTGTAGATTTGAGTCTACAATAGGTACAAATGCAAAGGGGGATAGGCAAACAAGATTAGGCTGTTGGTTTGTTTGGTGCAGTCAACCATTAGTTTCATGAAATATTGCCTTGGAAAACAAAAAACCAGCCCCTGGTCCGACCTAGATTGACTTCAGCCAGAGACGAAGATTATCGACGATTTAGAAGGCGATGTGGCTGTTGGTTTTTACTGCTGGTCGCATTTGGTTTTGCCCATTGTTGGGGGCAAATCTGGCTCTAATCCTCAGACCAGGGATCTAATTTTGCAATTAGTGGAAAGGTTTCAAATTAATCAGTAACTATTTATTATATTATATTTTTTTTTTCACTGTTAGCATTACAAACATGCAATATCTCTTTGATACTTCTTTTTTGGTTCTTAGGACTATTTGAATCACGTTAGCAAAATCTCGCATATCCGGTAATGCGTGTGTGGTATTTGAAACCTTAATGTTCTGCATGGATCTAAGAGACTCAACAATATATATTGAATCATTAGCAAACCATTGATTTAAATAGATACATGAATATTGTTACAGGTCCTACTGAAAAGAGTTACGTGTACTTTTATAAGCCAATGTGATGTAATAGACAACTGATTTCACAATGTGAGTATGTATCTATATTAACATTATTTATAATTACAAAAGAAAAGAAAAACAGTAAATCGAAAAATTGCAGCCTGTAAAATATAGAACTTCAATAGCGTTTGATTAATTCTCCACAACTGCTTAAAACACCATAATCGATCTGTTAAAATTAAACCCTAACGCAAAAGATTGTAGCATTACATGAATAAAGAAGTTAGGACTCGGTCGGAGGTAGAACAACAGCAAGTACATAAGAAAGGTGATCATATGTGTGGTCGCGTTACCTTGGTGAAGTTAATGGGGATAGGGAGGTGCAACGAGCTATGTTGAAACTACTTAATCAATTGGATGGTTTCAGCATTGATCAGCGTATCAAGGTACTTCTTTTGATCCCAGGTTAACATATTTATAAAAGGTAGCAATTTCACTCACACTTGCTATTGGATGTGTAACAATAACGAGCTTAAAGGAAGTCGATATCTGAAAGACCTTGAAGGTGTGAGTATAGATGGAGTTCAACAAATTAACCGGGTTGTAGAGGTTGTTGAGGAGACCGTCAAAGGTCACGAGGTCCGGCTACTGAATCGCAAAACTCTTCCAACACTTGATATTCCTAAAGTATTTTTATATCTGTTTGTTACGTTAAGGGGATATTCTATCACAATAGAACTAGCTATAGAAGATAGGTTTAGATGTGTGATTGCTGTTAATAATGCGATATTGGACAAAAGAGTTTTGTTTTATTCTATCCTTAGACCTAGACTATGTTTATCAAAATGTTTAAAACTAAGAGTAGTGACTTGATAACAAAACGCATTTTCTAAAATGTTTTGATGATTGGAAGTTTTTGGTTATAATTTGTTTGTTCAGACATTAAAGAGTAAAGACTAACTATTGCAACTTGAAATGGGAATGCCTAGATGATCAGTTCCATCACACAATCATATCTAAACAACTTGAAAAGAAACACGACATTTTTCAATTACATATGCAGCTGTCATTTGACTGATGTTAAACTGATGACATGAAGAATTTCCTTAATGTTTATGTTAATATATGATTGTGCTATCAACATCGAAGATCTTTTACAACTCAGTGATGTGATGAATGGATATATATTAATATGCATCAAATGATCATTATCTACTACCCTTCTTTCGCTTTAGTAAAATATGCCAACAATAATTATAAGACATGCCCGCCTGAGGCGTATGTAAACGATAATTATAAGTCATGCCCGCCCAACGGGGGGGCTTACCTGCCCGTTAGGGCTTATAAGTCATGTCCGCCCATCGGGCGGGCTTCAACAACTAGTATATATATATATATATATATATATATATATATATATATATAATATATATATATATATATATATATATATATATATATATATATATATATATATAGTATATATATATATATATATATATAAATGGATGACTACACTTCGGACTGGCTTAGGGTGGTTCCAATATCTGGGTTGGGACAGACTATGAATGCTAAGACCTATCAGTGCGTGCTATGTTATCGACTCGGTGTTCCCCTATTCTCTGTTCAGATGCCGTGCTCAGCTTGTTCCAGGGTCTTTACTGGGGATATTTATGGGGACCATGCTGTATCTTGTGCTGGTATTATTGGTATTAAATGTCGGCATAACATGGTACGTGATGTTCTTGTCGACATATGTTCTCGGTCAGGGGTTTCGGTTCGTAAAGAGGTTGATATTGGACTTTGTGGTGAAAGGGACAAATCCTTACGTCTTGCTGATATGTTGCTTTACTCGTGGTATGGAGGCCTAGATGTTTGTGTTGATTTGACTGGATCATCGCCCTTGACGCAAACTGGTATGGTTTATTTTATATTGGGTCGTGTGGTAATTGAAGCTGCACAACGTAAACGCGTCAAGTATGAGACTAAGTGCGCAAATATTGGATATGGGTTCCTCCCCTTCTCCTTCTCTTCTTTTGGGGAACTTGAGAACGATGCAGTGACCTTACTGAAGTGAATTCAAAAGTTCTTGACGACTTAAGACATTAGAGCACGTGTTGCTGCTCATATTTTTAGTAGGGTTAGCTTTTCTATAGCTAGAGGAGTGGGGGCCCAGTTAGTATCTCGGCTCCCTACTAACTTCTTGTAAATCCTATGATTTTCTAATAAACTGATGTGACTGGCATCTATCCATTTGCTTATATTGGGGCGACTTCATGGGCTCCTGGGGTAGCCTTGCACAATGCTGTGGAGAAGTAAAAATAGAAAGTATGCATCCAAATGTGAGGACAATGGATACAAGTTCATACCTTTTGCCTTTTCTACATTCGGGGAATTCGATACAGAGGCTTTGAACATGCTTTCACGTATTAAGTCTATTGCCAATAGTTACTCAAATAATGCTAAAAGTGGTGTTTTTATCTTTCATAGAGTTAGCTTTTGTATTATTTTTTATTATTATTATTATTTTTATTTTATTTTTATTATATTTTTTTTATTATTAAACATAATAAATTTTACATAAAATTGGATGGGAGTCTAGACACAAGTTGTGCTGGACCTGGATTTGGGGATTGGCAATGGAGACTAGCCACGTTACCGTTTGAGTTTGGGGGGCTTGGCGTATACTCTGCAGGTGATGTCTTGAATTATGCTTTCCTTGCGTCTAGACTTCAATCTGCTAGCTTACAGGCTAAGCTCCTCCGACAGTCTGGCATAGTAAATTATGGATCTTCCTTTAACGATGCTCTGTGTACTTTTAATACGAAAATGGAGTTCGACCTTTTAAGTAACCCGAATGAGATCGCTGCCCCCAAACTTATGAAGAAATTGGCAGATATATATTTCACACGTGTTACTAAAACGGTTGAATCCACTTTTGGTCTATCCGCTCGACAGAAGGCGCTTTGGAGGTCGCAAAAGGAAGATTACACCTCCGATTGGCTTACGGTGGTCCCGATATCTGGGCTGGGACAGACTATGAATGCTAGAACTTACCGATGTGTTTTATGTTACCGCCTGGGTGTCCCTGTTTCCCGTGCCGTGTACTTGTTCCAGGTATTTGCGGCATGCAGTGTCGGTGCTGGATATGGATTAGCACGCACAACGTGGTCGCAATCTGCTGATATTGCTCTCGGTGGTTTAGTGTAAGAGTTGACATCGCCTTGAATGAAGGACAAATACGACCCAGTGTCGTGTTTTGCTGTATTCTTGGTAAGCACCGGCAAGTGTGATTTCGTGTTATTTGACCGGGTCATCCCTTAGCGCAAAGTAGGCTGTTTGAGCAGCGGGCTGGTTGAAGACAGACAAAAACTACGCATCAAGTATAGACTCATAATTCTTGGCCGGCACTTTTGGGATTTGGGAAAGGGTCATCTCCCTCTGACGTCAAATTCTGTATGGCGATTGAGCCGAGGACGTGTGTGAAGCGCCACCATACGCATCAAGTATGAGACCAAGGGACATTGGATACGGGTTTGCCCTTCTCATTTATCTTTGGATGGAAGACTGTGCCTACTGAAGGGACCGAGTTGTATCAGATCTCGGAGCCTGCCCTCTCATTCTTGTAATTTAGTTTGCATACTAAAAGTGGGGTGTTAGTATAAAAAACTAAGTTCAATAATATATAAATTAATGAGTTTTAATAAATAATGTTAATAAAATAATAAAAAAAATAATAATAATAATAATAATAAATAATAATAATAATAATAATAATATAATAATAATAATAATAATAATAATAATATATAATAATAATAAATATATAATAATAATAATAATAATAATAATAAACTAAATGATCCTCAATGTGAGCTTATCCTGTTGCGCAATTGTGCAGGAGTTGCGAAATTATCTTACGCTTTGAGGACATGCCCCCCTCGTATTTATTGGAGGCCCAAGTTCAGTTCGATCAAACCCTACGTGCCACTTTGGAGAAGATTGTGACTGCTTCAGGGCCGGAGTTTGGCGATTGGTAGTGGCGGCTGGCCGCTCTCCCAATAAAGCTTGGTGGACTGGGAATCCTTTCAGCGGGAGATATTATCTAATATGCTTTTCTTGCCTCTCGCATGCAAACGAGCGATCTACAGGATAAGATACTATCCAAAACAGGTATTGCTTCCCATGGCCCTTCTTTTCAGCATGCTCTGGATACTTTCAACAATACTTGCAAGACAGACTTTCTCTCCGTTATCGATAACGCTTCTGCCCCCCAAATGATGAAAACCTTGGCGAAGTGCTACTTTGGTGTCGTTGATAAAGACCTTGTGTCTAAGTACTCGTTAAGTCCAAGACAGGTAGCTATTCTCAGTAGTATTCGCGCCCCACATGCACAAGATTTTCTTTTCACCATCCCTATTGACGGGTTGGGACAGAGGATGAATCATCGCCAATTCCGGTCTGTGTTATGTTACAGGCTCACGGTCCCTATGTTCTCTGAAGGTAGCCTATGCCCTAGTTGCAACGTGCATCGCATGGACCGATGGGGAGATCACGCGGTCCACTGCTCTAGTGAAGTGGGAGTAAAGTTCAGGCATAATCTGGTGCATGATATCCTTGTTGATATATGCTCCAAGGCGGGGATCATGGTGCGCAAGGAGGCTCCAATGGGGTTTCTTTCAGAGGAAGGGAGGGAATTACGTCCTGCAGATTTGTTATTATTCAAATGGCTCCAAGGTAAGGATGCATGTGTGGACGTGACTAAGGTCTCTCCATTTGCTGGTACTGGGGCGACTTCATGGGCTCCTGGGCTAGCTTTGAGTAATGCTGTGGTAAAGAAGAAGAAGAAGTATGCGTCCAAATGTGAAGACAATGGATACAAGTTCGTTCCTTTCGCTTTTTCTACGTTTGGGGAATTCGAGGTGGAAGCTTTGAATACACTTTCTCGTATTGAGTCTATTGCCACCAGCCACTCAAATAATATTAAGAGTGGTGTTTTTATTTTTCATCGAGTTAGTTTTTGTATTCAGAAAGGAGTGGGAGCACAGATTGTGTCTAGACTCCCCTCCAACTTTATGTAATTTTCCATGTTTCTAATGATAGAGTTGGTTGATAATAAAAAAATAATAATAATAATAATAAAAAAAAATAAAATAATAATAATAATAATAATAATAATAATAATAATAATAATAATAATAATAATAATAATAATAATAATAATAATAATAATAATAATAATAATAATAATATTATTATTATTATTATTATTATTATTATTATTATTATTATTATTATTATTATTATTATTATTATTATTATTATTATTATTAAAGGAGCTCTTTATAAGGTGATCTGTGCGCCTGATGACATTTCTTGTTGGGTTGGTTTGTTAGTCTTGCCTCTTTGTCTCCTTAAAACCTTTTGCCCGAGGAGTAATCAAGAGTGTAGGTCGGCCACTAAGCGTCAACGCCAGGAAGAGTATATTGTTAATGCTATTCGTGCATGGGGCACCCCTGGTGGCAGTTTGCAGATTGTGCGTGAGGTTTTAGCCGAACCCTCCCCATTATGGTCTTATATTGATGATGATAGCTTGGACTTGGGTGACCGCAATGTCAAACAATGTAAGAGGAAGATTTGTGATGGTCATTATACTGCTGCGATCAGAGTTCTTTCGTCTTCTGGTATTGCACCTTATGATGTTTCTACTCTTGAGGACTTAAAAGCTAAGCACCCTTTCCAGTCTGCTCCTCTTTTGCCTGATATACCTATTGATCATCACCACTTTACTGCATCTCCTGCTACGGTTCTTGACATGATTAAGAGTTTCCCTCGTGGTACTTCTTGTGGGCGGGATGGGTTGCGCGCCCAACACCTTTTGGATTGTTTAAATGGTGCAGCTGTGGCTATTTCTGATGAGTTGGTCGCTTCTATCACCTTAGTGGTGAACCTTTTTCTTGCTGGTAAATGCCCGAGGGCGTTCGGTGAGTACATTGCTAGTGCTCCTCTCACACCCTTAGTCAAACCAGGAGGGAGTATCCGTCCTATTGCTGTTGGGACTGTTTGGAGGTGATTAGTTTCCAAGGTTTGTGCGTCCATGATTGGCCATTCTTCGGATGGTTATTTAGATGATTTACAATTTGGTGTTGGGGTATCGGGTGGAGGGGAGGCTATTCTTCATGCTGTGAATCGGTTGATTGGGGATCGTGGGGGTGATGTTGGTCTTTCTATGTTGTTGGTTGATTTTAAAAACGCCTTCAACATGGTGGACCGGGCTGTTATGATGCGTGAGGTTCGGCTTCATTTCCCGGCTATTTCACGGTGGGTGGAATTCTGTTACTCCAGTCCTGCCAGATTATATTATGGTGAGCATACTCTTTGGTCTCATCAAGGTGTGCAACAAGGTGATCCGCTTGGCCCTATTCTTTTTGCTTTAGTGTTACATCCCCTGGAATGTAAGATTAGAGACTCTTTTAACCTTTCTTTTCAAGCATGGTATCTGGATGATGGCACTATTATTGGAGATACTTTGGTTGTGGGTAAGGTTTTAGAGTTGATTATGATGGATGGACCTAGTCGTGGCCTACACCTCAATGTTGATAAAACTGAGGTTTTCTGGCCAAAGGAAGACCCCAGAAGCAGATATGCGGGTGTTTTTCCCCCCAATATTTCTCGCCCCTTACATGGTGTTAAATTATTGGGTGGGCCCGTTAGTGTGGATTTTGAGTTTGGTAGTAAGCTTGTTCTAAAAAGGGTGGCTAAAACCATTGAACTTATGGATGCTGTTGCTAAACTTAATGACCCTCAATGTGAGTTGTTGCTACTCCGTGCATGTGCTGGTATTTCCAAGTTGTATTTTTCTATGCGCACATGTTCCCCCCGGGTCTTTGAGTGTGCTCAGGTTTCTTTTGATGCGGCACTTCGTTCTTCGTTGGAGCGTATTGTCACTGCTTCTGGGCCTGGTTTTGGTGATTGGCAATGGAGACTTGCCACCCTACCCTTTGCTTTTGGGAAGCTTGGTGTATATTCTACAGGTGATGTCTTGAACTATGCTTTCCTTGCTTCTAGACTTCAATCTGCTAGCTTACAGACTAAGCTTCTCCATAGTTCTGGTATTGCAACTGCTGGTCCCTCCTTTGATGATGCTTTATGTACTTTTAATATGAATATGGATTTTGACCTTTTGAGTAACCCAAGCGAGGTCGCTGCCCCCAAACTCATGAAGAAATTGGCAGATATATATTTATATCGGGTTACCCAAACTGTTGAATCTACCTTCCATCTATCTCCTCGACAAATGGCGTTATGGAGCTCACTAAAGGAGGATCATACTTCAGATTGGCTTAGGGTGGCTCCAATATCCGGATTGGGACAAACTATGAATGCACGGACATACCGTTGTGTGTTGTGCTATCGGCTGGGTGTTCCTCTTTTCACTGTTCAGGTACCGTGTTCAGCCTGTTCTAGGGTTTTTACTGGAGATATTTATGGGGATCACGCTGTTTCGTGTGCGGGTATTGTTGGCATTAAACATCGGCATAACATTGTGCGTGATGTTCTTGTTGATATATGTTCTCGGTTCGGTATTTCAGCTCGTAAGGAGGTGGATATTGGGCTTTATGGAGATAGGGACAGATCTTTACGCCCAGCTGATATATTACTTTACTCTTGGGATGGTGGGCTTGATGTATGTGTTGATCTTACGGGATCGTCACCCTTGACGCAATCTGGTATGATTGATTTTATGCCAGGTCGTGCAGTTATTGAAGCCGCACAACGTAAACGTGTCAAGTACGAGGCTAAATGCGTGGATATCGGATATGGGTTCCTCCCCTTTTCATTCTCCTCTTTTGGAGAACTTGAGAAAGATGCAGTAACCCTACTAAAGCGTATTCGACGATTCTCTATGACTCAAGACATTGGAGCACGGGCTGCGCTTCATATTTTTAATAGGATTAGTTTTGCTATTGCTAGAGGTGTGGGGGCCCAGTTGGTTTCTCGGCTCCCCGCTAATTTCTTGTAAAATCCTATTCATTTTTAATAAAATAATAATAATAATAATAATAATAATAATAATAATAATAATAATAATAATAATAATAATAATAATAATAATAATAATCCTATTCATAGAGTTAGCTTTTGTATTCAGAAAGGAGTGGGAGCGCAACTCGTGTCTAGACTCCCATCCAACTTTATGTAAAATTTTCAAGTTTAATGAAATTTACTTATTATAAAAAAATAATAAAAAAAAAAAAAAAAAAAAAAATAATAATAATAATAATAATAATAATAATAATAATAATAATAATAATAATAATAATAATAATAATAATAATAATAATAATAGTAAGTCTATTACCATTAGCCACTCAAATAATGCTAAGAGTGGTGTTTTTATCTTTCATAGAGTAAGTTTTTGTATACAGAAAGGAGTGGGAGCACAACTTGTGTCTAGACTACCATCTAACTTTATGTAAAATCTTTATGGTTCAATAAAAAAATTATAATAATAAAAAATAAATAAATAAATAATAATAATAATAAAACTGAAGTTTTTTTGCAAAAGGAAGATCATCGAAGCAGGCTTGTGGGTGTTTTTTCGCCTAATATTGTTCGACCTTTACACGGTGTTAAATTACTGGGTGGTCCTGCTAGCGTGGACTTTGTGTTTAGTAGTGAGCTTGTTATGAAAAGGGTTGCTAAAACCATTGAGCTTATGGGTGTTGTTGCTAAGCTTAATGATCCTCAGTGTGAGTTGTTGCTCCTTTGTGCTTGTGCCAGTATTTCCATTTTATATTTTTCTATGCGCACATGTTCTCCTTGGGTCTTTGAGCGTGCTCAAGGTTCATTTGATGCGGCACTTCGTTCTTCTCTGGAGCGTATTGTCGCTGCTTCTAGACCGGGCTTTGGCGATTGGCAGTGAAGGGTTGCTACCTTACCATTTGCATTCGGGGGGCTTGGTGTTTACTCTGCATGTGACGTCTTGAACTATGCATTTCTTGCGTCTAGACTTCAATCTTCTAGCTTACAGACTAAGTTACTTTGACATTTTGGTATCGTAGCTTCTTGGCCTTCCTTTGATGATGCCTTGTGTGCTTTTAGTGTGAAAAATGAAGATTGACCTTTTGAGTATTCCATGTAAGATCGCTGCCCCCAAACTCATGAAGAAACTAGCAGATATATAATTCACACGTGTTACCCAAATAGCCGAATCTACATTTTCTTTATCTACTCGACAAATGGCGTTATGGAAATCGCAAATGGAGGATTATACTTCGGACAGGCTTAGGGTGGTTCCGATATCTGGGTTGGGAGAGACTATGAATGATAGGACCTATCAGTGCGTGTTATGTTATCGGCTAGGTGTTCCCCTATTCTCTGTTCAGATGTCGTGCTCAGCTTGTTCCAAGGTCTTTACTGGGGATATTTATGGGGACCATGCTATATCTTGCACTGGTATTATTGGTATTAAACATGGGCATAACGTGGTACGTGATGTTCTTGTTGACATATGTTCTCGGTCGGGGATTTCGGCTCGTAAAGAGGTTGATATTGGGCTTTGTGGGGAAAAGGACAAACCCTTACTTCCAGCTGATATGTTGCTCTACTCGTGGGACGGAGGGCTTGATGTATGTGTTGATTTGACTGGGTCATCGCCCTTGACGCAACCTGGTATAGTTAATTTTGTGTCGGGTTGTGCGGTGATTGAGGCTGCACAACGTAAACGCGTCAAATATGAGGCTAAGTGCGCGAATAATGGATATGGGTTCCTGCCTTTCTCTTTCTCTTCTTTTGGGGAACTTGAGAAGGATCTAGTGACCCTCTTGAAGCGAATCTGAAAGTTCTCGATTACCCATAACATTGGAGCACGTGCTGTTGCTTATATCTTTAGTGGGATTAGCTTTTATATAGCTAGAGGAGTGGGAGCCCACTTAGTATCTCGACTTTCCACTAACTTCTTGTAAATCCTTTGAGTTTTTAATAAAGTAATGTTTAAAAAAAATAATAATAAAAATACAAATAATAATAATAATAATAATAATAATAATAATAATAATAATAATAATAATAATAATAATAATAATAATAATAATAATAATAATAATAATAATAAAAAGTCATTGCGATTTGCTATTGATTGGTTGCTATTTTGCTAGTTTTGTGGGCCCCACATTTTTGGCTCAACTTTTGCGTTTGAAAAGTCATTGCGTTTTGAGCTTTTATTGTGGTTGGAGGAGAGTACTGTGGTTGGCCTTGTGTTTTGTTTGTTATGGCGATTATGCGGTTTCATTGCCCCTTTGTGGGCCTAAGTGGTTGTCATGATGGTAGTGGAAACGAGCTTACCAAAACCTCGTTGATCTCCCACCTCCGTGATCGTCATTTTAATGAGGACGCGTTAGCTATTACCAAACATTCTCTGGCTACTAATCTGGTTGTTTTTTAGGCGACCGAGGTTACTCTGAAATGTATGGGGCTTTGGCTATGTGGGGTTTGTTTTAGGACGCATACTTTTCGTTCTAAGTGTCGGCATGCTTCTGATATTGTATTACCCCCTGATTGTGGTGACGGTGTTGTTAGGTTCGTGCTGTTTGATCTCGCCAAGCCACTAGTTCCTTCCCCGGTCCAGCTGGCTCGGGATGGTGATTTGGTTCGAGAGAAGCACTTTGGTTTTGACTTAACCCTACTTGATACCTTGCTCTCCAAGGGGTTGCACACTGTCAAATCCATCCCTCCCAAGTGTCGCTTAGGGTTCTCTCGCGTGTTGAAAGGAGATCTTGATAAGGTGATCTTCACACCTGATGACATCTCTTGCTGGGTTAGTTTGTTAGTCCTGCCTCTTTGTCTCCTTAAGACCTTTTGTCTGCGGAGTAATACTGAGTGTAGGTCTGCTGTTAAGCACCAGCGCCAAGAAGAGTATATTACTGACGCTATTCGTTCTTGGGGTACGCATGGTGGTAGCTCAGAGCTTGTTAAAGAGATTTTAGCTGAACCTTCCACATCATGGTCTCATATTGACGAGGATAAATTGGACCTGGGAGAGCGTAATGTCAAGCAGTGTAAGAGGAAAATTTGTGATGGCCATTACACCGCGGCTGTTAGAGTTCTCTCCTCCTCTGGTGTCGCTCCTTATAATGATGCTACTCTCGAAGACCTTAAGGCTAAGCATCCTTTCAATTCGGCTCCTTTTCTGCCGAATGTATCCCTTGAACATCATAGCCTAGTTGCATCCCTTACTGCGACTCTTGAAATGATTAAGAGTTTCCTTCGTGGTACATCTTGTGGTCGGGGATGGGTTACATGCCCAGCAATTTTTGGACTGTTTGAGTGGTGCTGCTGTGGCTATTTCGGATGAGTTAATCGCCTCTATCACCCGAGTAGTGAATCTGTTTCTTGGTGGCCAATGCCCCAGGGTGTTGGGCGAATACATTACTAGTGCTCCCCTCACACCACTGATCAAGCCAGGAGGTGGTATCCATCCCATTGCTGTGGGGACCATTTGGAGGCGCTTAGTCTCCAAGATTGGTACTTCCTTGATTGGTCATTCTTTGGATGGTTATTTAAACTATCTACAGTTCGGCGTTGGGGTGTCTGGAGGAGGGGAGGCTATTCTTCATGCTGTGAATCGTTTCCTTGAAGATCGTGGGGATAAGGTGGGCCTTTCGATGTTGATGGTGGATTTCAAAAACGCTTTTAATTTGGTGGATCGTGAAGTTATGTTACAGGAGGTTCGCCTTCGTTGCCCTGCTATTTCACATTGGGTGGAATTCTGTTACTCCAGCCCAGCTAGACTATATTATGGGGAACACACCTTATGGTCGCACCAAGGGGTGCAACAAGGCGACCCACTCGGACCTCTACTTTTTGCCCTAGTGTTACACCCCTTGGTACGCAAGATTAGAGACTCTTTTAATCTTGCCTTTCAAGCGTGGTACCTGGATGATGGCACGATTATTGGTGACGATCTGGTCGTGGGGAAGGTGTTAGAACTTATTATGTCGGATGGACCTAGTCGTGGCTTGCACCTTAATGTGGATAAAACTGAGGTCTTCTGGCCAACCGAAGATCCCAGAAGCAGGCTCGCGGGTGTCTTCCCGCCTAATATTGCCCGCCCTTCACACGGTGTTAAATTACTGGGTGGGCCGGCTAGCGTGGAATTTGAGTTTAGTAATGAGCTTGCAATGAAAAGGGTTGCTAAAACCATTGAGCTTATGGATGCCATTGCTAAGCTTAATAATCCTCAATGTGAGTTGCTCCTCCTCCGTGCTTGTGCCGGTATTTCAAAGTTATACTTCTCTATGCGCACATGTTCTCCTCGGATCTTTGAGTGTGCCCAGATTTCATTTGATGCGGCGCTTCGTTCCTCTATGGAGCGTATTGTCACTGCTTCTGGACCTGGTTTGGGGATTGGCAATGGAGACTGGCCACACTACCGTTTGAGTTTGGGGGACTTGGCGTATACTCTGCAGGGCATATCTTGAATTATGCTTTCCTTGCGTCTAGACTCCAATCTGCTAGCTTACAGGCTAAGCTCCTCCGACAGTCTGGCATAGTAAATTATGGATCTTCCTTTAACGATGCTCTGTGTACCTTTAATGCGAAAATGGAGTTCGACCTTTTGAGTAACCCGAATGAGATCGCTGCCCCCAAACTTATGAAAAAATTGGCAGATATATATTTCACACGTGTTACTAAAATGGTTGAATCCACTTTTGGCCTATCTGCTCGACAGATGGCGCTTTGGAGGTCGCAAAAGGAAGACTACACCTCCGATTGGCTTAGGGTGGTTCCGATACCTGGGTTGGGACAGACAATGAATGCTAGAACTTACCGTTGTGTTTTATGTTACCGCCAAGGTGTCCCCCTGTTTTCTGTCCAGATGCCGTGCTCAGCTTGTTCCAGGTCATTTGCGGGGGACATTTATGGGGATCATGAAGTGTCATGTGCTAGTATTATCGGTATTAAGCACCGGCACAATGTGGTACGTGACACTCTCGCTGACATTTGTTCTCGGTCTGGGATCTCGGCTCGTAAAGAGGTTGACATCGGCCTTTGAGGAGAAAGGGATAAAAGTTTACGCCCAGCTGATATATTGCTCTATTCTTGGGACGGTGGGTAGGATGTTTGTGCCGATTTGACAAGGTCGTCTCCTTTAACGCAAACTGGTATGGTGGATTTTGTGCCAGGACGAGTGGTGTCTGAAGCAGTACAACGCAAGCATATCAAGTATGAGACCAAGTGTTTCGATATCGGATATGGGTTTCTCCCCTTCTCGTTCTCTTCCTTTGGGGAACTTGGGAAGGATGCAGTGGCCTTACTAAAGCGGATCTGAAAGTTCTCTGTGACTCAAGACATCGGATCGCGTGCCGCTGCTCATATTTTTGTTAAGACTAGCTTTGCAATAGCTAGAGGAGTGGGAGCCCAGTTAGTATCTCGGCTCCCCTCTAATTTTTTGTAGATCCTATGAGTTTCTATTAAAGTGATGTTTTATTAAAAAATAATAATAATAAAATAATAATAATAATAATAATAATAATAATAATAATAATAATAATAATAATAATAATAATAATAATAATAATAATAATAATAATAATAAGGAGTAATAATAATAATAATAATAATAATAGGAGTAGGAGCGCAACCTGTGTCTAGACTCCCATCCAACTTTATGTAAAATATATTATGTTTAATGAAAATTCTATTATTTAAAAAAAAAATAATAAAAAAAAAATAATAATAATAATAATAATAATAATAATAATAATAATAATAATAATAATAATAATAATAATAATAATAATAATAATAATAATAATAATAATAATAATAATAATATGTGATCCATAAGACTAATTGTAATAAGAAAGTCTCGTGAGTCCATGGCTGCAGGCACCACTTGTACATCAGCGTTAACTCAGCTTTCTCTCTCTACAACGAACTTCAAAACCAACTTAGTGTAATAAGACAACCTCGGTCTGTTATGCGCGAGAAATGTTGGCACGTGAGGGACATGTGCACAGCTGTAGGACCGAAAACATGGTTGATTTACGTGGTTCGGGAGGTCGAGGTTGGTGATTTAGGATGAACATGATGAAACCCTAAAAGAGAGAAAGTTGTGAGAGGGTGAGGTGAAAGAAAAGATATTATAAATTTGAACCAAATGCTTACACACCCACACCCCTCATGGAGAGTCATGAGGGGTATTTATAGGCTCATCACACTACAAGTTTGCCCTGTTTACATAAGTAGTCCCTACGTGTGCAACTTACAACGCATCTAGTCCATTTCACATGTAAGACGTCAGCTTTACAAAATTGCGAGGCTAACAACCTCCCTCCAAGATGGCGTAACACGTGAATGGTTACAATGAGACCTATAAATACATAAACAAAGTAAATTAGAATAGTACTAAGTAATGTTGATGTTGTTGAAGTGTAGAGTCTCTGTAGTCTAGATACTTAGGCAGACTTCAAGTTCTCTCTTACGACGATCTCGGTATTTGATCTTTGGCGCTCTGAACTTCAACTGTAATGGTCTGGTTAGGTTATTACTCTCTCCTAACTAGTGAGCCCTTTTCTTCTTTTATCTGCTCCCTCCTGAACAGACAACTCTCTTTCATCAAATCTCTTTAGTCTTCAAACACGCAGCGGATAAAGTAGACTCTAGAGTGTAGCACCATGGTTGACGTTCATGGAGCATCGAAACAACATAAATCACTTAGTATTGCATCCAAGTTGGTTAATAAGCCCCGATGTACACATTATTTGTTAGGATTTATATTGAGTTGATAAATACAAAACAATAAAAGAATAATGAAGCAAGATGAAACTACAAGGACTTAAAAGATAAAGAATAAAAGTTAGGAAGATTTGTTTCCTAATACAATTATGAGTCTTTGTAAACCCTAGATATCTCTATTATATAAAGAGATACAGGGTCTAGGTTTTATGAGTGCACAGAAAAGATGTAGACGTCTAGTAAAAGTGTGTGTGTCCTAGGCGTGGGTTTGTAGAAAACACCTAGGGTTTAGTGTTTGTTTTAGCTTCAAGGATCTTTGATTCCTTGTTACAAGTTGTGTAACATGTTCTACAATTGATCAAGTAAAGTTGAAGCTTGTAGTGAATGATAATGAAGAAAAACCTTGTTTTTAATAATAATTGATTCTTTGTTTTGAATATTCCGCCTTTGTTATTAATTAATCCTAGATGAGGTCTAAACAACATCGAGTTCTAAACGGTTCTATCATTATTGGTTCCTCTTCGGTATTAAGCATAGTTCCCTCAATCAATCCAATCACAGAAAGACGAAACACAACTTCTTCCATAATGTACTTCTCCCTCCTGATGGTTGCGAGTTATCGGAATCATCATAATTTTGTGTACATGCTGTAAAATTACCTCTTTCACTTGATGCTATATTAAATCCATAGCTTGTTTAAGCATAATTCCGTGAGAATATGTCAAAAAAATACTCTCAATACTTCTCTCAAACCAACCTGTAATCGAACCTCCTTTTAATTCATCGGCTAATAGTAATGACCACAAATGGTGACAACCCGATATAACCAACTTGAAAAAGAAGTAAACATCCTAACTTTGTGACTTAATGCTTGTACTACCTGTTAGGATCACGTCTAAAGTGTAAAGTGTCGATCATAATGTTTATGTAATAGGTTGTTTGTAATATAGGCTAAATAGATTGTTTATAGGGCTTGTCGTTTAAGTGTTAGGCCTTTAAGTTTGAGATAAAGGCTCGGCCTATGTAGAAGGCCCATGGGTCGTGTCCTATTGTTCTAGAAACACACCAAGGGTGTTGCCCTAGCCTTGGTGTCCTATATATATACTCTTGTAACTCTCCTTTGGAGGGTGTTGGTTATTTCATATATGCAAGCAAACCTTTGTCATTTTATTTCTCATACTTGAAGTAATCGACCAAGTCTATCTCTTTCTTATTTCTATCATATCAATACTTATGTTAATCTATTATGGTTACCTAACAAGTGGCATCAATCGCTAGAAGATAGTTAGAAGTGTCAAGTGTTGATTTTCAAGCATAAAAAGTTTCTTTTTTACACGTTATTTTTCATTTTTTGTTCACTTTCTTGTTTTTTCTTGTGTTTTAGCACTTCTTCGATTACAAACTAGTGTTAGACATATTATAGAACAAGAAAGTTACAAGCTTTTAGGTAAAAAATTTGAGTCTTGAAGTCGTATTTTTTTAAGTTCTTAAATATTTCGAGCAACATCAAATTTCACAAAAGGTGTTAAAGTTTGTTACTTTCCTTTAGTTTTAGTCTCATTAAGCTTACTTTTATAAGAAAATCGTGTTTAGAAACAAGTTTTGGGTGTCTTTAAGTGATTTCAAAAACTGTAAAAGTTTCAAGTAACTTAGCTAAAACCCTTAAGTTTCGAGTAAGTGTTCTGACAAAGTTTCGAACAACCCAAACCCTAAAGTTTCGAGCAACTTCACCAAGCATTATCTTCAAATTATATGGATTACTCAGTGTTTTTCTCTCTTGTATAAGTTAGAAAAGCACTTCGACCCTTGGGAATTTTTTTAATTCGTACGAATTAGAAAGTTAATTTGAAACTTAAAACTTTCGAGCAAGTATGTTAACTTTCGAGTACAGGACTTTCAAGTAAGTTTAAAACTTTCGAGCAAATATGTCAAAAAGGACTTTCGAGCAACGTTGAAAACTTTCGAACAAACAAACTTTCGAGGAACTTTGAAAAAATTTCAAGCAACTTCACAAAGTTTCTAGCAAGGACGAATTTTTCGAGCAAGTAAATTTTTCTAGTAACTAATCAGACTACAGTTTAAGGAACATAACTTACCAACACTACAATACACTTCTTAACCGTCTACAAGATCCATTACAACACAAGTTAACAAATCACAATCATGTCTCAACCACCGTATCCTTATTACAATCCTTACCCTTATAACCCTTATCAACAAGGACGACCATTCCCTCCTCCACAACATCAACAATTCTTTCAACAACCACAATTCCATCAACAACAACTATACCCAACACAACAATTACCAATGACACCATTTCCTCTTCCACCAAAACAACCACATTGGTTTGATCAAATGTGTGAAGCTATAAGCAGCCAACAATCAATTCATGAAGCTGGTTCACTAGAAAGGCCTCCAATGCTCACTCCTGGAAATTATGTTCAATGGGCAAGTCAATTCTTAAGGTTCATGGAACTCCGAAAACCTCATGGAAAATACCTGAAGCAAATTATCCTTGAAGGACCATTCCAAATGCCAACTTTAACGGTTCCCGGTAATGCAACTGCTGTTCCTCCAAGACCTGAGACTGTGACAACTCTACCAGAGAATCAACGTACACCAAAACAGATCCTACACCGTGAGGCCAATGAACTTGCAATGGATTATATTCTTTTGGGAATACCTAATCCGATTTACCGAAGCATTGATGCTCAGAAGACATCTAAGGATATGTGGGAACATGTACATCTTTTGATAGAAGGCACTGAACTCAATCAAGAAGACATGGAATCAAAACTTTATCTCGAATATGAAATATTCATGATTGAACCAGAGGAGTCATTAGAGTCATACTATCACCGCTTCACAAACATCATCAATGACTTGGATCGACACAATATCATCTTACCTAAAATTGCTATCAACACCAAATTTCTAAATTGTTTAGGTCAAGATTGGCAGAAATATGTCACATTTGTTCGTCAAGCCAAAAATATTTATAATGCGAAGTATGGGTTGTTGTATGATTATCTGAAGCACCATCAATATGAAGTTGACAAAGATCGAGCTCTGCATGGAATGTATCAACCTTCACCCCCTCCTCAGAACCTACTTGCACTTATGGCTCAATCTTATCAAGCTCCATATCCAAAGTCGAATCACGCATTTGTTCAACAACAGCATCACTTTACTTATTGATGAACTCAAATAAGTACATTTTATTACCATCATTTATCCTATTTATTTGACTTGTTTTATTATATTATATATGAGAATTGATACGTTAATGTTTACTTTTGTAATTCTCAGGTAAAAACAAGTATTATGTGAAACTTGGTGATTTTGGACTAATTATGGAGCAAAACAAGCAAGATGTTAAGAGTCTACTGAAATGTACAAGATCAAGATCATTCTGCTCCAGATACGCCGCAACATACTTCTTACATACGGCGTATCACTATCAAGATTTCACAAGTTACGATCCAAGACAGCAAAGGACATGCGCCGAATAGAGAAATGGAGTTACGCCGCATCTTAAGGCGGTGTACGAATATTCCTGAATATATTAATCTTGGACCCCACGCGAAGTTAAGTCAATGCGCCGCATCTACTTATCCTATGCGCCGCATCTAACCCTCAGACAGAAACTATAAATACCCCAAGGCCAGACGAATTATGAGACTAGACTTTAGAGACCGAAGACAGAAGAACCCTAGGAGACGAATTCAGACGTATTAGCAGCACAAGACACACCCTGAACGAAGATACAAGAGCTGTAAGAAGGTCCTGCATGTATTCAATTCATTAAGTAGTTTTGTTTTATTGTATTAGTACACTTTAATTCATCAGGATTGATGGGCTGATGTCATGTGACTACGGAAAATCATGTCCACCCCTTAAAATTGCTTTCCCATTAATTAAAGTTTATATATTGATGTCTATGGTGACTTTTATTAGTGCATTGATAACCTCTGTGTCTAGCTGAGCATTGCTTAGGTCGCCATGCCCCTTCCTCGCCTATTTATTCTATCGTTTCTAGGATAATGGGATAGACATAAGTGATCATTAAGGGTTTACTCGCCGATAAGATTAGAGCCAACGAGAAAGGGTTAATTATATACACTTCATATAAAACTAGCAATAAAACAAGTGACAAGCTACTTAATTATCAGGACAGGTCTTCTTATTGTCTCAAGTATCTATCTGTGTACGTGTGTGCTAATCGCTGATTCGTGCTCATTAGTTTAGTTTACTATTTAATCATAACCAAACCGTGCCAATCTCTCAGGCTGAACCCCCTTGCGTTAGATTAGGTTGTATAGCTAACTTAGGATATTAAAATACTGATTAGAATAACTAGATAATACGTTCCACTCTTAGTGATCGACACTCTACTTACCATTATATTCATACTGACCGGGTACACTGCTCGTTAAGTGTGTGTGTTAATGATAAGTCGGCTAAATATAAATTTAAAACTTGAGTAGGCATTAATACTGCTAAACCGCAACGACACATCGCGCGCATCAAGTTTTTGGCGCCGCTGCCGTGGATATAAAAGAATTAGAGCAATAAACACCACATCAAGTTTTTGGCGCCGTTGCCGGGGAGTGAATTGTTATTATCTGTTAATTTGATTAGTATTTTAATTAGGGTTTTCTTTTTAATTTTTAGATTCTAACCGCTAACCCTGTTATATATTAGATAAATTGCATTTATTGTATAGTTTGCATATTTTCTGTTTTTGTGTGTTTTTGTTTTCTTTAATTTTTGTTTCTTTTTGTTTGATTTTATTTTTTGTTTTTCTTTTTCTATTTTTCTGCATTCTGCTATCGTTGTACTGAGCTGATACAAACGATACGGCGCATCTGTTTTAACAGATATGGCGTATTGCGTTTAATTTTTATAAAATACAACGCGTTTAATAAATTCGAGTACGACGCATCTTTCCCCAAGATACGGCGTATTTTGTTTTTAATAAGAATTTTTTCTAAACAATAACGCCATACGACGCATCTGTTTTTGCAGATACGGCGTATTTATTATTTAAATTAAAAACAGTTTTCGAATTATTAAACAGATACGACGCATCGATTTTTATCGATACGGCGCATCTACTAAATCAAAAATCTTGTATTTTGAAACGTAACGAAAATACGGCGCATTAGCTTTTGTTAATACGACGCATTTAATTTTAATAAATACAAACGATTTTTGATAATTAAAATTGATACGGCGCATTCTAAAATTATAAGCGGCGTATCTGCTTTCTGAATAAAAGTCTGATTAAATTTTAACGAAATAAGATACGGCGTATCCAACTTTTTGGATACGGCGCATCGTCTACTGATATCAGCAACTTTTATTTTACTTTGATTGTTTCACTCTTGTTTTGCACGAGTAAGTTTTATTTCAAGAAGATGGACGATCCGGATATTACAATGGAAGAATATGTTAGGTTTGAAGAGGAAAGAGCCTTGAGCAATAATCAGGTGTATGATTGGAAAAGAGCAAGATATGGTGCACAAGTCATTGAAACGAAAGAAATCACTATGGAAGAATACTTGATTATAGGACAAGAAAAGTCAAGGAATGAAATAAACAAATTGCCATTTCAACACACTTGGTGTATGTCTAATGATGATGAAGAAGATTCATATACCGTGAAACCAATTCCGGCAATTGTTATTGATAATACTTTTTCTCCGGAGATTGCACAAGATGATGTGTATACGGAACCTTACGTTGAAGAATATTCTGCAATCGTATTACCACCATTAGACAATCCATCGGATGAAGATGAAAAGTATTCTAATTTTGATTTCGAACCATTTGATGCAATTGTATATGATGACATACCTCAACCAGATTTTGACCCAACGAGGGATTTTGAAGAAATCTGGGATTACTTATTTAAGGATGAAATTCGGGACGATTATGAAATTGCAAGACCACTAGTTGAAGATGGAGATTCACAAGATGAATTGGAGTCACTTACAACACAAAGTGGTACAAATTTATTTAATATTATTAATCCCGTTACTAATAATCTTGCTAGTTTTCCTAAACAGGTTGCAAAACAAAAGAATGATGAGGTCAAATTTATTACACTACCTATTGAAGCACATGAAGCACCTGTGATCAACCCGTTTTTGGTAGAGCTCGAGGAAGAATTTGGTGATGAGCTCTTATACATTGCTATGATTGATGAAGATGATGATTTCGACCCTATAAAGGATATAGAGGAACTCGAACTTTTACTTGCCAAAGACCCTTTCTCATCTTCTGCGGAAGTCAAGGGACGCCTTACTACCAAAGAGACTAACCAAGAAGAAAGGAGACTTATTTTTCCTCATCACACTACTCTTTCAGATGAAGTGGTCAAGTCATCCAATTTATCAACCAAACCGGGTAAGAATAGGGAAGATGTACATATATTGCCAAGGTATGATCTTTATGCATTTCTTCCATCTTTAATAGCAAATTTACACTCTTTTCGTGTTTATTGCTACTATCACCCGCACTTGATCCCAAGTGGGGGGAACAACACCCTATTACACAGTAAATAAGGGTGGAGTCAGGCTCGTGACTCAAACAAAAACAAGCGTTTCGTGGGAGGCAACCCATGCTTATCTTTTATTTTATTTTCTGATTTTGTATTGAGTCTGTCAGACCTGCAGAAGATACGGTGTATCTCCATCATAAGATGCGACGCATCGCCTGCACTGGTCATATCTTATTTTATTTTCTGCATTTTTATTTTTAACTTTAAAACTTTCTGTCAGTATTTTAATGCGGCGCATCCCTGGTTAAGGATGCGACGCATCTTTTATTCTGATTCGTATTTATTCCAGGCTCGATACGGCGTATCTTCTTCCATAAGATACGGCGCATCGACTGACCTGATGATTTTCATTTTAATTTTTTATGTTTTATTTTTACTAACTACTAATGTATTATGCAAGTTTGAACCTTCTTAACTCAGGTGTGTTAAAGTCTGAATGGTATTATAGATTCCTGCATTCTTGTGGATACATCGTTTTTGAAACTTAAACGTTCTAATCCACAAGAAAGTTGATTTTTGCTCTTATACGAATAATGGAGGATCATACCGAGCAAATCTCAGGGGAGTTTTTCTGTTCTAATTCTTTTATTTTTCAGTTTTTAATCTTTGATACAAACAACGAGGACGTTGTTTAACTTAAGTGGGGGGATTGGAGAATTAGAACACTGACTTGTCCTAAACTTTTTCAAAATATGCTTAAAATGCGCTTAATATATCAAAATCTAAAATTTTTTAGCATGTTTTTTGTTTAAAGTCAAAATTACATAGCTGCACACATAACATTATTTTCAAAAATTGTGAACTTATCAAAATTCACAAATCTATGAGTGTGCCGGTGACTTGTAAACTTTAGAACTTGGCTTGTATACTATTCGAGACCACCATAATAAGTATTATCTATATAATTGGAATGACTTGTCTAAATTGGTAAATTTCTAGGATTACACCCAAATAGCCTTTATATGTTATTTGATATTAACTAACTACATTGGTTAGTTAACCCCCGTATAAACCTTTTGTTACTCTCACTTTTAGAGTAAGATACCTCTAGAAAAACACTCAGAGCCATTCCTTTCGTTTCTTACACCTTTGTTATAATGTTTCATTACACCCTTACACCTTAGCCTACCCTATAGATTAAAATCCGTGGTTGGTTAATTGCTTTAGGCAAAGTGTGTTTCCTTACATTACCTGTGTTGGCGTGCGTAATTCATTATCTTTGGTTGAGTCAGGAAATTGCACAATGCAATTGGTATGAAAGTAAATATTGTATATCTTCTAGTTTATTTTTCGTGTGTTTACTACTTTCACTATTACAGTTATTTCTGAAAGTATGAAGAGTATGGAAAAATTATCCGGAAAAATAGTGATAGTAAAGTTGTGAAATTTTACACATATGTTATAAAAATAAAAAAAATCGAAAAAATAGAAAAGAAAAAGGAAAAGTTGGAAGTTTGTTTTAACCAACTTATGTAAAGTTTTGTATTAAGTGTGCGATATCACCACTATTTGTTATATATTATATTTATGGATTGAATGGGAGTTGGCCGTTATGGAACGCCAACTAGGATTATTCTTTGATTGAGATCTTGTTGAGTATAATTCGTGTCTACCTAAAGCGTGTGTTTCAGGTGTTAAAGCGTGAGTTATTCAATGATGTGAGTCTTATTCATGGGATGGTTGGGAAAGTAATTTACCACACTTAGGATTTTAATTTATCTGTTTTGTTTATTTTTCATTTTACACCAATTTGTATCCCAAATATTATCAATACCCTATATCATTCTTTATCCAAACCTTTGATTTACTGAGATTAGGGATTTGAGCAATCTTAAGTATCGTAGTCGTGCATTCGGCTATGTATTTATGATTTTGTCGCCCTTTTTGATATAATATTATTGGTAAAGATTACTTGGTCCTATCTTTAGCCCATTTGAGTTAAGGATTTGAGCAATTGCAAGTATCGTGGTCGTGGATTCGATCATGTATTTGTGATTTTGTCGCCTTTTCTGGAATTTGAGATCGATAGAGATTAAGGAGAATGATCAACCCTTAACCAACAAACCCTTTTTACCGCTTTAGACTTGTTATTCCTTGGCTTTAGTGGGGGAGATGCGTATACTTGCCAAGCTTATGATAGAAGATTCGTCACGACTGGACAGTTAAACGATTAGATTTGCTTTTATCAAAATATTTTATTTTATTTCTAATTCGTTAAGTGTTTGGTTGTGCAATTATGACAAAACGAATACATGCTTAAATATAAAAATAAATCCTAATATCTTTTAGGATACATTTTCATAAGATTTATTCTAAGGTTTACTTGGGGACAAGTAAAGTTCAAGTGGGGGGATATTTGATGAACTCAAATAAGTACATTTTATTACCATCATTTATCCTATTTATTTGACTTGTTTTATTATATTATATATGAGAATTGATACGTTAATGTTTACTTTTGTAATTCTCAGGTAAAAACAAGTATTATGTGAAACTTGGCGATTTTGGACTAATTATGGAGCAAAACAAGCAAGATGTTAAGAGTCTACTGAAATGTACAAGATCAAGATCATTCTGCTCCAGATACGCCGCAACATACTTCTTACATACGGCGTATCACTATCAAGATTTCACAAGTTACGATCCAAGACAGCAAAGGACATGCGCCGCATAGAGAAATGGAGTTACGCCGCATCTTAAGGCGGTGTACGAATATTCCTGAATATATTAATCTTGGACCCCACGCGAAGTTAAGTCAATGCGCCGCATCTACTTATCCTATGCGCCGCATCTAACCCTCAGACAGAAACTATAAATACCCCAAGGCCAGACGAATTACGAGACTAGACTTTAGAGACCGAAGACAGAAGAACCCTAGGAGACGAATTCAGACGTATTAGCAGCACAAGACACACCCTGAACGAAGATACAAGAGCTGTAAGAAGGTCCTGCATGTATTCAATTCATTAAGTAGTTTTGTTTTATTGTATTAGTACACTTTAATTCATCAGGATTGATGGGCTGATGTCATGTGACTACGGAAAATCATGTCCACCCCTTAAAATTGCTTTCCCATTAATTAAAGTTTATATGTTGATGTCTTTGGTGACTTTTATTAGTGCATTGATAACCTCTGTGTCTAGCTGAGCATTGCTTGGGTCGCCATGCCCCTTCCTCGCCTATTTATTCTATCATTTCTAGGATAGTGGGATAGACATAAGTGATCATTAAGGGTTTACTCGCCGATAAGATTAGAGCCAACGAGAAAGGGTTAATTATATACACTTCATATAAAACTAGCAATAAAACAAGTGACAAGCTACTTAATTATCAGGACAGGTCTTCTTATTGTCTCAAGTATCTATCTGTGTACGTGTGTGCTAATCGCTGATTCGTGCTCATTAGTTTAGTTTACTATTTAATCATAACCAAACCGTGCCAGTCTCTCAGGCTGAACCCCCTTGCGTTAGATTAGGTTGTATAGCTAACTTAGGATATTAAAATACTGATTAGAATAACTAGATAATACATTCCACTCTTAGTGATCGACACTCTACTTACCATTATATTCATACTGACCGGGTACACTGCTCGTTAAGTATGTGTGTTAATGATAAGTCGGCTAAATATAAATTTAAAACTTTAGTAGGCATTAATACTGCTAAACCGCAACGACACATCGCGCGCACCAAGTTTTTGGCGCCGCTGCCGTAGATATAAAAGAATTAGAGCAATAAACACCACATCACTTATCCTCAACAATCACTTTCATCCAAGATCGTTTCATATGACTCTTCACAACAATCAACTGACAATCAACTTGTTCCATATGAACAGCCAGACACCGCATACTATTCACAAGCACATGATGATGAAGAGGAAGCGTTTAACACATTGAGTCAAGGATTTGCATTCATTGCTCGAGCCTTCAGCAAATTTGCAAACAAATCAAACAATCGTCTTCGCAATTCATCTAATCCAAGGAATCAAGCTGTAGTTCAAGGTGGACGGGTTGAAGTGAAGAATCGGTCTTATGGACGACAAATGGGAACTGGTGGTTTGCAGGAAATTCGGGAAGTGGTCAAGCTGTTGCTAGTGGAAGTAGGAACAATGTAGGTGCTCCTCAGAGTAGGGTTGAAATCAATAAAACTGGTAATGCACAAACTGGGAATGCAGTGATCAGGTGCTACAACGGTAACGGCAAGGGTCATTTGGCTAATGCATGTCCTAAACCAAGGGTCATATGCAGTGACTTTCATAAGCAAGCATTACTTCTAGCACTTAAGGATGAAGCAGGGGGAACTCTCACTGACAACAACAAAGCTTCATGGCCTCTGCTAATTCAGATGATGAAATAGAAGATCTGGAAGCTAATGCTGCAGTGATGTTAATGGCAAACATGCAGGAACTTCACATGATTGATACAGGCCAAGTTTATGACACTGATGGCCTGTCTCAGGTACCTGATGCAAACACATGCCTCATACATGAAATAGCATCTCTATCTGCATCTGCACCCGACAAGGAGCAAGTTATTCAAGATGATCCATTGTTACCTCTTCGAGACGATGATCAAATTAACACAGTAGTTACATTTGATAATGATGATGATCAAATTAACACAGTTGTTACATTTGATGATGATGATCAAATTAACCCAGTTGTTACCTTTGATGATCCAATTGATGAATATAACAATGATCAACTTGAACAAATTCAAACTTCGCCCAGTCCAGATCCAGAACTTATGACCTTACTTATGACCACCCAATCCCAAGTTGAAAAATGCAATGAGATAAATGGTAACTTAAAATCTAAGATTCCATCATTAACTGCGTAACTTGAGAGCTATAAAACTCAACTCACAAATTTTGAAACCCAAGCTAATCGAGAAAAAAGTTTTGAAGTTGCATTTCAAAATTCTTATGTCAAAGAGCAAGAGTAACAACATCAAATGCGAGAATTAATAGTTTCCAATAATAATTTGGTTTCTAAATTAGAACAAGAAAAGCTTGAGTTAAAACAACAAGTCGAACATCTTGCAACTGAACTTTCAAAAACAAATTTGGATATGTCAGTTTGTCAAGCATCTTTTTCAGAATACAAACAAAAGTCAAGGAAACGAATTGATTCTCACGTTGATGAAATCGTTGAGTTGGAAAGAAAATTAAAAGAATTTCAAAAAGTTGTCTATAAAACTAGTGAGTCTATCACAACAATACAAAAGTTCACTTTAAAATCAAATCCTAATGGTTCAAAAGGTTTTGCTCTTGGTGACGATAAACCACGTTTTCTACACACGGCTCTTAAAGAAAATCCAAAGTTGTATAGTGCAGAACAATTGTTTGATGATTCTGTTGTGCGTGTTGTTTTATATAATTGTGAGGAAAAATGGGAACAAGAAGACGAGAGTCGATTGAAAATGAGCAAAAAGGAAATGGTTAAACCATTTGATTATTCAAAATTACCATCTATTCATGAAACTTTTGTTCCTCAAAAATAAAAAACATAACAACCTTGGTATATTTCAGAAATTCATGAATCAACTTCTAATGTTGGTCCCGTCAAACCAGTGGCACAAATAAATGGCCCTTTACCATCTTCTGGTGAAATTAGACCATTATCTAAACGATGTCTTGTACTTCGGTATTTTGATACGTTTATGGAAGATATCAAACTTTTGGAACAAGCGATTGAACGTAATTCTGAGATAAAAATTTCTACTTTTCAATAAACTTACGCAAAAGAACAAAGACAAATTTTTCAAACACAATTTTTACCTCATGTCCAACATTTGCGTCTTTGTGCAACACACTGGGAACGGGAACTACAAAATGAAGTTTCAACCATGATGAACATTTTCAAAGCAATAGAAAACTCAATTTCAAAACGTAAACGTCAAAACAAAATTCTTCAAAAAGAAGTTGATCGACTCTTGGAAGATGTTCTGAGTTCTGATATTATATCTGTATTTATGAATTTTGTTTATTTGTCATGCAATTCCATGCTCATAACTGACCACAATGCTGAAAATGATACGTTGAGACACGAGATTGAGATTTTAAAAGCAGAAAATTAGAGAATCATGACTCATAATGATGATATTCAAACAAAAATTTCACTCGAGATTTCTCAACTTCATAAGAAACTTCAATGGTGTCAGGCTCAAAGTCTTACTTTTGAACTCGAATTGCAACGACAAAAAGAAAACATGTCTTTTCAAAACCATCAAACATACAAAGTTGAGAATCTTGATGATGAAAATGCGGTTTTAAAGTGTCAAGTTTTCAAATATGAAATAGAAATTGAGCATTTAAAAGATGAGTATAAAAAAATTTATGATTCTTTGAAAAAGACACGTACTCAACTTTTGAAAGAAAATAATGAAAGTCGACAAAATCGAAGTGACACCGTTCGTTTAAATAGAGAACTCGATGCAAAATTACAGAATCAACAATTCATCATTAGTGAGTTAGAAGAGAAAATACGTACAATTAACAAATGGAAATTTGGAAACACAATCGTAATCGCACCAGGAATGTACAAAATCAAAACATCATCTAGGCAAACAGATACCAAGCAAATTCAGCCCACTAATTTGAATGCTTCCATTTCTACAGGACTAGAAGCCACTACTAGCGTTAGCAGATCACAGCGTAAGAGCACCAGAAAGAAGAATAGGATCTGGAAACGTAGGAGCGGACCTCTAGAAGAGAATGAAGTAGAAGATCACCTTAGAACTTTGAATAAAATGCATGTTGCATCTGATTTAGATTCGAACTTAAAAACTTGTAATTCTGATATCAATATAACTAATGCTCAGTCGTTGAATGTTTCTGATGTCAATGCTTCTTGTATCTTTTGTCGTAAAAGTATGATGTTTGGTACTCATGATCGGTGTGTTGCTAAGTCTCTTTTATTAAGCACTAGAAAACACACTAATAGCATTCTTTCTAGGCCCACTATAGCTTCTAAGTCTGCATTAGGAAAAGAGCCAAAAGTAGTTTCTAAACCTGCATTAAGTGATCCCATAGCCGAAAACACAAGTCCTAAGAAAACGGATTCACCTAGTGCCTTCACTAAGACAAAAGCATAAAGTAGTTGTGTTAGTGCAAGCAGTCTCGTTGGGGAGATTGTTAGTGCAAGCAGTCTCGTTTGTTTTGATTGATGAGAAACATGTAACTTGATACATAACATAAAGTGTACAAGTTACTTGTAATCTTATTTTGTCTCAACATACATTCAACACCTCTCGACTTCTCAAGTCTTCGTATGGTACAACACAGGTTCGTACATGTTTGTTATGTGGCATTATGATCAAACCCTTAACAAACCCTTTAGAATGTTTAAAATACGGCTCGGTCATTAAGTATTTTAAAAGGCTAACCATTCTACTTAGAACCTCATTTCACATTTTCCATATACAAATACTTTTACTTGTACATCATGTTTTCTAAGATTAATAGGATAAGTACACTTTAGGTGTCAAACTAACATGATACATATTGGTAAACATATACTCCCTCCGTCCCATTTTAGTTGTCCAGTGTTGACTTTCAAAGTCTTTTTGCTTCAACTTTGACCGCAAATATTTTGTTTATATTCTATAACACTTGATATAAAATATATAAATAAATTTGATTTTAAACGAACTTTTCAATGATAAAACTTTCATCAAGTATTATATAATACAAACAAAAATATTTACGATCAAAGTTGAAGCAAAAAGACTTTGAAAGTCAACACTGGACAACTAAAATGGGACGGAGGGAGTATTAGTTAAGCTAGTATATACATAGGACATACACTTATACATTTACATGTTTATGTTTTTGTTCTTAAAATAGAAATATATACATGACATCATGGCATACCTCATTAGGAAATCTTTAAAAATATTGGAAGATTTGAAATATATTTTGGAAAGATCTTGAAGCAAAGGAGTTGACTGTTAGGAATATAAATATTCATATGAAGACTCGGTCACCCCAAGTATCTGTTAGCATTAACTAGCTCGTAGGATTATTAGTATTATTATCATTAGTTTAGTTATTAAAGTATTTGTGGAGTTGGGTCGGGTCTTTACCCACTGTCAGCTCACTCCACAGCCCACTAGGGGCAACCTAGTTAGTACTATAAATACCCCTCTCCTCCTAGGGAGAGGGTTGGAACTCCTTCTTATTTCAATCTAACATTCTCACTTTCTCTGTCTAGTTCCCAACTTCTTCCTTTCTCTCTCTAGATATTCGGCCAGCCAAATCACCATAGAATACATGTTATATGTTTATGAATATGCTACAATTGGTATCAAGAGCCATGGTTAGGTTCGAGTGATTGCATATTCACGGATTTGTAGTGTGATTTTGGCATTTTTGGTTGGTTTTGTGTCGACTTGAAAAAAGGACACAAATCACGATTTAAGTTTTGTTTGTGGTTTAATTCGTTAAAAACTTGTACTTTTGTGTTCACAAAACTATCTTGCATATTTCTTGACAACATACAGTCGTGTGGTGTTAGTTAATGGAAGATTTGAAGATTTTTCTTGACTGCGGTTTGTGTTTCGGTAGTACATTCTTCACTGCGGTTTGTCTCTCGATAGTATGTTCTTGATTGTGGTTTGTGTTTTTTTTTGGGTAAGAACTTGTTGCGGTTTGACCTGTTTTGGGATTGCGGTTTGGATTTTAACTAAAACGGGAAAAAAGACAAAAAGGACTGATAGTGACGTCTTGTCCTGTAGCTGCTGCGGTTTGTTATTTCTTGTCTTTTGCGGTTTGTCGTTTTGCACTGCGGTTTAACTTCTTGCGGTTTGAAGTGTTGTGGTTTGACTTATTGCGGTTTAACCTTATTGCGGTTTGAATTCTTGCGGTTTGACCAGTCTTGTGGTTTGACCAAAGTGTTGCGGTTTGACTCTCTACTTTTTGTGGTACTCTGCGGTTTGAGTTTTCTGCGGTTTGTGGTATTGCGGTTTGAGTCTTCTGCGGTTTGTGATATTCTGCGGTTTGTGTCTTCTGCGTTTAGACCAAAGTTGACTTTTTTACGTCAAAACTTCAAACGGCCATAACTTTTGAACCGTAACTCCATTTTCAGCGAATTATGGAGGTTTTAAGTTTCTAGACCAAAATTTCACCGTAACAACTTGCATTAACCAAACCAAATCATAACTAAACAACAGATCACCAAGTCTACCAAACCTTCATCATAACACATAATCATTATCATCTCACGGTTTATTCTTGATTTTTGTAAAATCCCGCGAAAGAATATATTTCTCGGTTTAAATAATAGAATTGTAAAATTCCGTGCACGTTTACATCATGTCTACTACTTCTGATTCTTTCATATCTGAGGTACTCAAGTTGTACGACACGTAAGATAAACATAAGACTTCCAACCCTGTACAACAAATAAACGTGTTTGATTCTGATATTGCTAATATGGAATCTTTGAGCTCGAATTCTCAAGAGAGAGTGTTGCATTAGCCACAACAATTGCACGATGATGCAAAGGAAAGTTGCATAGAATGATTTCGACTACTTCATTCACATCTCAAGGTTCTCTCAGAAAGACCTGGATCCATGGGAGGATTCGAACGAGCATTTGCATCGCTTTTTGGTCAAGATGTTCAGACTTTCATAGGCATTATGTTCCTGAACTTAGATCAACTAGAACAACAACTTGATAAAGAAGAATTTCATGAAATTGGATCCATGGCTGCTCTTCGGGTGATCAACAAACAACTTCAATTGTTCATCAATTCACAATACACTTGGGATTATGACAGTCAAATGACAGAAAAGTGTTTTACTGATTACACTGGAATTGAAGTTAACATGTTCAGAGAAACATTACTCCAACACATGGATAATGTTAAGAAGTACATTTAGGAAAGAGCACAATACAAACTAATGTATGACATCAAGATGAATGAAAGTCGGATGCAATCAAGAGAGATTAAGGTTGATTCGAGTAAAGCACTGGGTGCTAGTTCAGTTGTCACAGAATGCAGTGGGACAAAGTCAGATAAGCATGATACAAGCAGCAGTTATGTGACTCATATCACACATGGTGTGGATGCTGATATCAGACCAGTAAATGACCAAGTGCCATTTGCTGAGGTACATTTAACTGTTCAACATAATGTCCTTGCTAGTGAACAACAACATACTGATCAATCTGAACCTGTTTATGACACATATCTGTTGGAAAAGGCTGATAGCAATACCACTCCTGATTCAACAAATATGAGTCATAAGGGGGGAGAAATTGACTAGGATGTTGAACATGATCAAGTTATAAGTCCTTTGGTTAAAGTTGAGTTTTTCAAAATGAATGATATGGTTGAAAAAGAAGTTTATAATGAACTTTCAAACATATTCTAACAAACCATGTAATAATCCGGAATTTCCTGAATTTCATGAATTTTTTGAGATAAACGATTTGAAAGCTCAGCTACAAGCCAAAAACTTAACGATCAACAATTTGAAAACTCGAATTAATATGCATGAGAAAAGTAATGAAGCCAAGGTTAAACATGACATTGATGCAATTGAAACAAGAAACATCGAATTGGAACTTAAAGTGGCTAAATTACTTAAGGAAAATGATGATTTGAAAAAACATTACAAAGACTTGTATGATTCTATCAAAGAAACAAGAACTAAGACTGCAGAACAAACAACTTCTTTGATTGCAAAAAATGATTAATTCAAAGCTCAACTTCAGGAAAAGGGTTTTACAATTGCAGCGTTGAAAAACGAGTTAAGAAAATTGACAGGAAATAGTGTGAACACTAAGTTTGCAAAACCATCAATCTTGGGGAAACCACCACTTAGAAACCAATCAGTTGTTAGACAACCGACTGCGTTTAGATCTGAACGACCAAAATCCTTAAAACCACGGTTTGCCTCCCAAGTTGATTCGAAACAAGTTTTGTCAAAACCAGTCACTTCACAATCTAGACCTAAGTAAAAGGAATATACGCTTCTAAAACCTTATCATATGAGTGCCTCTAGCTCTTCTAGGATTAGTTCAAAGCGTGTGTCATTTGTGACACCAAAGGAACATGTTAGACATAAAAACAGTGTTCAGAATCCCAACCTAGAGGATGCTAAGAAAAACACACATGAAAAGACTATGAATTTGCCTGTTTCTAAGAGTAGTTGCATATCGATTAATGCGATTCCTGTAGCAGATCACTCTAAGAATTCTAGATCTTTCTCTGAATCCAAACACTTTGTTTGCTCTACTTGTCAGAAATGTGTTTTTAAGGCAAATCATGATAATTGTGTAACAAAATTCCTGAAGGAAGTGAATGCTCGTGCTAAGGTTCAATCCTCTAAGACTAGAAACAACAAAGAGCCCGTAGAATCAAAGAGTTATATTCAGAAACCTGGTAGGCAGATTGCTATAGGACAAAGGTTTTCTCCCAACAAGTCTTTCACTGTGCATGAGAAACCAAACACTCCTAGATCTTGTCTTAGGTGGATACCGACGGGTAGAATTTTTAAGATTGCTGGTCTTAGATGGATACCTATTAGAAAGATGTTCACTGAGTGCAAAACCAAGGTTGATAGTGAAACCCCAAATGGTCTAGATGCTGATATCACTAACCCATATAAATGTAAACAAACTCTTAATGTCAGTGCAGGTAGTCTTCACTTAAGTGCAGGTACATCGTTCACTCATATTATGGAAAGACTCAGGGTTTGGGTGCCGAAAAGACTGATATCTCATGAATTAGGGGTTCAAGCAATTCAAGCTTGATGAACATCAATGACAATGACGTCTGCTCACATCAGTTCAGGCCTCGTTCTTCAACGACTATGACGTTTGAACACATCAGTTCAAGCCTCGTTCTTCAGCGACAATGACGTTTGTTCACACCAGTTCAGGCCTCGTTCTTCAAACGACAATGACGTTTGGACGCTGCAGTTCAAGCCTCGGGTCTCAATGTCAACATTATGGTGTCTGCTGACAACTCTTCAGGCCCCGTTCATCAAAGAAAAGAGGAGTGTACGCTTGAGTGCGCTTTATCTTCGGAAGAAGAGAAATCTTCTTGTTTATGACCATTCTCATCAACAAGCTTCATGCTCTTCCCATGCTCATTCAGTCATCAAGTGGATCAACGTACATTGGAGTATATTCTTATTCACTTGTTCTATCAAAAATGGCAACCTCATATGCAATTTTTGAGGGGGAGAAGTGTGAATAAACTAAATGTCAGTCATCAAGTGGATTTGCTTATCGTTGATTGTATTCTTATTCACTCGTTCAATCAAAAATGGCAGTCATATGCAATTTTTGAGGGGGAGAAGGGTGAATAAACAAAATGTCAGTTATCAAGTGGATCTACTTACCGGTGATGGTATTCTTATTCACTCGTTCAATCAAAAATGGCAGTCATATGCAATTTTTGAGGGGGAGAAGGGTGAATAAACAAAATGTTGATTGATGTTTGAGAAATGGTCATATGAATAATCGACATCTTCTCACAGGCTGTTATAATCAATGATAAAGTGCTTCTAGTTAATGCTTCATGTACACATCATTATGCTGATTTTGATTAATCGTAACCATTAGGGGAGAGAAATGTGTACACCAAGGACGCACAACAATCAGTGATAAAGTGCTTCTAGTTAATGCTTCATGTACACATCATTTTGCTGATTCCGATTAATCGTAACCATCAAGGGAGAGAAATGTGTACACCAAGGACGCACAACAATCAGTGATAAAGTGCTTCTAGTTAATGCTTCATGTACACATCATTATGCTGATTCCGATTAATCGTAACCATCAGGGGAGAGAAATGTATACACCAAGGACGCACAACAAGTTCACATGATCGGGCTTAATTTTGTGAGATGCAGATGTTGATATTCTGTTCCCCAAATGGACAATCTTGAAGAAGGTCAAGTTTACAGTCTGGTCTACATATTTTCCGTTGTGTGTTAGAAGACTAAAGACGGCATGCATTTGGTTATCAAAAGACTTCTTCATATTCTCGGCAGTCATCAGAAAGGGTGTCAGTTTGGGGGAGAGCACTAATTAGGGGAGAGTGAAAAGCCAGATTTAATCCCTAATTAAATGTGCTCACATTGTTCTTCAGCAAGTAAAGTGATGGCAGCTGAGAAGATTCAGGAAGCTGAGGAGTAATGGACTTGCTTCGTATATCCTTGAGAAATGGTCATACGACTCTCCTTCAACACCTAATGTTCCACTTATTCCTCAAGGTGTTGATAATGACTCTCATGATATTGAAGCTGCACGCTTGAATAATGATCCGTTCTTGGGTATTCCTTTCCCAGAACCAGGTTCTGAAGAATCTCCTTATTCACGGATTGTTGTTCCCTCCAATGTGCACTCTGTAAATCAACCACAAGAACATAAAGGAAAAAGTCGGCTAAAATGTCAAAACGACTAAGAGTTTGGACATGGAATGTCAAGTGATCACGGAGTTTATTTGGCATCCCTTATTTGAGATTGAAGTGGGTTTCACGAAGGCTTCTACTTATTTCATCATCGAGACTTCATCTATCGATTGATGACTTGCTTGAAGTTATAAAATTTATGATTGGGACTTGGATTATCTAGTTATACCCGATGTAAGGAGGTACATTGTAGTTCTCACGGGTTATAGCTATCACTTCAAGAAGTTACATTGTAGTGCTCAGTGTCACACGCAGATGCAGATGTGGATAGTCTCAAGAGGTGTTGTACTTGCTTTGGCTCTTAGTTGAGTATATAAGGGTACTTAGGGGTTTTCTTCTGCATCGTTCTTCAATCAACAACAGTGCAAGCTTAAGTAACAAATTTGTGGAATTCTTCGTCAGTTTCAAGTTTGGTATATCGGGTTTACTTCACCAAGTGGTCACAGCAATAGCCGACAGAACATAAGGGTTGATAAAGATAGTCAGAGAGCGCTTCAGTAGCTGTTGATTCTCACAGGATACATTTGAGCCAAGTTGGTTCTTCTCACAAGATTTCAAGTATATGTGCGTAAAATGTGTTGCTGATTCTGAGGTATCAAAACCAGCAAGGGGGAAGGAGACATACATCGGAATGCACAACGAGTACACGTGATGAACTTTATACTTCTTCTTAGTTGAAGTTATTCCGGGAAGACAAATGTCATGACCGCAGAGAAAATCAGTGTCTTAACTTGTGGCTTTTGGTGTATTATTCCAACTACGTGGTGGAAGAGATGTAAGAAACAGTTTCCGATGATAAAAGAGGTTCACAATGGCAATTTCCTGAAGGGAGAAAAGGGGATTTTCGGGTCTTAATTGATCTTGATGTTACGTTTTCGTCTTCATTTATGGGATTGAGTGTGTGCTTCGGGTTTTTGAGCTTCATACAATGAGACTGATTGCATCACTTCAACTACTTGGGGGAAGTGGTCTCTGGATACTTTCGGCATGCATTATTTCAGACTTCAGTGGGAAGAAATGTGAGAAGAATTATTCAAGTGTGAGATGATACACTGCTGATCTATTTGATGATCCCCCGAACGGATAATCACGATGATTATTCTTAAAAGGAGAAGCAATATTTGATGTGGTTTGCTACGATTTCCGTTGTACACTTACCTTATGTAAGCTTGAAAGAGAGATTTGAAACTGCTCAAAAAGAAGATTGTCGGTTTAGGGGGAAGCTATCAAAGCTTCACAATTGAGAAGGCTCAAGTTCAGACGATTTTTCAGGAGCCTAGAAAGCTTTGGTGGTGAAAGTTTAAGAGATGATGACTACTGACTTCTACAACGTACAGAACGATATCCTTATTTCGGTATTCATGTCAACATTTTCTTAAATTGAATAATATACTTTGTACATATCTTATACCAAAATGTAAATAGAAAATATAAAACCAAAATGTAAATAGAAAAATATAAAACCAAGAAAAACCATAAAAATCAGAAAAATAGAAAATACCAAAAATAGTTTTTCAAGGCATGTCTTCTGGTATCGATAACATTTACGGTTCTAGAAATGTCATTCAATAATGACACGGGTCTTTAAATGAAGTTCGAGCAGAAGTTCAAAAATGTTTTCAAAACATGCCTAAATGGCTTGCTATTACTTTAGATAGCAACCCGCGTTTCAAAATGGGGAAAGCACGTTGCCAAAAAGACGGTTGTTCCTCCCACAACGGGTGAAGTTCACCCGGGCATGGATTATTTCATATCCGTGCATCCCCGATTTGATGTACGTTTCAGTGCATCATTTCTTGTAAAGGAAGAGAAATCTTCTTTGTATGCAAATAATTTTCCTTCTATGATTCTTCTGAAAATTATTTGTGAGACACATGGTGGTAACATGTTGGTTGAAATTCCTTCAGACTTGGATTGTGCATAAAATTTGTCACTCAATCAATGACTACAGCTCTTTAACTAGAATACGGGTCATTGATTGAGGGGGAGAGTGATTTCAAATTTTATATCATTAAACGGGTTTCTTGGTTATCTCATAATTGTTAGAAAAGGTTTTGTAGTTAATGGGGTATTAGTTGAAGAGGATCTTACTAAGCTTTATCTCAAATGGCCAAATGTGTTAGTTGTTAGAAAGATTAGGGCATTATGTTCAATTTGCTTATAGTATCCTAGCTTTATGTAACTATAAGGTTCATTTGTGTCACTCTGGAATCCTCGTTTAATCCCCTAAATGCTTTAAAAACCAAAATCTAAAAGGAGTTAGAAAACCCATTGTGTTTGATGTTCTTTAATACTCCACTAGCATTTGTATGATCTGAATGAATGAGTTTCAAATGTTGATTGACTTTTGTTAGTCGATAGCTGCTTAATTGTTGTTGATTTAGTGCATGTGCACTCAGGATATGCTTAGGTATATAGCTATCATGTTAGAATCTTGTCCCTAAGTTCCTGAGTTGAATGTTGAAATATGAGTGAATTGCCATGTTCATGATTGCTGATTGCTCTTCATGCTAGATAGCGGTTTGATGTATTTCCTGACTGTGGTTTGATTATGAGATGAATTTGGTATTATGAGTTGGCCAGCTGCGATGTGGTAGCTATTAATGAAAAGTGAATTTGTATGTATGTATATCTGTGTTGATATTCTTATGCAGATTTCATGGCCAATATGAATGTGCCAGTTCCCGCTCTAACCATTTGATCAGATGTTCAAACTCTATTGACTGGCTCTGAATTCACCACAACAACGACATCGGCAACAACAACAACAACACTGTCTTCACCTCCACCACCTTCATTTCAACAAAGCAGTACTTATTCTGGTCTCGCCAAGTGGGGATCTACAATATTTGGGAAAGTTTTATTGGTGGATGGATAATTGATGCCAACTACTGACTCCCTCAGGGAAGTGAATGATCACATCATTTGTGTCGTAACGATTATCTTTGTACATAATAAGCAGTGAATAAAATGTGGTTGTTATGTGTCAGTGTATGATTGTTTTAATTCAAAATCTCTCAAACCTATCATACCTGACACTAACTTTCTCCCTCATTGATTGAGGGGGAGCATCGTAATGTTTCATTATCAGAATACATTGAATCAGACCACATTTCCCCCCATATTTTCTAAACTTATTTAAATCAATTGGCATCACAAATCTCAAAAGGTTTGAAATTTTTAAACGGGGGAGAGAATGTGATTTAAATATGAAATCTGATAAAATGTGATCTTTTGGACTCATGTGTAGGCTCCCAAGTATGTGCTAAACTCTTTCGTATATCGATGCACATATTGAGGGGGAGCAAATGATTTGTGATGGCAATTGTGGAAGAATACCAAAGACCGACCATTTTACTTAATGTACTGGAGTTATAAGGATGGTAAGGTTAGGTATCAGTTCCCATGATCCAGCCAGAACCGGAGGGATCTTCCCAGGGACAATCCTCTAGTTAGAATAGAAGTCTTTAGGAATGATTAAAATGGAGAAAAGTGAATAAGGGAAGAGTGCCGACTGAGATGGAGCTAGTACTGGAACAAACCCAACAAGGTACTAGTGGTGAAGTCTCGGTAAGCGCTGAAGGGGTTGAAGAATGAAAAAGAAATGTAAAGATAAAGGGTGAAATGAAAGAAGCCCTCCTTACACTCTAGGCAGAAACCGGGTCAATACATATGCTGTCAGAATCACTTAGTTGATTGCTGACATTGAAGACAAGTATCATGGACCCAGTGATACGCTGCACAACCCTCCCTAGCCACTCAAGGTCCCTCAAAGGACTCTTGTTTCATTTGTCACGGAGATCAATACATGTCTATCGTCTCTCTCACTCCGAGTTAGATGATATTGAAAAGGTGGCAGTCCTCTCCAGCCTCCGATCACTAAATCAAAATGCACTATTGAGTCTAGAGCCAAGAGATCATCCATAAATCTCATTAGGACACATTTCCAATATGCTTGCTGTTTCATACACTGTGAAAAGTAAGAAAATATAAGTTAAAGAGTCCTACGCATTATCCTTGTGGTATTGCTAGAACATCCGAGTGATACGAAAGTATTCACAATGAAGATGGAAATCCTTCTAGAGCCAACATCAAACAAGCTCTTGGTAGGTGACATGTGAGATCCTTCATGGATCAAATTTGTGACAACTGGAAAGAAACGATGGGGCGATTCACATTTGAATCAAACTTGTTCCAGAAAATGGATTGACGGATGCTTTTGGAAAACCTTTCAATGTGCTCACCAACTGAGTTTCGAGCACATTGATTGTGAAAATTTTCAAACAAAAGTGTTTACGACAGAAATGTGATTCAATTTATAAAACCCTCGTCGTGTTGCACAAAATGTTTATCCAGTGACACGCGAGTGATTTTTCTAATCAATTTCTCGTCAATCAGTAGGTATTTAATTCACTGATTCACTCTACCGTGCTGTCTGCTTTGAGACGTTCCGGTATGAGAACATGCTTAGTATGATGATTCTGACATTAATTTGTTGGAAGACTTATTACTACAAGCTGGAAATTCCTGTCAAGGAGAATCTTCTTTAAAGGGGATTCTACCTGATCACAGGTCGGTCTTGATAGAACCGAAGGTTAATGCAACCACATCGAACGAACGACAAAGCCATATTCGTTCTCCAACTTTATTGCTAACTATTTTATTTTCAGATTCATATAAAGATGGCGATGGTGGTTCCTGATTCCAGTAGTGACGTATCAATCCACACTTCATGCTCACGCTTACAAATCATTATCAAAGACATCATGATAGTTGAAAGACCTACAACACAGCTTCCGCAACTCTGATAAAAGCTATCATGATCCATAAAAGTGTGAGCATGCGAGTCCAGCGGTCACAACATATCACATGGAGGCAATATTACAACGGATGAGCTTGGAGAGTTATAGTGACTGATGGTCTCAAAGAATGCTCAAAGATCACAACATCACATGAAGACGATGCTGCAAATCAAGATGACTTGAAGAAGTATGTTGGATGATAAGCTCAAAGAATCCTCAAAGATTATCCAAGACAAAAGATCAGTCATTAAAAGTTCGTTGCTGAATTTACAAAGACTAAAGACTTTGAAGAATCAAAGACTACGAGCTAGGAATTTACAATCATGTAATAGAATGCTAGAATTCATAATATTATTTCCGGGTTGACCTCCCTTAGGGGGAGATTGTTAGGAATATAAATATTCATGTGAAGACTTGGTCACCCCGAGTATCTGTTAGCATTAACTATCTCGTAGGATTATTAGTATTATTATTATTTGTTTAGTTATTAAAGTATTTGTGGAGTTGGGTCGGGTCTTTACCCACTGTCAGCTCACTCCACAGCCCACTAAGGGCAACCTAGTCAGTACTATAAATACCCCTCTCCTCCTAGGGAGAGGGTTGGAACTCCTTCTCATTTCAATCTAACATTCTCACTTTCTCTCTTTAGTTCCCAACTTCTTCCTTTCTCTCTCTAGATATTCGGCCAAATCACCATAGAATACATGTTATATGTTTATGAATATGCTACATTGACTTTGTAAGATCTTGGTTAGATTTGGAAAGATATTTGAAGATTTTTTGTCAGACACCCGCGGAACCAAATGGCATAAAGGGCGGAACCAAATTCCATAAAGGGGTCCGTGGCTTGTTTTACAGTTTGCCTATAAATAGTAGCCCATTGTTTACCCATTGTTTCAAGCCACTTGAACACACATTCTCTCTACCCTTTAGCATACACTTAGATCATTAGAAAACCATGTATAAACATACATTAATCACCCATTTCATAATGATCATAATGTTACTAACTTTCATTATGTTGTAAGCATACTCTCAATATGATCCTGTGAAGCAAGCTCAAGATCATGAGTCATCATCCACCACAAGCATAGCATACTTCCGGATCTACCAAGAAGGTTAGAAGATCTTGAAGTCATCATTCATCTAAGCATACCAACATATGAAGATTCAAGGCCACTTGACATCCTCAATGATTGAAGACTTGTTATTCAAGAAGTTCATATAGATTTGATGAAGCGAAAAGTGTACCGCTTTTAGGAGGTCATTTAAGCCCTAAATCGTATTTATTTGATCAAATATTGCCCTAAATCGTTCCTTTTGTCATTTTAGGTACTTTGGAGAAGAAATCTGGAAAAGGAAGCATTTTGGACGTTTTTGGAGCATAAAAGTGAAGAAAACAACAAAGTCTCCAAAGCTGCTGGAAAAGTACACGTGACGGCGTCAAGGATTGCTCCTGACGGCGTCACGGATTGGCAAAAGAGGTGGATATGACAAATACACGTGACGCGCCAGAAAGTTTTACAAAGGAAGTCTGACGGCGTCACCCTTTAAGGTGATCAAGGCCGTCACGGTTTAAGTTAAAGAGAGACGGCGTCAAGCACAATTGTGACGGCGTCAACCCTTGACGCGCCAGAGTGGATTTTGGAGGATTAAAGAGGGACGGCGTCAGGAAGACCATCCGAGAACCCTAGCTGCGACGAGGTGACGACGTCACCTCCTACAACGTGACGCCGTCAGCCCCTAAATTCTATATATAGTTTTGCAATTTTTAGTCATTAGTGTGCAACTTTGTGAGGAGAAACCCTAAGACGAATTTTCTGCCATTTTTAAGGGTTTTATACCCTTGGATCTCCCATGTTTAATTGAGGATAAGTAATCAATTAATCATTCAATATGTCTATGTGTTGTTTGATTATATCTTGTTCTTGTCTTTTAATTAACATGCTAGGCTAGATTTATCTTGTGTTTGCTTAGATCTAATGAAACCTAACTATTGATTATTGGTTGTTGGTGTGTTATTAATTGTATTGGATGATTGTTTATCGATGTTAGGCTTAAGAAAACTGGCTAACCTCCTATACGGTAACTTGCTTGAACGTCTTAAGAAACATGAACCAATGCGTACTAAGGTTTTTAAGCTTGTATTTAATGCATGAGCGAATTCTAGTGATCCCATGTTAGGAGCTTCTTAGCCGGCTCGACATAGGAGTGAAGTAGGAGCTTGTAGAGTTGGGGAAGTACGTACGCCACCCCACGATTGGTATTAAGGAATACACCCATCATCCACGCAATTAATACACACTAATCAACCGGTAAAAGATAGTTAGGGAGTAAGGAAATCTAAGTAAACACATTTCTCCCCATATAAGTTTCACAACCTTTTCATTTTCAGTTATTTTATTTTATTTCCAATTGTAGTTATTTGGGTTAGTTGACTAGCAACTAATTCCGCCCACTCCTTCAAACCCGAGATTTTACTTGCTTTTATAAAAAATATAAAAATACAAAAAGAATCTTCCCTCACCCTTAGACCTATTAGAGTAGTTTTTCAATCCTAACGACACTATTCCCCTAGAGAACGATCAATCCCCCGGTACTTGCCACTACACTATACTACATCGGTCAGGTACACTGCCTGGTGGGGATTGCAAGCCTCTTGAGATCCCTCGAGAGGTAAAACCTGTTGTAAGGTCGCAAAACCACGCATCAAGTTTTTGGCGCCGCTGCCGGGGAATAGTTATTGTTTAGGTTGAATTTTTATTTTATTAGGTCTACTCACTAGATTCCTTTCTAGTGAGATTTTTATTTTATTTTTCTAGGTTTTCTTTAGTCTATCTTTTTTCTTCGTTTCTTTGTTCGTAACCATTACCATCCGACAACATGGAAGGTGGTAATATCCTCGATCCCAATAACCCACCACCACAACAACACCCACCTCCTAGAGCCCGTACCTTAGGATACTACTCTCGTCCTAGCCACCATGGCTATCGAAACACCATTGAGCTCACTCAAGGAGCCAATGTCACTCCCTTGCGATCCGACACCATCCGGTTGGTGCAAAGCGGATGCGCATTCCATGGACTTCGTTCCGAAGATCCTAATCAACATCTCAAGGACTTTCTCAAAATCGTTGATTCCATAGACCTTGATGTTGCCACTTGAGAGACGACCCGACTGCGTCTCTTTCAATTCTCTCTGCGGGACCAAGCTAGTCAATGGCTAGAGCGTCTACCCGCAGAATCCATCACCTCTTGGGATGATCTCACCACTCGTTTCCTTGCTCAGTTTTTCCCACCAGGAAGAACTACCAAGTTAAGGAAGGATATCTTGATGTTCAAACAATGTCGAGGCGAAACCCTATATGGGGCATGGATTCGATTCAAGGACTTACTCCAAAAAGTCCCTCATCATGGCATAGATCTCTGGCTTCAAATCCAAATCTTCTATGACCATGTTGATTACCACACCAAGCGTGCCATCGATCGATCCGCCGGGGGCAGATTGCGCGACAGAAGCGCCGAGGAATCATGGGAAATCATTGATGAGCTTGCATCCGATGATGATGAATTGTGGCAAGTTTCCCACGACGTACGCTCGGCGGTCAAGACATATTCATCGCCCGATAAAGCCAATCAAATCACCGGGGAAAGCGTTAGTGAACTTGAGAAGAGGGTTGCATATCTTATGGAAAAGCAAAAGAGACCCTTAAGTCCACAAAAAGCAACAGTTAACTCGGTCTCAAGCATTAAGCAAATACCATTGTCCGAATCACCCCGGAAGGAAAATACTAAACCCTTCCATATGCACGCTCAACCCAACTCACCACCTCAGGAACTTAGTCCAACATTCGAAGCTCGAATGAGAGAATACATGTCAAAACACTCCGAACGGTTGGCAAAATTTGAGGAAGCTATCTACAAACAAAAGGAGGAGATGGAAGAGAAGATGGCTGAGATGATGGGCCTTTTGAAAGAATACACAAAAACAAAAGCTCCTGAAAATGTATTAGTGCGAAAAGACGTTGAAGTTCCCAACACAAAATGTGTTAATGCCATCTCCGTCGTCCAAGAGGGCGAAAATGATGGGAGAGGGAAGTTGATAACTATGGAAGTTAACAAAATTGACCTCGTCCCACTTAATGACGGAAACATCAATGCCTACAAATGCGATTCCGACAAGGGAAAGGAGGCGCCCTCTGAGGAGCGCCAATTGGTAGAACCGCCAAAGTCACAACAAGTGAGGCATTACTTGAAGCACGAAATAAACAAAGAGACCATAAACGATTGGGTGAGAAACTATCGACGTACTCATCTACCCAACAAGGAGTCCAAGAGGATGGAACCGGATGATGAATCTGACACATTACCCGGAGGGCAATTGTATGAGAGCCTCATAAGACAAAAGTTAGTGGAAAAGCAGGAATTCTACGGGGTCTTCGAAATACCATGCAGCATTGGAAAACTCAAGTATCTGGATGCGGTAGCTGACCAAGGTTCCGACGTAAATTTGACGCCTTTATCCGTTTATGTCCAGTTAACCGACGAACTGCCATCCATCACCCGTACTAAACTCTCCTTTGCAAAACATTCTTATGAGTACCCGTTAGGAATTGCAGAAGATGTGTTGGTCAACGTTGCCAGATTCCTGTATCCGGTCGACTTCATGATTATTGAAAGAAATGATATGAGTATACCAATAATCTTTGGGGCACCCTTTCTCGTTACCACTAGGGCACAAATCGATTACGAAAATAGTACCATCCAAATGAAGAAGGGGAAGAAAACAATAAACTTCCCAACGATCCCACGACATATACGAGATGTTGCTCTACAAAAGAAGATGGAGGGGAACCCCAATATAATCCGTGGTAATGTTCGAGAGAAAATCCTTGCATGGGAGGCAAGGATTAAGAATTACAATGAAAATGAGATTAGAGAATGTAAGGGTGGAAATAACGATTATATTGAGGCTGATGAGCAGACCAATAACCCCGTTGAATTTACAAAAGGAGACTCAGTGCTCCTAAGGCATTCAGAAACAAAAGCACCTACCGATGAACCAAGTCCCTGGTGGTACGGACCATTCACAATTAAAAGTCTACACCAAGATGGGGTAGTAAGCTTGACCAGCAAGGGAGGAGGTAAAGTGACTGCGAATGTCGAGCGATTGAGACACCACCACCCTGATAACAAGGATTATATCTATCAGGGATACGTCATTATGAATGATGGAATCACGTAATGTACGTGACTTTGAGTCTAGCTACAAGACTCGTTAATAAAGAAAAGCGCTTCTTGGGAGGCAACCCAAGCTTTATTTGCTTTGTGTGTTTATTTATTTGTTTGTTTGATTTTATTTGCTTCCGTATGTATGTTTAATTTTTATTATTATTGATTCATGTTCAAAACTAAATTGTGAAAATGCTTTATCTTGTTTTTAACTTCGTCTTAACTACATATAAAGGTATTTTGCAAAAGTTAAGTGTAAGGGAAATCCAAATCGGTTTATTAGAACAAATGAACATGAATCATAACAATATTAAATTAACATACATATTAGTAATTGTTTGAGTCAAATGCTTGTATCGAGTCATAATGATATTTTGCAGGAATTCCAGGAAGTAAGGTATAGGTTTTTCCAGAAATTTTCCGGAAACTTAACATGAGAATTCTGTCAGATCATTTCTGACGGCGTCAGGTTTTAATTTCATGAAATTTTTGAAAGTTTTGTTTTTCTACCGGAATCATAAAAAAGTTTTTATTAAATCTCTAACTTATAAACTCCATGAATCTGCAAAATAATCATTCCACAAGCGTTATATCCTTATATAGATTTATCCCGCCGATGTTATGCAGGTTTTCGTGTTTGTTTTCTCAGGTTTAACAGGTTATTTTGGACAAGGAGATGTATGTGGAATCTAGCTTTTGGCGATGCTTTAGTCTTGAAGCTTCTACTTTCTCTTGGAAGAAGATCTAACCATGTTACCTCTTTATCCACCAAACGAATCAGGGGAGTATTTGATTTCATTCTTTTACCTTATTTACTTTTACATCTTGTTATTTGAACATTGGGGACAATGTTCGTCTTAAGTGTAAGGGGGGGTAAAGTACGATACTTTAGAGAATGCAATTACGCTTGATTTTTCATTTGTTTAATGGTAGATGTGTAATAAAACTGAGAGAAATACCTGTTAAGGCAATTTTAGTGCCAAATTTAATTTTTTTACAACATATAGGAGTGAAACTTTGGTCTTAATGAGCGTCTCACAGATAGGAGTTATATGACTAGCACAAAACCGTACCACTAAAAAATTTTCCACCCCCAAATATGTGAGGTTCGCCCCTAGAATTGGTAGAAAAAGCATTTATGCTATGATGTGTGTACCGGTAGCACTTAGATTCTAGAACTTGCGTTAGGACCATTCCGAGGCCACAAGTGAGACTACATTCGTGTAGTTAGATTTACTACATGATAAGAGGCATTAGGATTAACCCATTGTTTTACACCTGTGTTTTTGTTATAATTACGTTGGCTACATTGGTCAAGTAATTCTCCTACACCCTTTGCGTTGTACTCATTTTTAGTACACGATACCCCTAGTACACCCCTCAGAGCCTATCTTTTCGTTTCTAACTTTAAGCATTTTACTTAAAGTAAGGATTTGTTTACACCCCACTTAAATGTACACCCAAATCGCCTTAGCCTACCTTGTATGCACTCATTTTTAGTGCATTATTGTGACAACATTTGTTTAAACCCCAAGTTAATTATCTAATTGATTACATGGTTGCTAAGTCGAGTCATATCCTTGTACATATTGTTTTGGGACGATTGGGACTCATGGGTAAAGTACTAGTGTAATGGAGTAATGGGGAAGAACAACATTATTACCCCCATATGTGCTAAATATTTTAAAAGTACTCCAAGTGTTTCGATTATCTTAATTCGAGTCATTAGAATAGTTAATTGTAAAGTTATGTAAAAGTTCAAGTGTAAGGGGATGTAACGCCCCTATGATGTATTATTTTGGATGGTAGGGCAAGAGTGTATGAAAAAAAAAAAAAAAAAAAAAATCGAAAAAATCAAGAAAAATACAAAAAAAAATGAGAAAAAGAAAAGTAGAAAAAAAAATACGGACTACCATCCCGTTTCATTTTATGTTTTTGTTATTTTGTTTTTAGCTTAAGTCGAGTCTAGTCTTGGCTTAGCAACGCCATATTGTACTTGTAATCAACCAAGATCTTTAACTCGCCACCAGTAAAATATCCCTTATCCAACAAAACCGTGTTTATCATATCCCTATACCTAACGTTATAACCCGTTTAAAAGCCCTCTTTGATAGTTTATCTTAGGTGCTTACGCCTAGTGGAGGAGGTTTTTGACCCTTTCCCAAGCCTATGGTAATCTATTTGCTATGACAGGTAGTGAGAGATATTATCCATTTTCATTTATGAGATATACTTTTATGACACCTGAGAGATGTGAGTATCTAAACACTACTTGTGAGGTGCTAGTTTGTAATCTCCGTGCTTATTATGATTAAAGTGGAACGACTATTTGTTGTAATTACTTTTATATTAGCGTAAAATGACCCCTAACTTGTATTTTGATTAGAATAAAAGCGCATTTGCTTGAGGACAAGCAAATCTCAAGTGTAAGGGTATTTGATGAAGCGAAAAATGTACCGCTTTTAGGGGGTCATTTAAGCCCTAAATCGTATTTATTTGATCAAATATTGCCCTAAATCGTTCCTTTTGTCATTTTAGGTACTTTGGAGAAGAAATCTGGAAAAGGAAGCATTTTAGACGTTTTTGGAGCATAAAAGTGAAGAAAACAACAAAGTCTCCAAAGCTGCTGGAAAAGTACACGTGACGGCGTCAAGGATTGCTCCTGACGGCGTCACGGCTTGGCAAAAGAGGTGGATATGACAAATACACGTGACGTGCCAGAAAGTTTTACAAAGGAAGTCTGACGGCGTCACCCTTTAAGGTGATCAAGGCCGTCACGGTTTAAGTTAAAGAGAGACGGCGTCAAGCACAATTGTGACGGCGTCAACCCTTGACGCACCAGAGTGGATTTTGGAGGATTAAAGAGGGACGGCGTCAGGAAGACCATCCGGGAACCCTAGCCGCGGCGAGGTGACGGCGTCATCTCCTACAACGTGACGCCGTCAGCCCCTAAATTCTATATATAGTTTTGCAATTTTTAGTCATTAGTGTGCAACTTTGTGAGGAGAAACCCTAAGACGAATTTTCTGCCATTTTTTAAGGGTTTTATACCCTTTGATCTCCCATGTTTAATTGAGGATAAGTAATCAATTAATCATTCAATATGTCTATGTGTTGTTTGATTATATCTTGTTCTTGTCTTTTAATTAACATGCTAGGCTAGATTTATCTTGTGTTTGCTTAGATCTAATGAAACCTAACTATTGATTATTGGTTGTTGGTGTGTTATTAATTGTATTGGATGATTGTTTATCGATGTTAGGCTTAAGAAAACTGGCTAACCTCCTATACGGTAACTTGCTTGAACGTCTTAAGAAATATGAACCAATGCGTACTAAGGTTTTTATGCTTGAATTTAATGCATGAGCGAATTCTAGTGATCCCATGTTATGAGCTTCTTAGCCGGCTCGACATAGGAGTGAAGTAGGAGCTTGTAGAGTTGGGGAAGTACGTACGCCACCCCACGATTGGTATTAAGGAATAAACCCGTCATCCACGCAATTAATACACACTAATCAACCGGTAAAAAATAGTTAGGGAGTAAGGAAATCTAAGTAAACACATTTCTCCCCATATAAGTTTCACAACCTTTTCATTTTCAGTTATTTTATTTTATTTGCAATTGTAGTTATTTGGGTTAGTTGACTAGCAACAAATTCCGCCCACTCCTTCAAACCTGAGATTTTACTTGCTTTTATAAAAAAATATAAAAATACAAAAAGAATCTTCCCTCACCCTTAGACCTATTAGAGTAGTTTTTCAATCCTAACGACACTATTCCCCTAGAGAACGATCAATCCCCCGGTACTTGCCACTACACTATACTACATCAGTCAGGTACACTGCCTGGTGGGGATTGCAAGCCTCTTGAGATCCCTCGAGAGGTAAAACCTGTTGTAAGGTCGCAAAACCACGCATCAAGATTCCTCATGCATATATGAAGATCCATCACAACAAGTTTAGGGAGCTTGTAATCTTCATCCATTGAAGGCTTCCTATCCATGAAAGTTCATTTAGATTAGCCATCCATATCCATGACCCATTTATGTCATGGATCATCATTGTAATATATTCATACTAGATTAGATGGTTTATGTGTTTGTGCCATAAAACACAAGGTTTCTATGTTGGGCCATAAAACATAGCGGGAGTGGTTGTACCCTTGTAAAAGAACTAGCGGGAGTGGTTGTACCCTTGTAAAAGAACTCGACATCTAGCTCAGTGTCGGAAAAGGTGTAAGCGACGTTAGGTTGGTTCTACCTCGAACTAGAACCCGGTATTTAGCTTTGTACCGGAAAAAGTGTAAGCGACGATTGTAAGGTTTTCTCCGCCGAGAAGGGAGCTTGTTGATCTAGTGAAGTAACTCTCGAGTTGGGTACTCGGGGAGTGGAGTAGGGCGGAGAGGAGTTCCGTGACCGAACCACTATAAACATCGTATTCGGTTTGCGCTTTCTTTTACTTATTGCTTTACTTTATGTTTGCATTATATGATTGCTTGTGTTGTGCTTAGTTGATAATACTTGTGTGACAACTTGTTTAGTATATGCTAGTCATAAACTATACTTAACATCTTTCATATTAGAACAAGACAAATTGGAAATTTGATACAACAAGTTTTAAGATTTTAAAACGAAAACGTATTCACCCCCCCCCCCCCTCTACGTTTTCACAAGTTGGATATGGCAAAAATGGTTACATTATACACCTAGTTTTAAGTGGTTACCTAAATCTAGAAACATGTGTGATTCTATTGTAACGGAACCCATTACTACTACAGGTTCCAATTTTACCTCTATTCCATCTTCGTCGTATTTATGTGATGCAGGTAATCCAAATCGTACTCCTGATTGTTGATAGCGGATGTACCTGACATATGACAGGAAATCTTAAACTGCTCGTTAATTTTGTTTCAAAGTTCATTGGTACTATCAGATTCAGGAACGATCATTTTGCGGCTATCATGGGCTATGGAGATTATGTAAATGGTAACATCGAAATTAGTTGTGTATACTATGTCGGAGGACTTGGTCACAACCTTTTCTCAGTCGGTCAATTCTGTGATGGGGATTTGGAAGTAGCATTTAGGGAGAAAACATGTTTCCTTCATGATTTACAAGGAAATGATCTCATGTCGGGCACTCGTGGAACTAATCTTTATACAATCTTCATGTCTGATATGATTGCTTCTTCTCCAATATGTCTGCTCTCCAAAGCAACTTCGAAAAAATCATGGTTATGGTACAAACGACTTTCTCACTTAAACTTCAAAACCATGAATGAACTTGCACGACACAAACTAGTTGACGGTCTTCCAAGATTTCGTTACTCCAAGGATCACTTATGTCCTGCATGTGAACAAGGAAAGAGCACTCGTACACATTTTCCTCCAAAAGCTGAACACAGTACCGATCACGTACTTCATCTTCTTCACATGGATCTATGTGGCCCAATGCGCGTGCAGACGATCAATGGCAAACGCTACATTCTTGTAATTGTTGATGATTATTCCAGATGGACTTGGGTTTATTTTCTTCGAAGTAAAGATCAAGATCCTAATATGATTATCACCTTTCTCACGAAAATTCAAGTTCAGCTTCACAATACGGTCAGAAAAGTTAGAACAGACAACGGAACTGAATTCAAGAATCAGACTCTTCGCGGTTACTTTGAGAAAGTGGGAATTGAACATCAAATATCCATTGCAAGAAGCCTCGAACAAAATGGAGTAGTTGAAATACAAAACAGAACGTTAGTGGAAGCTGCAAGAACGATGCTTATTAATGCTCAATTACCTGATTACTTATGGGTGGAAGCCGTCTCGACTGCATGTTACACTTAAAACCGTTCTATGATTACCAAATGCCACAACAAAACACCTTATGAGCTTGTCTATAGGAGAAAACCGAATATCAAGCACTTTCATGTATTTGGTGCCTTTTGCTATCCAAATAATGATCGTGATGACCTTGGCAAACTCAAAGCAAAAGTAGACATCGGTGTGTTCGTTGGATATTGTGAAAATTCTAAACGCTTTCGAATTTGGAACCGTCGCACTAGAGAAATTATGTAAACCATTCATGCTAATTTCAATGAGCTTACAGAAATGGCTTCTAAGCAAAACAGCTTAGGACCCGCAACCAACCGTTTAAACTTCCCTGAATCATCAGCTGCACCATCACCTGTATTCACTCGTCAACAATTGGAAACCTTGTTTTCTCCTCTGTTCAATGAGACAACCGAAAGGCGTGCTCCAGATGTATCAAATGTTTTCGCTGCACAACCTGATCAAATTCCAATACCTGATACACCTGCACAAACAACAACTACTGTTGCAACTGATGCACCTCCACTCGACTCTCCAACAATAGAAGAACAAATAGCTTCCAACACCAATGATGTAGCTGAAGATCAACAAGAACAACAAGTACCCGCACTTGCAGATTATGACGGAAATGCCTTCTTCAATCCATTTGCTCTGGCTCCAACTATTCCTGATATTGCAGAGTCGTCAACCCAAAACCTGGATCCGTCTAATATGCACACCTTTTATCAACATCGCCCTTTAACACATAAATGGACAAGAAATCACCCCTTAGTAAATGTGATTGGTAATCCTTCAAATCCAGTCATGACAAGACAACGACTTCACACAGATGCTGAACATTGTGTTTATGCTCTTACCGTCAGTCAAGTTGAACCAAAGAACATTAAAAAAGCAATGACTTATGACAATTGGATTGAATCAATGCAAGAACACTACAAAAAAAGAGGCTTTCGAAGACTGAATTTCTAGGGACTGATATATCAGTCGCTGATACATAGCATCGGTAACTGAAACATCAGTTATTGATACTTTTAAGGACTGGCCTTTTATTGACTGATTGCGGTGACTAAAAATCAGTCCTCGATTCAGTGACCCCATATCTGAGACTAAATTTCAGTTACTAATATGCCTGTACGGGAAAAAAATTTGGAGGCAAATTTGTTAGTGACTGAATAAGCTAACAATTCAGTCCCTAGTACATGTACATCATATTTAAGAATAAATTTCAGTTTCAAATATATTTGCGCAATAAAAAAATTTGGCGGAAAATTTGTTAGTGACTGAATTATAGTCACAGTTCGGTCCCTAATACATGAAGATCATAGCTAAGACTAAGTTTCAGTTACAAATATGTCTACAAAATAAAAAGGTTTGGAGGGAAATCTTTTAGTGACTGAATTTCAGTCACAGCTGCGTCCCTATTACATGGACATCATACCTAAGACTAAAATTCAGTTACAAATATGTTTGCGCAATAAAAAAAAGTTTGGAGGGAAATTTGTTAGTGACTGAATTTGAATCACAACTCAGTCCCTAATACATGGACATCATAACTAAGACTAAAATGTATAAACATAGATTAAAACGGACTAAAACGTTTTAAAACGGACGAAAACTTATAAAAACGGACGAAAACGTCTAAAATCAGACGAAAACGTATCAAAACGGACGTAAACGTAAAAAACGAACGAAAACGTATAAAAATGGACGTAAACGTAAAAAAACAGACTAAAACAGATGAAAACGTATAAAAACGTTAAAATATAACAGATATAAACTAATGAAAACATAAAAATACGGATGAAATCGTATACAAACGGACGAAAACGGATTAAACATATAAAAACGTAAAAAAACGGACTAAAATGGATGAAAACGTATAAAAACGGACGAAAACGTAAAAAAGGGACAAAAATGTAAAAAAGGGACGAAAATGTATAAAAACGGACGAAAACGTAAAATACGGACGAAAACGTATAAAAACGGACAAAAACAGATAAAAACTAACAAAAACGGACGAAAATGGATTACCGACAGAATATACGGTTCTATATATTGTAATGTACTACACTTGTTTTTAAGACCTACATATATTTGTATCGTTGTTAGTAATTGTAAGTTTGTATATAAACCTATTTACGGATTGCTATTTATGTGTAACACTTAGGGGTTCACGCACGAAACCTCGGTTTATACCCCCGTGACGTGGGAAGTCGAGCAGAATTCAAGTTTCAGACGTTCATAACATCTTTAGTATTCACCGATGGCTTTCATTTTGAGTGTTGACAATTTAAGACGTGTAATCTAGATAATGACATCAATCAGTTGCTTCATCGAGCGCGACATCCCTTTTAAAGAAACGACTATTACGTTCTTACCATATATAATAAGTCGTGGTGTCTATAGCAATCGTCAATCCACTATACTATACACACCACTTTCATTCAAGCTAATAACAAGAAAGTTGCATTTAGGCATATAGCCAATCAACGCACTCTACTTTACACCACGTGGACCATCATATTGCCTTTACGGGTTCTCACACCCTAAAGGTCTCCTTATAAATACTATACCATTTTTTCGAAATGGATCAAGCTAATCTCAAGCAACATATCCTGTCTTGGGAACTCCACATTCAAGTCTATTATCCTCTAGGGTAATTGACACAAACCAACTGAGTCGACTCGTGAGCGTTACCCCAACTCGTAATTGTATTATATTTAATCTTAAAATAAGTTACTTATTAATTGTCGCAATATTTAACTTCAAAATAAAATTATTAAAAATTTATTACCTGTTATAATATCTGGCTAAACCTCGTGCGTTTATGAGTTCTAAAACTAGTTGGTTTATAAAATATATAAATTAGATTCTAAAAAAAATTTAAAAAAAAATAAAAAAAAAAAAAAAATAAAAAAAAAAATCCCTCTCATTTTCACTTGTCCCGCTCTCATTTTCACTTGTCCCGCTGTAAGTTTTCCCAAAAGTCAAATTATCCCTCCATCCAAATATCACTATTAGCAACTTCACCCCAATCAGACAAACCCATACATCACAAAATCAAAACCCTAAATCCAATCAAGATGGTGAGTTCATCAATTGTGAACACATACCCATTATCAAGCTACTCATTCGGTACAAAAGAACCCAAGATGGAAAAAGATACTTCTGTTGCTGATCGTCTTGCTCGTATGAAACTCAAGTATGTCTTTTTTTTCACTTTTTTTTTAAAAAGATTTGATTTTTATGATTAGTTTGTGGTTTTGAAGAAAACCCTTGAAGGAATTTTGGAGTGGTTTATGATTTTAGGGTTTTTTGTTAGATTATGTGTTTTAGGGTTTTTGTGATTAGGGTTTGTTTTTGTTAGGATTGATTTTATTTGTTATTTGGTGCTGTTAATGACAGTTTTTGCGGAATTTCTTTGATTAGTCTTTAAGTATGATTAGTTAGTTTTTTGAGTTTTAATAGTGATATTGGGTTATCTTGAACTTTTTTGTATGAAATTGATAAACACATAAAAGTTAAACTCGTATTGGGTGGTGGTCTGCGGTTGCGAAGTGTTGTTGCTTTTTGTGTGTGCATTTGTTTCAAATGAAATGATTTGAAACAAATCGTCTATTATTATTTCACCTAATTTAAGGTAAGGTTTTTTTTTTTTTTTTTTTTTTTTATTGACCGATTTTTTTTGTGGGCTTATTGTCTCAATTTTGCAGTCTTTATGACCAGAATTGAATTTGAGTAAATAAAGTGATCCATTGAAAAGAATTTTACTAAGACTATTTAGCTTCATATTACTTTTTGAAAGAATTAGTTTGGAATAAGTATCTCCAAACGGCTTATACAAAATAGCTCATCTTACTTGCTAATAATCAGATAGCAACCAAACACTCTCAAATATGCTTATTTGTTGTATCAAAATGCAGTAAAGCAGGTAAGCAACTTTAATAAGCAATCCCAATCACCCTTAAGCCATCTGGATCTTGGTCATAGTATCTAGCTTGCGGCTTTTTCAAAATTGGTTAGTCACCCACATATTTTTATACTAGTCTTTTGCTGAGTAAAGTTGCATAGCAATTGTGTATTTTCTTCTTGGCTGATTTTTGTGTGATTCCTATATAGTTTGTTCGAGTTTACGGCAACTTAACTCGTTTCCATGTAATTTTTTTATTTCGAAGTTTGATTGTTTCTTTGATTCTTGGAGATGTTACACTGATGTGACCATCAATAATATTCAGACATGATTTATTGGTTAAACAACCAATCCACTTTCAACTGCATATTTAGGGTCTCACTTGTTGGTGATTCTATTTATGTTTTACCTATTTACTAGTGTTATGTTTGCACTCTTTGTGATTGCATTTTCACTCGAGTAGATAAAGCAAGTTAGATAAAAGAACTCTATTACATTTGAAGTAGCAATTGAATGCATATTCATCTTGTAGAAGTTTTAGGATGCATATTAAGCTATCTGGATCTGTAAAAGTGTCTAGCCTGTGGCCCAAGACTTCTTGATTATATATTGGGGGTTTTCAGTCAACGGATAAGAACATCTTTCTCTTACTTTGGTTTCGAGCCAACATTGACCTGCAATGATCTTTGAACTTTAAGTTATATTATGGTTACTTGAAAAGGATCTGTACTTGCGGCTGTACATATTTTTTACCACTGTTGCCCCTCTACTGGCTTGATACTTGTGTATGGTATAAGAGAGAGAGAGAGGAGGAGGGGAGAGGGGAGGGGGGTTAGAGCTGGAATAATATGTCGTCACTTGATACTTGATTTTGGTTTGGCTTATTGTCCTATTATCTTGATGTCGTTATGTTTTATAATGTTGTTGGAACAATGTAGGGACTTTACATGATACTTGATTTTGGTTTAAATTACTTTTTGGCTATACGTTCCAACTTTGTAGAACATAGATGAATGCAAATGTGAATATTCATGTTTGCGGTAAAACTTGATCCATTTGATGATAATATTATAACCACTTGCATTATATACATCTGCTTCATCTTCAGTCTTCAATTCTAAATTTCTAATATGGGGAACATTTGTTTTTTATTATGAACATGCCAAGTTATCATGTGAGGTTGTCATGAATACGCACAATCAGACAATTGAACGGCAAGATTGTTATCCTGCGGTAAACTTAAACCCTTTCCCCCACTTTCATCATATTTTTGATCTCTGAGCTTCCGGGCGTTTAACTCTTATATCTAATTGACAAATGGATTAATTCTTGTCTTCTTTGTGATCAGTGATGCATTGTGGATGGGTATTGGCAAAGCGTATGGAGGAGGAAAAGACTCATGCTACGTTATATCCTAAGCTAGTGTTTTCAGTGAATGTGTCTTAAAATTAGTCTCACGTGTCTTCTTGTTCCGGGTTATTATATTATCAAAGCTGCTTCATATATTATCTGGTTATATTATCAGAGTATTAGCTCTGATTATATTATCAGAGCTGCTATGAGTTGCTTCACAGCCTGAATGTAAATACAGCATAAACTCTGGTTTATAAACCTTTATTAATTATTTTGTTAATAATATAAGAGTATGCCTTAGTGATAACTATAACTGTCATCTGTAGCTGTATCTTTTTTACAGTGAAGTACTAAGATATCTGATTACAACCCGGTTTTATGCGAAGTAAGATGATTTCTTTTTACTAGTGATTAGTGTTTGAGCTAGTTTTGTGGCTAATGTTCGTGCTTGCCAAATCTGATGCAGTGGGTGCACCCAAATTCAGCCAAATGGGTATGTTTTAGAGAGGTCACCATAAGCATATCCTTGATCATAATGATTTGATTTATGTAAAGTACTTTGAATCGATTCATATTCAAAATATGTTTATTTTATTTTATAAAAGTACTGTAACATCCAAGGGTTCCAACTTGGTAGACACTTATTTAAGGGATAACTAATGTTAGATATTAAAATGTAATCTCTTTTGGGTACAGTGCCTTCAAGAGGTTGGCTGGTATGATTGGGGGGATGAAGCCTTCCTTTGTCTAGCTGTTTTCCTTGTTTTATATGAATCTGATTTTTATTTTGCCCTATAAAGTACATAAACTTGTAGTTTATAAATCAGTTTTTTACGGAGTATAACTGCTATTTGAATTATCTATGTGATTGATTCTTATGTAGGATTGATTTTTGAATTATACATACTAATTACTATTCATAAAAACTTAGGGTGTATGCATTAACGTCTCAAAAGTTATAAAGCAATACAAATGTACTTCAGTTATCTCCGATGTATATGTGCACAGTATAGTGGTATACATTTTGCAATTTTAAGTATGAGTCGAGCATCGGATTATGGGTGAAGATTAAATTTCGTTGAAAGTACTTGATTTAATTGTATATTGACTTGATTGTTTGAATTATCTATTAGTTATATAGATTTATTAAGTCTTTGTATTGTTAATGATTAGTTAAAAAATATTACTACGTATTATGGACTTTTCAACTTTCGATTAAACATGTTCAGATTAACATTAACTGGTCTTAAAACAGTGTATAAAGATTAACATTGTTTTTTTTTCGTATAAATAATTTAGTAAGTTTTTTTCGTTAGATATTAAATCGTCTGTTAAGACTTTCATAAATGAAGACTAATCATTATTTAATTTATTTTTTGAGTATTATTTGGTAGTATTTTGTACTAAATAACGAATTACAGTATTAGGAACTCTCCTTAACATGTCCTTAACATGTTCTTAACACTTAACAGTCCTTAACAGGTCGTTAACATGTTCCTTGTGTTTTTTTTGGTAAATTTAGTATTTTTGTGACTAACATCAGTCTTTAAAGCCTTTCATCGAAGACTAATCAGTTTTTAAATCCTATTATTAGAGACTGATTTGGTACGGTAATCTACAAAACAACGAAACGTATTAGGGACTATAAACAATGTTTATGGACTAATTTTCGGTCCCTAAATCCATGTGTTAGTAACTGATCAAACATGGTATTGGCGACTGATTTTTCAGTCGCCGATAATATGCATTGGGGACTGAAATAACATGATACCAACCAATAGAAATAAGGATTGACTTTTTTATTTTGGTGACTGATCTCTGGTCCTCGTTGGTTCAATACAACAAGGACTGAATTTTAGTTGATAACGTCACTTTCCGTAACTAAGCTTCTATCACTGATTAGTGACTAGCAAAATCAGTCCTTGATAGACCATCCGTAACTGATCATGGTGTATCGGAGACTGATTTTTCAGTCTCTGAAAGCCTTTTTTTGTAGTGGAAGAACTTGATCAATTCAAATTTCTTGAAGTCTGGAAATTGGTTGAAAGACCAGATGGAGTCTATGTCGTTGGACTTAAATGGATTTGGAAAAACAAACTTGATGCTGATGGAGCAATTATTCGTAACAAATCATGTCTAGTTGCCAAAGGATACAGCCAAGAAGTAAGAATTGATTTTGAAGAATCCTTTGCACCAATGGCAAGACTTGAAGCTGTACGAATGTTTCTGGCGTATGCTGGCCACAAGAATATCCTCGTTTATCAAATGGACGTGAAAAATGCATTTCTGAATGGTCAACTCCGTGAAGAAGTGTATGTCACTCAACCAGAGGGATTCATCGCTCCAGATCATACAAATCATGTGTACAGACTCAAGAAAGCCCTTTATGGCCTTAAACAAGCCCCGAGGGCATGGTACGACAAACTGTCTTCATTCTTAATTGCTAATCACTTTACAAAAGGATCAGTTGACCCAACATTGTTTATTCAAAGACACGGGGAGGACATTTTGATTGTTCAAATTTATGTCGATGACATCATTTTTGGATCAACAAAGAAAAAATATTCAGTCGCTTTTGCAAAATTAATGAAACAAAACTTTTAAATGTCCTTGATGGTTGAACTAAAGTTCTTCTTAGGACTCCAAGTTCATTAGTCCTCTCATGGTATTTTTCTAAACCAGTCCAAATATGCTCTTGAAATTCTAAAGAAACATGGCATGACCAGTTGTGATACTTATAAAACTCCCATGTCTGCCTCTTCACCAAAGTTGGATGCTGATTTACATGGGACACCAGTTGACCCTACCAAATACCGAAGTATTATTGGGTCTCTCATGTATCTAACAGCCAGCAGACCAGACCTAGTATTTGTTGTATATCTTTGCTCTCGCTATCAGTCAAACCCAACTGAAAGACACCTCTCTAAGGCTAAAAGAATCCTTCGATACATAAAGGGAACCATTCAATTGGGGATCTGGTATCCGAAGGATTCTGGTTTTGAACTAATAGCCTTTTCGGATGCTGATCATGCAGGTTTTTTAGATACACGAAAAAGTTCTTCTGGCGGTGTTCAGTTTCTCAGAGATAAGCTCGTATCTTGGCAGTCAAAGAAGCAGGATTGCACTTCATTGTCATCAATAGAAGCAGAATACGTTGACATGTCAGCATGATGTGCTCAAGTCATTTGGATGAGATCATAACTGATAGACTATGGATACGTATTTGATAAGATCCTGATGTATTGTGTCTCCAAGAGTGCAATTGCCATCTCCTGCAACACGGTTCAACATTCAAAATCAAAGCACATTGCTCTACGATATCATTTTATCAAGGATCATGTTGAAAAGGGTACAATTGAATTATATTTTGAGAGGATTATAAAACACTTAGGATGTTACTCCTTTATAACGTGTTTGAGATACTTTGAGTGTTACTACTTAACCACACTTATAAGAATGTTGGTTTGATTAATGGAACAGTAAACTTGAATGAACAATGAACACAATGAGATTAACACCAAACGATTCAATATTATTGCTTGAATAATACGAGTGATCTTGCTATCACTAGGGTTACAATGACCTTGAATCTTAACAAAACTCTATGACTGATGAATGACTGATCTATAATCGTATAACCTAGGATCTCCTTTTATATACTTAAGGAGTCCTTTACAAGGTAAGTATTCTACCGTATAATGCTAACTAAATAAGATATACAAAATATATATTCCATACTTATCCTCTACAATGTCGTATATGACAGTTATCCATGCAGCAGTACCTTCGGTTGTACTAGCAGTACTAACTTAGCAGTTTTCACATATACACTAGCAGTTTGTATTGTTAGTGTATTTCTTCAGTAGTACTAAGTAGTTAGACATTTAATTCCCAACAATCCTCCCCTAAACTTGTGATTTACCCTAAATCATCAAGTTTCTTCTGAATTAAATGAGGATGTAAGGATTCTTCCAAACACTACATGGTTAACCTTAGTCCTCTGGCTTTTCTTTGTTCTGAGAGCTGAAATATCCTTCTGATTAGTTCATCTACCATTAAAACTATTGGTCTGAGTGGATAATCCTTTTCCACTAACATATAGATTTCCAAGCCTTCTTTAGTTGAAATCCTATGAACACCATAGTTATCAAAAAGTTTCCATGTGATGTCTGAAACTTTAGCTTGAAATCTCCAAATAGCTTCACCTCCATCTGGCTCATACAATCTTTTCAGCTCAACCCATAGTTCCTTATCTTTGTCATCTGTAGGATCTGAGAACATGAATCTCTCTTGAACTAGGTTCCATAATTTATCTAGGTCATCTCTGTCAAAAGCTCTGATCAAGTCTTCAAAGAATTTGTAAACTTTAGTTTTTCCTCCTACCCTGATGATCTTCCATCCCTTGATTCTTCCATCTGAATACACTTCCCAGTCAATAATTGGATGCTTTGCTTGAAGTGGATCAATGTTAAGGGATTCTGAAACCACCACTATCATACTATGGATCTGTTCATCAGTCAATGTCTTTCCTTCTTTCTCAGTTGATTCTTCCTCAACTGATTATTCTTGAACTGATTCTTCCTCGGTTCTTTGCTTCTTGGCTCCTTCAGATTCCAATAATTCTGCTCCTCTTTTCACACCTTTACTAGGTTCAGTTTCAATGATTGCACTGTCATCTTTCAAATGCCTCTGAATTCTTGCATAAGCTTCAAAGTATGCCTTCTCAATATCTTCATTAAACATTCCTTTGAAATAGCTTTCCTTCCAGTAATCCTGATGCTTCAAGAAGTTCTTCATAAACCTTAACTGTTCACTTTTTTAAGGAATCTTCTTCTTATAAGCTTTCTTTTTATTCTGCTTCTTTCTGATCTCCTCCAATAAATCATTAAGAGCTAAATCTTGTTCTTCTATGGTATACTTAGATCTTTCATCTTCTTGAATTTTTTCAGCTAACTTCTGATCAGGACGAACCTGAGCAGCTGTCTATTCTGCTTCAGTCTGAAACATCTCTTCAACCATAAATCATGCCATTTGTTCCTCATCAGCTACTCTAGCTAATTCTTCTTCATGGAATTTCTGGGCTAACTCTTCATCAAGGGCTAACTGAACCTGTTCCTTCTTGTACAACTTTTTAGAAGATGGTTCTTCTTCTGTCATTATAGCCTTGCCCTTGTCTGCTCTTGAAATCCTTGGTCTCCTTGTATATATTGCACTAGCAGTACCTTGATATCCAGCAGTAAAAAGATCTTCAAAACTAGCAGTACCTTCCCATTCACTACCAGTACCTTCTTCAAAGACAGCAGTACCTTGATCCATCTGTTGTTCTTGCCTCCCCTGAGTTTCATACTGCTCTTGAACCAAAGAAACATCTGTATCTTGATCCATCTGAGCAATCTTCCTCCCCTGTTTGGAAGATTCCTCACCATCATCTATGCTTGGACCCTTGGATGAACTAGAAGAAGAACTTGTTAAAACAACCATCTTTGCTGATCTTTTTCCTTTGAGTTGCTTGACTGTTGTCTATAATTTATTCACTTTCAGAACCAACTTAGTGTAGACAACTTCAAAGTTCTTCTTATGACTTATAAGCTCAGCTTCAAATGTGTTCACCTTCTCAGACAATTTGGTACAAGTTTCCATCACTTCTTTTAGTATCATTCTGCCCTCAACACTTCCTGATGTGTTACCTTCAGGGAGAGGTGAATCATGGGGCAAAGACTCATAGTCCATCATATGATGAGCTTCTGAGCCACCCTGAGTTTCCATTTGGCTAGGGATTCCACCAGGAGTACTAGGTACTGCTGGTGTTGCCATGGATTGAGTCTTATCTATGTTACTTCTGTCCTGCCCAGCTTCTAAGCCAGAGACAGTAAAAGTATCCCTTTCCACACTGACAAAGTCAGCCTCATCTGCTACATTTGTGGGAGTAGGAACTCTGTGCTGAGGTACATCAGAGTCCTGTCTGGATATAGTCCTATGTGTTGATGAAGATGGTTGTGAAGATGAGTTTTCTGAGGCTGATGGTGTGTGATGGGAGGCAACTGGGCTGGTTGCTCCTTCACCCTGAGCTTGTATCATAGAGTCAAAAAGTGGTACTACTTCCCCACTATACCCTCTTGAAGCAATTTTCATATTGCTAAAGAGTTTTTGAGTAAGCTTAGGGGTTGGATAAACTGTTTTATGTGGAAGCAGTTGATGTTTTCTCATGTTCAAAATTGTTTGGATGAACCTGGGATACATCAAAAAATTTGTTTTGCTGTCAACATTTTTAACCATGCCTTCAAAATGAGTTTAGAAAATTGAAGGTTCTGTTAGTAGCCAAGTAAATGAGAGCAGTAGCAATATTACTACTGAACTGTTCCCATGAGGTTTTCTTGAGACTAAGACGGTGAAGGATGGCATGTATTAAAAATCTCCATTGAGGGGCAAAACGACTCTTTTGAAAAGTTAAAGCTTGAGATTCACTGTTGTACCCCATCCTGGATAAGTTTTCAAATATTTCAGTGTTTGCCATAGCACTAATACCATTGACATCACTCAGATGGAGATGCCTCTTGAGGGATGATTCAGTAATAGTGATGGATTTGCCATCCACTTAAGCATTAATCTCTTTGTCACCATTTTCAAATGTTTTGACAGTAACAGTCTGCAAAAACTGCTTGATGTGGGAGACATAGATTGTGGGGTTTAAGAGTAAAGAATGACTTATGTGAGTACCTTTTAAAAAGTCCACAATCTGATGAAAAGTTGTGTCATCCTCTGCTTTTTTCAAGTAAGCTACCACGTTTGTTTGTCAGCAAAGGATAAAGAAGCCATTTTATTTTCAGTAAAAAGTGATTTGACTGGTGGGAATAGTGTAATTGTAGGGTAGAAAGTAGAAGAAGAAAGTGAATTGAGATATTTTGAAAGGCTTGTTAGGGTTTCTATTGGACCGACTGGAAGTAAAAGTTAACTTTTGATTTAAGATAAGGTTAATATAATAGAATAAAGGTTAAAATATCCAAATAGGAAAACCCTGGAATCAAGGAATTGGAGCAGTAAAAACCTCAACTGACTTTCAATGGCTAGTTTCAAAAAATGTGTTATTTCGCACCAGTACTAACATCTATTCAGCAGTACAAATTAAGCCTACAAGTACTAACTTTAAGCCTAGCAGTACAAACTTTTTGAGAAAATTTTTGACTCAGCAGTATGAACTAAATTTTAATGAAAAACCATACTGCTAACAACCTTTTTGAAGGGATTAAGTGTAAAGGCAGACACTTAATCAAGATTTCGGTTTAAAGCAACCTCTAGTTGTGTGAGAACCAATATTTTCAGCTATAAACAACTTCCTGTGATCAGACAAAACTCATTCAAAGAGCTTTCTTGACAGGGTTTCCAGCTCGTGGCAGTTGTTGCCTCTAACACAAGTGAAAGATTCACGTTTGCTCACTGTTCTTTCTATCAGATGTCCTTAGACTAACTCATTATACTAATAAAAGTATAAAATGATAGAAAGTGAGTTAAGTCAGTTACTGTCTGACTAACTAAGCCATCAATTCAATACAAAACATCATAATTAAGTTTCAAGAAAGAAGCTTTAAGGAATCAATTAACTTAGGTATAAACCTTAGTTAATGGATCCCCAAACTCTGTCCATCATCAACTTATTATGTCAGCAAATTGAACCACCATCTTCTGCTCAAACAATGCACTAGTAATTCCCTTTGTGCTCAAATTCCAAGACCAAGACAAAAATTTCCAACTTCAAGGGAAGTTCATGCTTAAGGGGAAGTCCAGATCTTTCATACTCAGTTTTGTCATTATCAACTCTATCACCTGCAATTATTAGTCCAAAACCAAGAAAACAAAGTGCAAAGCACTTGCCTCATAACAGTATAAACACATGACTAACAGTTCCAACAAAAACAGACCAAATTTGTACTAACAGTACAAACTATACAATACCAGTACTAATTGACAAACCTAGCATTACAAATCCAAGTTATGTACAAAAACACACAGTTTGAAAACTTTAAGGGTTAAGCATCCCAATACTTGCTACCAAGTATTGAAACCTTCCTACATCAAAGGCTTTTGTGAGAAGATCTGCAAAGTTTTGATTCTGAATCACTGGATTTTTAATTATACAAATTGTACTGCTATTGTCAATATATATCATGGTGTTCATAAAGTTATACCCATAGTCAAGAAGCTAATTCTGAATCCAAAGCACTTGACCACAGCAACTTGTAGCAGCTACATATTCAGCTTCAGTTGTTGAAGTTGCCACAATTGTCTGCTTCTTACACTGCCATGATATAAGTCTGCATCCAAGGAATTGACATCCACCAGTTGTTGATTTTCTGCCCAGGCTTGCACCAGCATAGTCACTATCTGAATATGCCACTAGGTCAAAAGGTGATTCCCTAGGATACCACAGACCCAACCTAGGTTGACCCTTAAGATATCTGAAGATCCTTTTGACAGCAGTTAAATGAGAAGCCTTGGGAGTGACTTGAAACCTTGAACAAGCACATATAGCAAACATGATATCTGGTCTTGATGATGTAAGATACATCAAGGACCCTATCATAGATCTGTAAGTGTGTACATCAACACATTCTTCATCAGTATCTTTAAGCAATGGTTTCTCTGGATCAATAGGTGTGCTAGCCACTTTAGAATCAGCAAACTGAAACTTCCTTAGAATCGCTGCCACATATTTATCATGGCTGATAAATATTCCTTCATTTGATTGCTTTACTTGCAGACCCAAAAAGAAAGTAAGTTCCCCCATGGAACTCATCTGAAACTTATAATGCATAAGTTTCTCAAACTCTACACACATCTCCTTCCTTGTGGATCCAAAAATAATATCATCCACATACACCTGAACTAGCAAGATATCCTTCTTGATGAATAATGTCTGATCAATCTTGCCTCTTTGGGATCCATTCTCTAGCAAATAGGAATCCAAAGTCTCATACCATGCCCTTGGAGCTTGATGTAGTCTGTGAAGAGCCTTTACTACCTTGTACACCTTATCAGGATGTTCTGGATCAACAAAACCTAGAGGTTGAGAGACATAAACCTCCTCTTCAATAGTACCATACAAGAAGGCACTCTTGACATCCATTTGATATACAATGAAGCCCATGAAAGAAGCATAGGCCAAGAATAGTCTGATTGCTTCAATCCTTGCTACTGGTGCAAAAACTTCTTTATAGCTATACCCTCCTCTTGTGTATACCCCTAGGCTACAAGTCTAGCTTTTTTTCTAATCACAATACCCTTTTCATCCCTTTTATTTTCGAAAACCCATTTGGTGCCTATTACCCTCATACCCTTGGGTAAATCTACTAGTACCTAAACCTTCTGAATCTTGGATTAGAGAAGCTCCTCTTGCATTGCTTCTACCCAGCTTGAATCCTCTAGGGCTTTGAGAACATTTTTAGGTTCAACTTGTGAGAGGAAACACACAAATAAACAAGTGTTGGCATCTTCATGCTGCTTTGCTTCATAGACAGTACTAAGAAACCCTTGTTGATCTGAAGTCATGAGTTGCTTTCTTGTCTTTACTCCAGATTGCATGTCACCAATCACATTGTCCAGGAAGTGAGCTTTGTGAATCCTTGTGTATGGAGTAGTGAGGACTACATATGTAGGTGGTAGATTGTTGAAATCCACCTCATCTTCTGAGAAATCAGCAGTATTGGTATCTGATGGGCCAGCAGTATGAACATGTTGCCCAGCAGTACCAACTTGTGGCTCAACAGTACAATCACCATTAGTACTGTTATTTGGATTCTCTTGTTCCTCAGCTCCATCTACATTGTTTTCACCTTCAATCCCTTCCTTAGCTTCATCCGTAGAAGGTTCACCATTCATTGAAGTTGAATCCACACTTGTCCATATTGGCATCAGTACATGATCTTGATCTTTCTCCTTACCCAAGCCTGCTTCATTTGTTGCATCATCGGCTTCTGATCCTGCAAAATCATTAGAAAAGGTTCCTGCAACAACTGGCACATAATTCATTGATTGGGTTAGAGTCTCAAGGTCAAACAGCCATTTTGGACCTTCACCTGCAACATTAGATTTATTTTCTAGAAATTCAACATGCAGGTTTTCCTCAACTTTCCTAGTTCTTATGTTATATACTCTAAAGTCTTTGCTATTTAGAGAGTACCCAACCAAGAATCCTTCATCTGTTTTACCATCAAATTTGCCTAGATGGTCTAAGGTATTCAGAATAGTTACATAACACCCAAAAGGTCTTAAAAATCCTAATGCAGGAGTTCCACCTCTAAAAAAACTCATATGGTGTCTTGTTGTGAGGTTTAACTACCAAAACCCTGTTCTGCACATAGCAAGCAGTATTAACTGCTTCAACCCAAAAAGTGATAGGCAACTTAGAGTCAACTAACATGGTTTAAGTTCCCAGATACCCTGTTGTTCCCAGTAACCATCTTTCTACCCTGATGGTTACCAAAAAAAGCCTCAAGGTGGTCAAAACTACCACAAGTGAAACAAGCCTTCTTATACAGGACAAAGTCATCACCTAGTTGGTGAGACTTGAGGTTATTCCAGTTCCTCTGGTTACCTCTTGGCTTGTCTGTGGATCTATACACCTCACAATACCTAACTGTTTTCCTAACCGGTTTAACATTTGATTTAGGCCTAACAGTTTCATTATCAACCACCTTAGGAACACTTGTTCCTTCTACTTTAACTACATCAGGTTTAACCACAACCTAATCTTCCTCATCATCATCAGATGTCCAGTCCTCTATGGTTGGAGCATCTGAATTCCTATCAGTGGATACCTTGTCCTCAGTGAGTGAAGTGTCACTTGCACTCTCAAAGGGTTCACTGACTTCTACAGGCTTATCAACAACTACATTCTCTTTTGGCTTAAGACCATATTCTAACATAGGTTTTTGAAATTCATGCAAATCTGTATGCTCTAGGTCTATTCCTAGGGGTTGCAGGAATTCCTCTGTGAGGAGGTGGAACTGTTTTGTACCCCAACCCAGACTTAGCTTTGTTGATTAACTGACATTAAATTATTTTGTTTACAACTTTAGAGGCATATTCTAAGGTTTCTACACTTAATTGAATGTTTTCATTAGCCTTTTTAATTCTATCCAACTCAGCTTTCAACAGACTAATCTCAGCATTCTTAAATGACAAATCCCTTTTAAGTACTATTATATCATCAGCAAAACTAGTCTCATTATTCTTATAATGCACTATTTGCTCCTCTAGGACTGCTAAACCTCTCTTAAGATTTGACAAATTATAATTAGTTTTATTTAGTTCAATCCTTTGTTCATCATAGTGTTTCCTTAAAAATTCTAATTCTTTAAGTGCAGTACATGATTTAGAACAACATTTAGCAGATTGTACCTCAGAGTCAGAGAAGGCCATAAGTGCCATCTTAATAGGTGCTTCCTCATCTTCTGCCATAAAACTCCAATCAAATCCTAAGCCATCAATAGCCACCATTGCCTTTGAAGTTGGCTCAACTTCTTCCACAACCATGGGCTTATTCCCATAACCTTTGCTCCTGCCATCCTGTTGTCTAGGTCTCCTGCATTCCCTTGAAAAGTGCCCCAACTTGTGGCAATTGTAGCATTCTAACCTTGATTTGTCAAAACCAGCAGTATCATTGCTGCTAATAGTAATCTTCTTTCCAGTTCTTTGGTAGAATTTCTTAGCCCTCATGCTAAGAAGTGAGATCTGCCATTTGAGGTCCATCTCCTCCAAATCATCATCATTAATTTCCTGGAGGTCTTCATGAGTCAGCATTGAACCATCATTCTGGCTTGTCAGGAAGGCATAGTAGGTTTTCTCATCCGGAATACCAGTAGTACTGCTTGATGAACTAGCAGTACTAACTTTGGGGTTAGCAGTCCTAACTCTCACAGCAACCTTTACTTCTTCAACTGGACTTGAATTACTAGGAGATGACACAAAGGCCATGTTCCCAGTGCTTGAACTAGTTCCTCCAGCCTTCTTTACATCCTGCTCAACAATCTGGAAGTTGCTGTATAAGTCCATCAGGCTCATAGTATCAATGTCTGGCTTGTTCTTCCATACCATCACATGCATAGCCCACTCTGCAGGTAAACTCATCAAGAAATTGGAGTTCATATCTTTCTGAGGTATATCCACACCAAGAACAGCAAGTTGGCTAACAATCTTTTGAAGTCTGTTGAACATGTGATCCAAAGACTCATTATTGGTTGCAGTAAAGTTCTCAAAATTCGAGTCTTTTATGTCTTCTTAGTGGCTTCATTCCCACCATATCTAGCAATGATTACCTCAAACAAGGTCTTAGCATCCTTGTACTTGCTGAAATTCAAGAGTTGATCATTTGGAATGGTCATAATCAGCAAACTTCTGGCCTTGAGGTCATTCTTCTTTTGAAGCCTCTCTTCTGCAGTTACTGGAGAGGTCTGCACAACTGTCTCTACCTTACCATCAACTGCTGTTGTAGAAGTTGAAAGCTTGAAAGAGTTTCCTTCTTCAATAATTTTCCAGAATGCATAGTCTTGCACCTGGAAGTACTGTTCTATTCTTAACCTCCAAATATCAAATTCATTCTGCTAGAGCATTGGCAATTTAGCAGCCATGTTTGTTTGGGTGGTTTCCATGTCCATTACTTTCTCTTCTAAATCAATAGTATCAACCTGTCTCTGATACCACTTGAGAGGATTATAAAACACTTAAGATTTTACTCCTTTATAACGTATTTGAGATACTTTGAGTGTATGCAGTTAAGTATGCGGAATCTACTTAACCACACTTAGAAGAATGTTGGTTTGATTAATGGAACAGTAAACTTGAATGAACAATGAACACAATGAGATTAACACCAAACGATTCAATATTATTGCTTGAATAATACGAGTGATCTTGCTATTACTAGGGTTACAATGACCTTGAATCTTAACAAAACTCTATGACTGATGTATGACTGATCTATAATCGTATAACATAGGATCTCCTTTTATAGACTTAAGGAGTCCTTTACAAGATAAGTATTCTACCGTATAATGCTAACTAAACAAGATATACAAAATATATATTCCATATTTATCCTCTACAATGTCGTATATGACAGTTATCCATGCAGCAGTACCTTCTGTTGTACTAGCAGTACTAACTTAGCAGTTTTCACATATACACTAGCAGTTTGTACTGTTAGTGTATTTCTTCAGCATTACTAAGTAGTTAGACATTTAATTCCCAACATATTTTGTGGGTACGGAATACCAATTGGCAGACTTATTCACCAAAGCCTTATCTCATGCAAGATTTGTGGAATTAGTGCATCAAATTGGTATGCGATGTTTGACCCCAGACGATCTGGAAAACTTTCTCAAACAAACTTGAAAAAGTCAAACATCAAAACAACATTTGTAAATATTTTTTATCAAAAACAAAATACAAAAATATAAAACCTTTAAAAGCATCAAAAAGATTTTTCAACTCTTTTATTATTAAAAAAATGCTAGTACAAACTTTCCATCAACACTTTTCTCATTCAAACATAACCATTTTTCCGAACAAGTGTTGAGGGGGAGTATGAACTTTTAAAACATATTAAACACTTGTGCTTGCATATCTCCAAAAAGATGTTGCTTTAAATTGTGTTGGTAAAATGTTCATTGTTAAATACCCTCCTTGTTCTTAAATTTTTTTCAAAAGCATAAAAGTTCTTACGTCATAAGCCGAGGGGGAGTATTAAAATTGTTTTTATCATAATAATGTTAAGCCTTATTAACATTTGTGAGTAAGGGACTTAATTTGAAAAACCTTGTCGTTAAGGGACCATTTGTATCAAAAGTTCAAAGATGAAAAGTTAAACAAAACAAATTATTTCACCACATTTACTATACCTACAACTATAATTAATTTTTCAACCACCACCATCAACGATCCACAATCATTCTTCAAATCCGTGCTTTGAATCTCTAAACTTTAAGTGACGATACGATCTTTGTGCAAAACTAAGAAACGGTTTTTAATAGTCTATCAATCCAACGGCTAGGTTTTCTTAATTTTTGATCTTAAAGTTTAGGGTTTATCACGATTTGGGGATAATCGTTTGGGTGTGTTAATGTGTAATTTTTGTGGTGGGATTTGGTCCTAGTCATGTACTAAACATGTTACTAAACTTTAATTGTACTCGGAAACATGAGTGAGTGAATTTGTGAAATTAGAGTTTTAGGTCAAATTGGGGAGTTTTGATTGAAAGTGTTTTAGTTCAATTAAATTAGTGGGTTTTGTTCAGAATCTCCCATACACCACTCGACCTATATAAATTTTAACACACAAGACGCTTTGAGTGGTATTTGATTTTAAAGTGTTCATGTGTCTTTCGAATAAAGTGTTTGTGGGTGACATAAATCGTGATATTATGCAGTTAGGTATCCATGTGTATTAGGAAGATGCTGGAGTAAGTTTAACATGGTTTGGATTTGATTTGAAATGTATTAGAAATTTGTGTTCTTGAAAGTTTCGAGTAAGTAGACTGTTGTAAATGAACGTGTTAGTTGTTGTTAGATAGCATGCAAATAGTGTTTAAAACATATTATAACAACTAGATATTGTTTTCATCAACAGGTCAAGAAGTTAGAAATTACCATCTTTCGAACAAAGTACGTTTGGATTCTTCGAAGCTTCTTGTATAAGAAGTTTCGAGTAAGTTGAAAAGTTTCGAGTAACTCAAAATTTTTTTGAGCAACTCAAAAGTTTCGAACAAGTCTCAAACTCAAAATTTTTTCGAGCAACTCAAAAGTTTCGAACAAGTCTCAAACTTTCGAGCAACTCTTAAAATTTCGAGCAACCTCTATACTTTCGAACAAGTCATAATCTTTCGGGCAAACTCAAAAGTTTCGAACAAAAGGGAAACTTTCGAGCAAGCTCAAAAGTTTTGAACAAAAGGGAGACTTTCAAGCAAACTCACAATTTCGAACAAGCATGAAAACTTTTGAACAAGTATAAAAGTTTCGAACATTACACAGTTTCTAAAAATTCTTTCTAGTAACATATCATATGATCATTTCATGAACTCTAAGGACTTAGACCATAACTTTTTGGACATTTAAACTACAAATAAATAAGCATGAACAAGTTCAAGTATCATCAAATCTACAACCAAGATAACCTAAGTATTCTTCAAAGGAATTAAATCAGTAAATCAAATTAACGCAATGTGTTAACACTTAATCATCTTTCGGATGTTTGTTTTATGATTGTTCTTTTCAGAAATACAATGGATGAACAAAACATGAACACTCCAACACAACCACTTCCCAGACTCACCTTGAAGGACATTGTCCCTGCAGACTACAAAGTAGTCATTGGCAAGAACAATGCACGGGTTCACTTCAACAATCTCAAGATCGCTGAAGAATCTTGCCGAATTGTCAAAGACATTCTGCTTATTCACCCTTGCAAGGACATGCTTACCAAATCAGCTTCGGTTCCTACTTTCTACATTCACCAGTTCTGGCATACAACAAAGGTTAATCCGAACGACAATTCTCTCACAGTAACATTGGACAGACAAGAGTACCTAATCGATGTTGAGTTACTATGTACTGTACTTCTTTTGCCAAGACCAAAACAAGCTTATGCTCCGATACCTACAGAAGCTCAAGTCTTTGACTTTCTCATTGACATTGCGTATAAGGTTCAAGCTGATGTACCATTAACCAAGCACTCCAAGGTTGACGTAAAGTACCTTCCACAACCATGGAGAACTCTCTATCTGATCATCGTCCGTTTTGTTGCAGGAAGACAAAGTGGTCATGAGCATCCCCTTCTACAACACCCTCAAATTTTCTGGGGCATGGTCAACATGAGGAAGATGGATTTCGCTCAGCAAATAATGGAAGACATGGTTTATCAGCTTCAAACCAATCAAAACATGACCAAGACTCCTTTTGTTCGTTTCACCAAGTTACTTATTGCCCAATTATGTGGAGATCAACTGGAGTTTCTAAGTCATCTTCAAGATGCAGATGAAAAAGTTCGCAGGGTTCTTGACGATCTCAAGGTTGATATGGTGAAAACTCTTTCAACTAGCGCACAGAAACAAGGTAAAAGGCTTCCCGACTACCTTATTACCGAACAGATCACTGAAACTGCAAATTATCGACGATATGATGTGGCTTATCTTAAAGGAAATGTTAGCTTCACAGAGGATGACACACAACCATCTCAAGTGAAGACACGAAGTAAAAAAGATGGCAAAACAGGTAGCACAAGAACCACTACAAAGAAAAATAAGCCAGCGATTCCCAAAGTCAGAAAGAGAAGAGTGCCAGTAACCTTGTTAAAGCCATAACCTTCTCCTGAACCATCACACGAACCTTTCGATAAATCAGACTCTGAAACCGAAACAGATGAGGAAGTAGTAGTTCACATAGAAGATGCAGCAACTAATGATGCAGTAACCAAGTTGGCCAAGAAGTTGAGCTTGGATTCTTTAAAGGCTAACGAAGAGAGAAGAAGGGGAATCATGTTTAAGGAGATTGATAGAGACTTGGGTGATGATGAATGTTAGGAATATAAATATTCACATAAAAGACTCGGTCACCCTGAGTATGGATTAGCATTAAGTAGCTCGTAGGTTTAATCATATTAGTTTAGATATCGTTTCACCATGGAGTCGGGTCGGGTCTTTACCCACTGTCAACCCGGTCCATAGCCTACTAGAGGCGTGTTTATGTTGTGTATAAATAGCCGTTCCCTCCCATGGGAAGGGTTGGACCTTTCATTATTTAATCTAATATCATTTCACTTTCTCTCTCTAAGGCTCCCATTTTCTCTCTTCTTCTCTCTCTAGAATCGGACAAGAACATAAAACCATACGTGTTTGATCATTGAGTATCCTACAATTGGTATCAGAGCCAGGTTAGATCACTTAGGATGTGGATGCTCGGATTTTAGATTGGTTTTTGTGAGGTTACTTTTGGTTCGACTAGGTTTGTGTGAAAATACATTAGTTTGATTTTGTTTGTGGTTAATCTTCTAATATGTTTGTACTTTCATGATTAGGGGTGTTATATGAACTTAGTTTAGTGCTTGGATAGCTTGTTTCATCCGTTTATTGGAGTGTTTGAGTCAATTCGAGTGTTGTTTTGGAGTTGCTCTTTGTTGCGATTTGACTCTCGGTAAAATGTATTGGTTTCCATTTGTGTTTTGTTAGGTATGATTGTGTTGCGATTTGGAGTAGTTTTCTGCTGCGATTTGGTATTTTGCTAGAAAAGGGAAAGAAGACAAAATCGCAAGAAAGTGACATTTTTGTCTAGTTGTGAGTTACGATTTGAGCTTGCGATTTGAGCCTGCGATTTGAATCTGTTGCGAGTTGAGTCTCTACGATTTGAGTCTCTGTGATTTGAGTCTCTGCGATTTGAATCTCTGCGATTTGAGTCTCTGCGATTTGAGTCTCTGCGATTTGAGTCTCTGCGATTTGAGTCTCTGCGATTTGAATCTCTGCGATTTGAGTTTCAAGTAATCAAATCATGGTTTGTTCTTGATTTTTGTAAAACCCCACGAAAGAATCTATTTTTCGGTTTAAATCATAGAATTGTAAAATCACGTGCGAGTTTACATCATTGCAAGAACTCCTTCTGATGACATTCAAGTTGCCGGGTCCGATACCCGCCCTCCTATGCTTGATAGGATGGATTATGAATCATGGGCATAAAGAATACGACTTTATTGCTTGGGAAAAGAGAATGGATTTAATATTCTTAAATCCATTGATGAAGGACCTTTTCAAATGGGTACCACTAGAGATGTTGTCAATACCGCTGAGGATAGAACTGTCACTCTTGGAATCGACAGGCCACGTAATTACAACGATCTCAATGAGGAGGAGAAGAAGTGTTATGATGCAGACATTAGAGCTTCTAACATTGTGATTCAAGGACTTCCCAAAGACATATACAAGCTCATCAACTTCAACACTGATGCCAAAGCTGTTTGGGACAATGTTAAAATGCTTCTGGCTGGATCTGAACTGACCAAAGAAGATCGTGAATCTCAGCTGTATGATGAGTTTGAGCACTTCAAGATGAATCCTAGTGAAAACATCATTGACTATTATGTGAGATTTCACAAGCTAGTGAATGACATGAGAATCATCAGGATGACAATGCCAAACATCCAACTCAATTCTAAGTTTGTGAACAACATGTCACCCGAGTGGGATAAATTTGTCACAGCCGTGAAGCTCCTCAAAGGATTGAGAAAGAAAATTATAAACAGCTGTATGCTTACTTACAACAACATGAAAAGCATGCTGTCTATGATCGCCAATTAAGAGAAAGACTCAATCCTACAACAACAAATGATCCACTTGCTTTTGTCTCGAATGTTCAGCCGATCAATCAATCCTCACATGATCAAGTTTATCACCATCCCTCTTCATCACAGAATCAGACATCATTTGTCCAATCATCTTTGCACCCACCATCTGCTGTGAACACCCATCTGGATTCAGGATACTCTTACACTGACAAGATGATTGATAATCTCTCCAACCAAGTTTCTCTACTTGTCCAACAGTTCAGAGCAACACTCCCTCAAACCAACAACCAACTTCGAACTTCATCAAATCCACGTAACCTAGCAACTATGGAAGATGGAAGGGTTGTGATTCAGAATGTTCAGGGAAGGCAGAATGTGAATCAAAGGAATGTTGCTCGGGGTAATATACAGAACAGAGTTGGAAATGCTAATCAGGGACAGGGAAGGCAAACCAAGTGTTACAACTGTGGTGGACTAGGACACATAGCAAGGAACTGCACTCAACCAAAGCGTCCACAGAACTCTGACTACTTTAAAGATAAGATGCTGTTGATGCAAGCTCAAGAGAATGGAGCAGCTTTGGACGAAGAAGAGTTATTGTTTCTTGCTGGTGATGAGGGGAACGCGTTTGATGCTGATGTGGATGATCAACCAGTTCAGGACTTGGCACTGAATGATCCCAACATCTTCCAAGCTGATGACTGCGATGCTTTTGACTCAGACGTTGATGATGAACCCACTGCTCAAACCATCTTCATGGCTAATCTGTCTTCCGTAGTCTCATCACCACAACAAGCTGCTCCCTCCAATGCATCTATCATATCTGAGGTACTAAAGCTTTATGACACATATAACATGGTAGATGAACAGAAGATTCCCAACAAAGTACGACAGACAGATGTTGTTGAATCAGATACTGTCGATATGGGAAATAGTAATGTTATTCCATATGAACAATATGTGAATCACAACGACGTGTCTGTTGTACCAAGTAGTGCATCTTCTGTTGTTGATAATACTTGTGGGTTACATGAGAACACCGTGTTTATCCCTGATGACACTTTGGCCACTAGACTTAATATCTATAAAGATCAGGTGGCCATATATAACAACGTGCAAAATTTGAGCTAACTGAACGTGAGCAGAAAATGGATAGTCAAATGCGTACATTCATAACAGAACGTAATTTAAGGGAAGAAACCTTGAAAAAGGAGTTGTATTCTTTACGAAAACAACTTGATCAAACTGTTAAACAAAAACATGAGATCCAAGAAAGTGTAATTACACCAAAACATGATTTCAAAGAAAAAGAAACAAAACTCTTAAATGATTTTTCCAGACTTAAAACGTTAAAGAATAAGATTGAAAACAAGTTGTACGCACAAGACCAGACCAGACAAACTGCTCAAGTGATTCAAAAGCATAAAAAGTTGTGTGATGAACATAGTGAAAAGAATGTAGGTGAACCTAAATCAGCTTTCCTTAGGAGTGCTAAAGTAGCCCAACCTTCCTTATATGATGGAAACGAACTGCTTAAGCCTGGTCATGCCCCTCCTGATGTGTCATCATTTGAAGAGACTAATGAGATAGAAGTAATAAATAGAGAAAAATTGGCTGAAAAAATGAAGGATCCCAAATGTATAGCAAATCGAGTCATAATCAAACCCCATGATTACTATAAGGAGAACCGATTAGCTATTTTTGTGCCTCAAACTAAGTTGACCCCAGAACAAATATTTTGGTCCTTAGACTTAGAAAAAAGGAAAGCCAAAGAACATCAAGCCAAAACTCCACCCTTTAGAAAGATAGCTGCAGCAACGGTGTATCCACCCAATACACCCATGCACTTAGTTTCGTTAACTCTTCCTACATAATTTAAAACTCGAATTAGCATATATGTTCTTTGTCAACTATTTGTTGATTTCGATAAAACATGTAAGAAGAGAATTACACCAACGGGAATTACTGAAGGGGAAAAGGGCTTTGAACAAACAAAACGGTGCTTCTTAACTGAGGTCATTCCATTCTTTAAACTTCTCAAAGAACATTTTGAGGGCATGCAAAAAACCCTTGAAACTGAATTAAAAGAGATGAAAGAAGTGTTTAAAGATATGGAAAACACAGGGAAACAAAATGCTGTTGATCTTAAATGCAGTGAGATTAAAAGAAAGAATATTCTCATCACCAATGAGAATTTGATTGCTTGATGTATTGCACAGGATGTATTTTATACTGCTACTGATTCTACATTAACTGCTTGTCAATTTCATGAGTTGTTAATGCGTGGTTTTGCAACCTTACAACAGGTTTTACCTCTCGAGGGATCTCAAGAGGCTTACAACCCCACCAGGCAGTGTACCTGACCGATGTAGTATAGTGTAGTGGTAAGTACGGGGGATTGATCGTTCTCCACAGGGAATAGTGTTCGTTAGGTATGAAAGACTACTCTAATTAGGTCTAAGGGTTGAGGAAGATTCTTTTTATGTTTTTATATTTTTATGAAAGCAAGTAAAATCTCGGGTTTGAAGGAGTGGGCGGAATTAGTTGCTAGTCAACTAACCCAAATAACTACAAATGCAAATAAAATAAATAACTGAAAATAAAAAGTTGGTGAAAACTTATGTGCAGAGAAATATGTTCACTTAGATTTCCTTACTCCCTAACTATCTTTTACCGGTTGATTAGTGTGTATTAGTTGCGTGGATGACGGGTGTATTCCTTAATACCAATCGTGGGGTGGCGTACGTACTTCCCCAACTCTACAAGCTCCTACTTCACTCCTATGTCGAGCCGGCTAGGAAGCTCCTAACATGGGATCACTAGAATTCGCTTGTGCATTAAATACAACCATAAAAACCTTTAGTACGCATTTGGTTCATGTTTCTTAAGACGTTCAAGCAAGTTACCGAATAGGAAGTTAGCCAGTTTTCTTAAGCCTAACATAGATAAACAATCATCCAATACAACTAATAACACACTAATAACCAATAATCAATAGCTAGGTTTCATTAGATCTAAGCAAACACAAGATAAATCTAGCCTAACATGTTAAACAAAAGACAAGAACAAGATAAAATCAAACAACACATAGACATATTGAATGATTAATTGATAACTTATCTTTCAATGTAACATGGAAGATTTCAAGGCAAAAAGCCTTGAAAAAGATGCTAAAATCGTCTTAGGGTTTTCTCCCAAAAATTCCACACTAAGTTCTCCCTAATGACAAAGAATTGCAAAACTATATATAGATTTTTACATCTGACGGCGTCACCTTATGGAGTGTGACGCCGTCACCTCGCCGCTTCTAGGGTTCCCGGATGGCCTTCTTGACGCCGTCCATCTTTAGCTCTCCAAAATCCGTTCTGGCTTATCAAGGCTTGACGCCGTCAGACCTTGAACGTGACGCCGTCCCTCTTTGAATTAAGCCGTGACGCCCTTGATCAGGTTAAAGCGTGACGCCGTCAGAATTCACATGCAATTTTCACTGGCTTATCATGAGTAAATTTCACATCCACCTTTTCTTGCCAAGCCATGACGCCGTCCAGAGTAAAATCTGACGCCGTCAAAGGTAACTTTTAGCCGATTTTTGAGACTTTGTCGTTTTCTTCACTTATATGCTCCAAAAACGTCCAAAATGCCTCCTTTTCCAGATTTCTCCTCAAAAGTACCTAAAATGACAAAAGGAACGATTTAGGGCAATATTTGATCAAATAAATACGATTTAGGGCTTAAATGACCCCTTAAAAGCGGTACACTTTTCGCTTCATCAGTTGTCTATTGTTTTGAATGTTTCTCAGAATCGTGTTGTTGAGCTTGAGGGGGAGAATTTGAAAGTGCATGAGAAAATCCAAAACGATGACCATGGTAACATGATCAGGCATTTTTTTCAAAACTAGATGTTGATAATCTTAATTTGCAATTAAAATATCAACATTTAGAAGAAAGAACCAAAATCTCAAATGCCAAGACATCTTTGGATGCTCCTGAATTTGATGCATATTTTGAATTAAGCAAACGAGATGAAAAAATTCAAGCTCACACTAACATGATTTGAAAATTGAGGGCTCAAATTGCCCAATTAAAATCGAATAAGAGTGATGTGATTGGCACCCATAAACCATCGTCTTTAGATTCTCAGAATTTTCACTATCAAGACACCATCAATAAATTACAACATGAAAATGTTTGCTTTCAAGCTGAAAATTCAAAAATCAAACAGCATTACAAAGAGTTATATGACTCGATTAAAGTCACACGTAACAATCACAATGAAAAAATAATTTCTTTGCTTAATGAGATTGAGAATCTAAAGGCTCAGGTGAAAGGGAAAATGCCAATCATCACCAGTGATATTGTTGTTCTGAAGGTTTCTGCTTGTAGTAAATATGCAACTGATGTTGTGCCTATTCCGCTTCCTCTTAGGAACAATAGGTCTGCTCATCAAGTATATCTCACTCACCTTAAGGATAGCCTTGATACTCTTCGTGAGATCGTAGAAGATTATAGGATAGATAAACCGCTTGATAGTGTAGTTGTAGATGCTTGCTTCCTCACTAAACGATCTCAGGAACTCTTAGAATACGTCATTGGCACAGGTCCTAAGATTGATAACAAGCGAGATAGGTTTATTGCATCTTCCTCAATGACTAAGAACAAGCATGTTACCTTTGATGTTCCATTAACGACATCTGAACCCAGCACGTCAAAACCAGAAAAACAAATAGTAGTGAAACAAGCTAATGTTTCCATCATCATTTCTACAGGAGTAAACTGTGACACTAAAGCTAGCGGGTCAAATCCTAGTCGCAATACAAAGAAAGATAGAACTGCGCCAGCTAAGAGTGCTCATCAGGAGAAAGTAGAAGACCGTCTTAGGAATAATAAACTTGATTTGATCAAAAAGAATCGTGTTGATTCTAGTATTAGCTATAAGCTTACTGTAATTAATTCGAATTCTAATGCTATTTGTAAGACATGTAATGAATGCTTAATTTCTGGTAATCATGATGAATGTGTTCTGTCATTCTTTATGTCTTCTCAACGATCCCCAGTTAAGAATGTTAGAAAACCTAAACTCAGTAAACAAATTTGGAAAGCAACAGGAAAAATGTTTGCTTATATTGGTTATCAATGGAGACCCACTGGAAGAAAATTCACTTTAGGAGATCAGTGTCCCTTAACTAGAATGACTAATCATAAAGTAGTGACGGTTAAGGAATGGAAGCCAACTTGTCGAATTTTCCCTTTAGAGACACAATGCCCTGTAACTAGGTCAATTGCTGCTACTACTGAAGTTTCCACTGTGAATACCATGGCATCTATGAATCCTGTAGTTCCAGAATTTGTTTTTGTTAACCAAACGGACCCTAGTTGCATGTGGGGATCCACCTTTTTCAGTTATCCATCGTTGTCTGTTTTCAAATGCAGGTCGTGCAAATCGTCCTTTGGTATTTGGACTCAGGCTGCTCAAAACATAAGACCGGGGATCACTCACGGCTCAAGAATTTTGTGAATAAGTTTATCGGTACAGTTAGATTCGGGAACGACCATTTTGGGGCGATTATGGGTTATGGAGATTATGTGTTTAGTGATAGTGTAATTTCCCGGGTATACTACGTAGAAGGACTTGGGGACAATTTGTTCTCTGTTGGTCAATTCTGTGATTCCGATCTTGAAGTTACCTTCAGAAAACACACATGTTTCTTCAGAGAATTGGATGGTATTGATCTCCTTAAAGGCAGTTGTGGCACTAATCTATACACAATCTCTATTGAAGACATGATGCGGTCCTCTCCTATTTGCTTGTTGTCAAAGGCCTCAAAGAACAAATCATGGCTTTGGCACCGTCGTTTAAATCACTTAAACTTCGGCACCATAAATGAACTTACTCGCAAGGATCTTGTACGAGGTATGCCCAGATTGAAGTTTAAAAATGATCATCTTTGTTCTGCTTGTCAACTGGGTAAAAACAAGAAGCATGCTCACAAACCCAAAACTGTCAACACCATCATGGAAGTTCTTCACACCCTTCACATGGATCTGTGCGGACAAATGAGAGTGCAGAGTATAAATGGGAAGAAATATATTCTTGTGGTGGTCGACGACTACTCTCGGTTTACATGGGTGAAGTTTTTGAGAACCAAGGACGAGACTCCAGAGGTTATCATCAAACTTATCAAACAGCTACAAGTAAGACTCAACAAAACCGTCAGAATCATCCGCACAGACAATGGAACTGAGTTTGTTAACAAACAACTCATTCAATTTTATGAAAGTATTGGCATAACTCACCAGAAAAGTGTTCCACGCACTCCTCAGCAGAACGGGGTTGTTGAAAGATGAAATCGTACTCTTGTGGAAGCTGCACGAACCATGCCGGTTACACCCAAAACCAATCCTTGATACATACTCTTCACAACAAAACTCCATATGAGCTGATACATGGCAAGAAACCAGATCTTTCTTTTCTGCGAGTGTTCGGTGCTCTATGCTACCCGACAAATGACAGTCAGGATCTGGGAAAACTAAAGGCTAAAGCAGACATTGGATTCTTCGTTGGGTATGCACCAGATCGCAAGGGATACCGAATCTACAACAAACGAACCCGACAAATTATGGAAACCATTCACGTGACATTCAATGAGCTGACTGAGCAAACGGCTCCTGGACACACAAGTTATGGACCCGCACCTAATCTTTTGTCTCCTGGACCAATTAGTTCAGGTCTTGTACAGCATCCCACTCCTGCAGTTCCTTATGTACCCCCTACGAGTGATGAGTTGAAGAATTTATTTGATCCAATGTTTGATGAATACTTTGAGCCATCACCTGTTGATACTACAATAGAAGCTTCACCTTTACCTCCAGTTGCTGATGCTCCAATTCCACACAACTCAAATGGTCCATCTGTATCTGTCTCAATTAGTCAAGAAGCACCATCTGCTAGTCACTCACCATCATCATCGAATATTCAATCTCCTTCGGTACAGCAAGGCTCTGCAGTTGACCATTCTTTTGAAGTGAATCCTTTTGCTCCTGCTGATGATGCTCCATTCGAGAACATATTTTCTCCTGAATCTTCTACTGAGACGTCTTCTTCAGGGGATCCTAACACGGCAACATCAGTTCCCTACCCTCAACCACATGAACATCTCAGAAAGTGGACCAATGATCATCCGATTGACAACATCATTGGAAATCCTTCTCTTCCGGTATCCACACGAAAGCAACTTGCCACTGATGCATTGTGGTGCTTCTTTAATTCTGTACTATCCAAAGTTGAACCAAAGATTTCAAAGATGCTTTGTCTAAAGACTGCTGGTTTACTGCAATGCAAGAAGAAATTCATGAGTTTGATCGAATTGAAGTATGGGAATTAGTGCCTCCTCCAGATAGTGCAATGATTATCGCTCTTAAGTGGATCTTCAAAGTGAAACCTAATGAGCATGGCGATGTTCTGAAAAATAAGGCACAGCTTGTTGCAAATGGATATCGTCAAGAAGAGGGCATAGACTTTGAAGAATCATTTGCACCTGTTGCTCGAATTGAAGCCATAAGAATCTTTCTCGCTAATGCTGCCAGTCAGAATATGATAGTCTACAAAATGGATGTTAAGACAGCATTTTTGAATGGTGATTTGAAAGAGGTAGTATATGTCAGTCAACCAGAAGGATTTGTGGATCCTGAATGCCCTACTCACGTTTATCATTTGAAGAAGGCTCTCTATGTAACACCTGTTTCCCAAGTGTTGGGACCCCACCCTAGATGAAAAGGGATAAAGACCTAATGTGATTGGTTGGTCAACAAAGTTATGAGAAAGTCAAACCCAATAGTCAAACTATTAGTCAAAGGATGACTAATGAAGTTATATAAGGTATGATGTATAACTAAAGGGACCTAAGTTGCCATGGTGGTAAATATGTTAAAGGGATTATAAGTTAGTTATGACCAAAGTAAGAAGAAATAGACTAAAGGGACCATTCTTGCCATTAGCCCAAAGTGCCAACTAACTTATTATATCTAGCTAAGTCTAGAGATTTCCCACCTATTATTTAGGAGTGTTTGTGAAAGCCAGTTCATGAGAGAAAATGAGGGAGGGCGCTAAGTTTGGTGATTACTTGTGAAGAGTTCAAGTGTTTCAATCAAAGGTTAAGATCATAAGCAACTATAACCCACAAGTAAGTATTCTATCTTGTTATTAATAAGGTTAAGATTCATGATTGAAGTGGGTTTTTATCATATGATCAAGGTATGATCATATGATGATATAGAATGGAAGATGGGTAGGTTTAGATGGGTTTTATAACCTTTGTTCATGATGTATTGTGTTTTGTGTTAAGTACTTGTATGATGTTATGGCTTAGGGTGTTTATGAGGATGATGAGGTTATGGATGATGATGGATGCTTGGATATGCTTAGCTTGGAGATAAGGTAAGTAAAATGATGATGACATGTATTATATGGATGTCTAACATGTATGTGTTATGTATGTTTTGTGGTTAGTGATAAGAGATTGGATATGTGCTTATATGCTAGGATGAATATGATCTAAATGGTGAATTTGGTTGTGATGGTAAGTTGATGTTAGGTGTTGTATGCAAGAATTAGAGAGTGGAGTAGCTAAGTAAGTGTTTGGAGATATGTGATGCTTATGTGTTTGATTGAAGTATGATGGTATGTGATTATCGTTTTACTTACTAAGCGTAAGCTTATTCTTTTAGTTGTCAATGTTTTGTAGGTTTATGTGCGGCGAAATGGAAGTACTTGGATTGTAGCATAAGGATTTGGAAACGGATTGATAGATAGATGGTAATTAGGAGCTTAGTATAGAATACCGAGCTCAAGTGTCAAGGTTGTACCCCGAGAGTCTTTTATTGATTTATAGAGTAAAGTCGGGTGTCAAAATGTATGTTAAAGAGGTCATGATGATTTGGGAGTCTAACGGTGTGTCAAGCATGTTTTATGTGTTTCTAATAAAAGTTAAAGGGGCGTTTGGTTTAAGTGTAAACGTACCCATTTTGAGTAGTAAACGGGTCAAGTGTCGTTGGAACATGTTTGATATGTTAAGTTATTGATGTTGGTCAAGTTTGATGTAAAACGGAAGTCGTATGGGTTGTATGTAGTGAAAATGGGTCAAAAATGGGTTATGTGCATAACCGGTCTAATTTGTAAATTATCATTTCGGGAAGTCAAATGGAAGATGTTTTATATGAAAATGAGCCTAATGATATAAGAAGTGAATCTGGAAAGTTTCGTTAATCATCGGGTCATAAAAGTGGTCTTTTCGAGAAATGGGTCAAAAGATGTATAAAAGGGTATGCAGTTAAAGGGGTGTTTGGGTTAAGTGTGTTTCTACCCATTTTTGGTAGCAAACGGGTTGATTTATTATGTAAACGATTTTGTATGTTATGTTAATGGCTTTGAGTGATTTTGGTATGGTTTTGAATGTAAAGTGAGTGTTTTGATACAAGTTATAGTGTTGTATTGAGGTCAAAATGAGTTGTGGGTGAGTATTGAGTTTATGCAGATTTTCTGCAGATGTTCTATCTCAGATGGATAGATACGGCGCATCTCTTTTTGGGATACGGCGCATCTATCCAAACCCAAATTTCGGTTTCAAGTTTCGGTTTCATTTGGGTAGATACGGCGCATCTCTTTTTGGGATATGGCGCATCTATCCAACAGTCCAGATTTGGTAATTTTCGAAATGTCGTACAAAACAAACCGTAAGTCGTCACGGGTCGTACCACATATCGTTTTGAAGGTATTTGAGTCTACTTTAATTTAAAAATAGCCTCAAGGGCTGAATGTTTATGGATTTTTGTCAGTTCATAAAAGAGTGACAGCAGGTCAGTTTTCGGGTGTTCTTTTGCGAAAAATTTTCACGTTTTTTTTGGGTCTAATCGGGCACGGGACGTTACACTCTATGGCCTAAAGCAGGCACCTAGGGCGTGGTATGAAACTTTTTCTAAGTTCTTTCT